>OY740796.1:36257154-36672154 GCA_963514005.1 Raja brachyura
GCACATCCAGCACGGTTGAGGAAACACATTTTCAGTACGAACTCAAGAACATTCCAGAATAAAATAGTTATCTTGATTTTATATATTTTCAAAAAAATTATATATTCATTTATGTTAGTGACTCTTTAACAACTTAATGGGTTGTAACTAAAGATCTGCAAATCATGGCACTTGTTAGGAAGATATTGACGACCTATTCAACACATCTAACGTTAGTTTATAGCACTATGATCTTACCAGAGTAATTATCCATAATTAACTCTCCTCCCAGCTTATCCCATGCATTCTTATACAAAAATCAAGGTTTAATTTGGAAGAATTAATACTTCATTTTGTATCAGTACATTGCTCTTACATCCCTTCACAATTGTGAAGTCTATCATTTTGCCTCAAGAACTAAAATTATATCCAAAGCAAAGCTTGACAAGATCGCATTTTGCTGCTCATTGATGGCTGCAGATGTGATCCCTCAGATGTGATACCTGGCAATGCACTCACTCAGATTGCTTAATTATTGGCCTGAAATGATTTGACATCTTCAGTACAGAAACTGTTTTAATTCTCAGAAAACTTTTAATCATTTTCCCATCTCGTGCAAGCCATGATTTGTGTTTTTTAATGTTTAAATTAATTTAAACATCTCCCATAATTCAACCCACTTTCAAATATCATCTAACAGACTATGTCCTTAGTTTTAAATGAACTTGTCTGTCTTTGCCTTCATCTCATGCAATGGAATCCATAATCCTAATTATTTCCTGAATCCAGATCACTCATGTAAATCAGATACATGAGTGGTACTGGAAGACTACTTATGTGTCATATTGTGTAGGAATCATTGCATTTAGGGAATCGTGGAGAAAGGGAAATCAAATAAATAACATGAGTCTTATACAATTATAATACGTGCTCTTGAAAATGACAGGCTGAAATTAATTTTAAACCTTACACACAAATATCTGCTTTGGAACATAACTTTCTCTGAGCCATTCGCCCACATATGAAAGACACTTTACACATACCTTAGAGCAGTGTGATCACCAAAATGATGTTAATTTACGGCCAAAAGAAGCGATGCCTATACAGAGATGGAAAACAAATTCTTCAGTATTCAACTCATTCAACCATAACCTGAACTGGATAATAAACAGTAGGTATAAAGTTGGATGAAATCGAACGTAATAATAATTAAACATTAAGCATTATGATTAACAATTAATAAATGAAGCAATGTACTTATGATTTGAAAAATGCTGGAATTTACAGCTGAGCCGAAACCAAAAAAAAGTCTCCAACATTTCAGCATCACAGATATATACATATTTTTATAATCAGGCATATATTCATATATAAAGGAACTGAATTATGCAAAAGCTGCAAGTCAAATGAAATTTCAAATTCATTAATCAATAATGAAGATCCTTGCACCTCCTTGAGATTATTCAGTCTGATCTACATTATGAATGCTCTTCATTGAAATCTGGATTTTGTTGAAGCAAATGCTACAATTACCACAATAATTATCAATCAATCAAAGGCAGAGGTAGATAGATTCTTGGTTAGTACAGGTGTCAGGGATTATGGGGAGAAGGCAGGAGAATGGGGTTAGGAGAGAGAGATAGATCAGCCATGACTGAGTGACAGAGTAGACTTGATGGGCCGAATGGCCTAATTCTGCTCCATCACTTATGACCATGACCAAACAGTGCAGTGAAAAATTTGGCATAATTCCACGATTGTCATCAATTTAAAAAATAAAGCTTCTTTAGCCCTTAAAGCCCAAGTTGATCATAATTTGTTTCTGGAATTCTTTTGTAAGGAAGTGACAACATTGCATTCAGACAGGGTCAACATAATATTCATAATTTTCTGAGAATGAAAGGAACATAATGTCTAAATAATGTATGTGAGATATATTTCAGGATGTAACCAGCGGGATAGATAAAATGGAATTAGTGAAAGTAATGTTTACACATTTTCAAAGCAAAATCAATAACGGTAAGAATTGGGAGTCAAGAGTTGCCTTCTGAGGGATCCACTCAGGGAAGAGCAGTATAGACACAAATAATGGATAGATCTACTGGATTTTTATTTCACTGACTTCAGCTATCAAAAAAAATTAAGGCTATATATTTATTCACTGGTGTAACTAGGTAAGATAAAGCAGGTGGTTCCCTCTCATTGATGTTAGGAGCTCACACAATGAACTGCATGTTTTCTAACACAGGTGTGATCAGGAGGCGGAGCCACTATAATTTTACCCTGCAAGTAATTACTCAGCCTGCCGTGCCGGGCAATGGGTCTTAATGCCAAAAACAAAACTATATGAATCCTCAGTATTAAGACTCTTAACTTACTAAACAATGTAATGTTAAAGGTATATGTATAAATAGCCAAGCCAATAAAGAAATGCCTTGCTGAGTTCTTAGTATAAGATAAGTTATTGTACATTATACATATAGCTTGAAAGAAGGGAAAATTATGAATACAGGTGTGATATTACTTGGGACTTGTGGAAAGTAATTGGATATGTTGATATGTGACATGGGTGAACTACTGGAGTGTCTGACCCATTCTTACACACATGAGTTTTTACCTTCAGTCAGCTTCCCAGCCTGCTCAGCAGCTCCTCCTGGCAACATCTTGGTAACAAAAGCTCCAATATCACCCTCTTTTTCTTCACCTGCTTTTGAACCTGGTGCCAAAGAAAAAAGATTATGCAATGTTAATCTTTGGATATAAAATTCTGAAATTATAGAAAAGTATAAAGGTGACGCAATCATCATAGAAGTTAAAGGTAAATTCTACAAAGTGTTTTAAAATGGCACAAGGGACATTCTAATATCGATAAATATCGACTGCACCTCCACAGACACCTCTGTTAAGCTTCTCAAGTTTGCGAACGACACAACCCTGATTGGACTGATCCAGGATGGGGAGGAATCTGCCTACAGACAGGAAGTGTCACAGCTGCCGTCCTGGTGCCGTAGCAACAACCTAGAGCTCAATGCTCTTAACACAGTGGAATTGATTGTCGACTTTAGTAGAGCTCCCCCTCCCCACACCCCACTCACCATCAACAACACCACAGTCACATCTGTGGAGTCTTTTAAGTTCCTGGGAACCATCATCTCCAAGGACCTTAAGTGGGGCGTACCATCGACTCCACAGTCAAAAAGGCACAATAGAGGATGTACTCCCTACGGCAGCTGAGGAAGCACAATCTGCCACAGGCAATGATGGTCCAATTCTACATGGCAAACGTAGAGTCTATTCTCACCTTCTCCATCATGGTCTGGTTTGGCTTAGCCACCAAGCTCGACACCTGGAGGCTGCAGCGAATTGTCCGATCAGCAGAGAAGGTTATTTGCTGCAACCTTCCCTCCATTGATGGACTGTACACTGCATGGGCCATGAAGCGAGCGGGCAAGATCATCTCTGACCCCTCTCATCCTGGCCACAAACTCTTTGAATCACTTCCCTCTGGAAGGCGACTCCGGATTGCCAAAGCTGCCACAGCCAGACATAAAAACAATTTTTATCTACGAATAGTTGCTCTACTCAACTGCCAAAAATCTGTAGCCTCCCTTTGATCTGGCATATTGTTGGTCCACATGCTTGATCTATGGTGTTTTATTATTAATGTTTTATTATTATTAATGTTTAGTGTTTTCTGAGTCATTCGTAACTGTCAGTGTATGTCATGTTGTTACTTGTGGGCGGAGCACCAAGGCAAATTCCATTGTATGTGAATACTTGGCGAATAAACTTACTTACTTGCGATTGTCAAATGCCATGGTTTTTTCTAATATCTACGACAAAAAAGTGTTAAGATTTAGCTATTGTTAATGTAATCCATTTGCACTGAGGATGCTTCATAGAGTCATACAGGACAGAAACAGGTTATTCGGCTCAACTCGTCCATGCCGACCAAGATGCTCAATCAAAGCTAGTCCCACCTGCCCGCATTTGGTCCGTATCCCTCTAATCTTTTCCTTTCCATGTACCTGTCCAAGTGTCTGAAGGAGATTGGTGAGCAAGTGGCTATGGAACCAATAAAGTGAATAACATTGGATTGTGATCTCTGGGATCTCCTGGACTAACAGAATTGGAACAGGAATAAAGAATATATGAACACTCTATACGCTGCAGTCACTTAAAGTGAGATAGCTAAAATGCCTTAATGTATAACAAATACCAATACCAAAAATCACCAATGCTGGGGTTAGGTGTTAGCTAACATTGGAGAATTCAAAACTCATATTGGTATGCTGTAAGCTACCCAAACGGAATACAAGGTGCTGTTTCTGCAGTTTAGGGTAGGCCTCACTCTGGAGGAGGCCCTGGACATAAATGCAGATATGGATCTGGGAGGAGGAGGTAAAATGGTTAGCAACTGGGAGATCCGGCAGGCCTTGGTTGACCGAGCACAAATATTCAACAAAATTTGTCACCTAGTCTAAAGTTGGTCTCGCCAAAGTAAAGGAGTCCACATTGGGAGTACTGCATACAATAGATTAGGTTAGGAAATGTGCACGTGCAGCTCTGCCTCACCAGGATGGGCTCTGGGGTCCCTAGATGGAGATGAAACATAGAAACATAGAAAATAGGTGCAGGAGTAGGCCATTCGGCCCTTTGAGCCTGCACCGCCATTCAATATGATCATGGCTGATCATCCAACTCAGTATCCTGTACCTGTCTTCTCTCCATACTCCCTGATCCCTTTATCCACGAGGGCCACATCTAACTCCCTCTTAAATATAGCCAATGGCCTCAACGACCTTCTGTGGCAGAGAATTTCACAGATTCACCATTCTCTGTGTGAAAAATGATTGTCTCAGCTCGGTCCTAACAGACTTCCCCCTTATCCTAAAACTGTGACCCCTTGTTCTGGACTTCCCCAACATCAGGAACCATCTTCCTGCATCTAGCCTGTCCAACCCCTTAAGAATTTTGTACGTCTCTATAAGATCCCCCCTCAATCTTCTAAATTCCAGTGAGTACAAACCGAGTCTATCCAGTCTTTCTTCATATGGAAGTCCTTCCATCCCAGGAATCAGTCTGGTGAACCTCCTCTGTACTCCCTCTATAGCAAGAATGTCTTTGCTCAGATTAGGAGACCAAAACTGTACGCAATACTCCAGGTGTGGCCTCACTAAGACCCTGCACAAGTGCAGTAGAACCTCCCTGCTCTTGTACTCAAATCCTTTTGCTATGAATGCCAACATACCATTTGCTTTCTTCACTGCCTGCTGCACCTGCATGCCTACTTTCTCCCTTATCCACACTACTAGTTATATCCTCGAAAAATTCTATAAGATTCGTCAGACATGATTTACCTTTCATAAATCCATGCTGACTTTGTCCAATGTTTTCACCACTTTCCAAATGTGCTGCTATCCCATCTTTAATAACTGACTCTAGCAGTTTCCCCACTACCGATGTTAGACTAACTGGTCTGTAATTCCCCGTTTTCTTTCTCCCTCCCTCTTTAAAAAAGTGGGGTTACATTAGCTACCCTCCAATCCTCAGGAACTACTCCAGAATCGAAGGAATTTTGAAAAATTATCACTAATGCATCCACTATTTCTGTGGCTACCTCCTTGAGTACTCTGGGATGCAGACTATCTGGCCCTGGGGATTTATCAGCCTTCAATCCGTTCAATTTACCCAACACCACCTCCCGGCTAACCTGGATTTCACTCAGTTCCTCCATCTTATTTGACCCCCGTTCCGCTATTTCCGGCAGATTATTTATGTCTTCCTTAGTGAAGACAGAACCAAAGTAGTTATTCAATTGGTCTTGTTCCCCATGATCAATTCACCTGTTTCTGATTGCAAGGGACCAACATTTGTTTTAACTAGTCTCTTTCTCTTCACATATCTATAAAAACTTTTGCAGTCAGTTTTTATGTTCCCTGCCAGTTTCCTTTCATAATCTATTTTCCCTTTCCTAATTAAGCCCTTTGTCCTCCTCTGCTGGATTCTGAATTTCTCCCAGTCCTCCGGTAGGCTGCTTTTTCTGGCAAATTTGTATACCTCATCTTTTGTTTTTATACTATCCCTGATTTCCCTTGTTATTCATGGATGCACCACCTTCCCCGATTTATTCTTTTGCCAAACTGGTATGAACAATTTTTGTACTTCATCCATGCAGTCTTTAAATACCTTCCATTGCACATCCACTGTCAACCCTTTAAGAATCACCTGCCAGTCTATCTTGGCCAATTCACATCTCATACCTTCAAAGTTACCTTTGTTCAAGTTCAGAACCCTTGTTTCTGACTTAATTTTGTCACTCTCCATCCTAATGAAGAATTCAACCATATTATGGTCATTCTTGCCCAAGGGGCCACGCACAACAAGACTGCTAACTAACCCTTCCTCATTACTCAATACCCAGTCTAGAATAGCCTGCTCTCTCGTTGGTTCATGTGCGGACAGGTCAAATAGACATGTGCGGACAGGACGTCAAAGGACAAAGCTAAGAAGCCGAGACCAAGATGCCGAACGTACATTACGCTGAAAAGCCAAGATACTGAATGGACATTATGCCGAAAGGACACGAAGCCGAAAGGATACAAAGCCAAACGGACACGATGCCGAATGGACAAGACGCCGAATGGACATGACGTCATAAAGCAATGACATCGAAACGGGCATGGCGCCGAACGGACATGACGTCTCCTGGGACAGGATTGGTCCGACACCTTGTCGTTTATCGACAAAGGTTAGCGATTGGTCCAGATCCCTGCTTCCATCACATCACTGGCCGGGGGGGGGGGGACGGGAGGGTGGGGGGGAGCTTGAACTTGCGTTAGTAAAATGGTGGCAGTGACTCCAAGCTGTTGCAATTGCCACAGAGGCAGTGGTGTGATGGACGCGGGGGTCTGGACCAATCGCTGACCTTTATCAATAACTGACAAGGTGTCAGACCAATCCCGTCCCCGGATGTGTACAAGGTACAACAATTTAACTATTTTGAAATGTAACAATGTACAACAATTATTGCAGCAAAGATAGATGTTTTAAAAGTGTTTCATACCTATTTATCATTTCGGCTTCATGTCCGTTCGGTGTCATACATTTTCTACCATGTCTGTTCGACGTAATTTCCTATCAGCGTCGTGTCCTTTCGGTGCCATGTCCGTTTGGCTTCGTGCCCTTTCGGCGCCAAGTTCGTTTGGCTTCGTGTCCTTTTGGTGTCGTGTCCGTTCGGCATCTCGGCTTTTCGACGTGATGTCCGTTTGGCATCTTGGCTTCGGCTTCTTGGCTTCAACTTCTCGTCTTTCAGCGTCCCGTCCAGGTACCCAAATCGACTGCTTTGTAATCAGTCTATCACCATCGTAACTTCAACCACACTCTGACATAGATATTTCCTTTCTCCTATCCACCCGTCAACCTCTGTCCAATTAAAACTCATTTGTTTCCTCATCTTTCCAGTTCCAAAAAAAAGATTATCTGACTGAAGCATTAATTCAGATTCTGCCTGACCTGCACATTTTTGTATTTTCATTACACTGCCCATTTTCTCCATTAGGAATCTAAAATGTTGATTCTTTCCTGACCATTGACAACTTTTTTCTGTCCAGAAATTAGGTGATTTAACTACGGTCCTGGTGTCAGTGTACATACCTGGTACATTAGTAGCTCTTTGCGGTGCAGCGGCTTGTTTTACTGTGGGCTTTGCAGTCGTTTGATCCATTTTTGCCTGTTAAATGAAGCAAGAATTAATGAGCATTAGAAATTAGTATCTGAAAAATGAACGGTCACTTATATTGCGACTTACACAAACTGAGGGTACCGCAAACCTATTTGCAACTAATGCATTACCTTTCTAAATCATAGACATAATGTTAAAATATAGCAATAAGATAGCCAATTTACATACAGCAAGATCTCCCAAACAAGGTAATGGCCAGTTAACCTGTATTAAAGAAACTGGTTGAAGGTTAAATGTTAGTCATGAGACAAGAGGAAATCTCCTGCTTTTTTGTTGGATTCATTCAAGGTATTGTTTAAATTCACAAATTAAATTTGTATTGCTAAATACACTGTTGAAAGGGTCAGATGGTTTACATTATTTCTAAAAGGCAACACTTCAGATACTGCAGCACATCCTGAGCTTTGCACTGGAGGATCAGTTTGGATTTTAAAGTCAGACTTGAATCCAAGATCCATTGCGACCTCCATCATTCAAGCCACCCATGAAAATCTCATCAGTCTGTAAGTAATAAAGCTTGTTTAAATGTACTATAATCATAAGGTCATAAGCAGAATTAGGCCATCCAGTCTACTCTGCCATTCAATCATGGCTGATCTATCTCTCCCGTCTAACCCCATACTCCTGCCTTCTCCCCATAACCCGATACCCATACTAATCAAGAATTTATCTATCTCTGCCGTAAATATATCCATTGACTTGTCCTTCATAGCCTTCTGTGGCAAAGAAGTCCACAGATTCACCACCCTCGGACTAAAGAAATTCCTGCTCATCTCCTTCCTAAAGGAATGTCTAATTCTGAGGTTATGACCTCTGGTCCTAGACTAGTGGAAACATCCTCTCCACGTCCATTCTATCCGAGCCTTTCACTATTCTGTACGTTTCAATGAGGTTCATTGAGGTACATTCTTGTAAACCCTCTCTGGACCCTGTCCAGAGCCAGCACATCCTTCCTCATATATGGTGCCCGAAATGTCTGTGATTCTGCAGTAAAGAAGTTAAGCAAAACATCAATTAACCTTTTACTCAGACTCCGTTCCCTTTTCCGAACAATTTTGGGTAAAATAACAAATTTTCCTCACCCTGTAGATTGGATAAGCAGCACCTTTCTTTTGCCTGAGAGAGCAAGGGTACACCAACACAGTTGCGATAAATTGTATGGGATTCTGTGTTGTCATTCTCAAATGTAGAAGGAACTACGGTAATTAAAATTCACAGTGAGATTTTGTCTGGTGTTGCATGGAATCTCTTCACCATTTTTCACTCTGCAACCTTAGCTGCTCATGAAAAAAAAGGACGGAGCTCCAAACAGCCCTCGCATACGATTTCTTATTGTGAAATGAGGGAACAAATCATGAGGTGAACTGATGACAAGATGAAACAATTTACACTAATTACTACACACAGGTTTCTATCTGGAGTGTACTTCTGCAGCTATGACTGGATAGAGTTGACAGCATAACTGTGGCTACCTTTAGTGCACCAACATCAACATCTTCTCGAGCAGCACCATGGCACTAATTACATTCAGGTTTACACTGATGGACAGGGTGCAGCATTTATATGCCTGACACCACATTACTTAAACCCATTATTTCACTCTCTGTCACAAAAGATTACTATGTGGACAGAGGAAACGAGTTAAGAATATTCTCAAAGCTTCAATGGAAAACGGAAACATTCCCACCAACTTGTGGGACTCATTGGAGTTTAGAATGGAGAAGAAACACTTGGGATTAACAACTTTGGGCTTTTATTATAGGTCGAGCACACAGTTGTCTTGTACAATTGGTAAAAAAGTACACAACCTCCAAAATTACTCACAGATCTAGCCTGCCGTGGGACCTCCTGTCCCAACTGTTTTAGAGCCCACAGGTCCCTCATTGGCATCATCAGCCACGGCAGAACCCACAGAACGAGAGTGGGAGTCATTCCATGGGACTGCCTAAAGAGGCAGCTATGTTTCAGATCAATTTAATTGAACTTAAATGTGCGATGCCTACAGAAATAATCTGTGATAATTTTATTATCTCTATTATTCAGAAGGCTCAGAAGAGGATTGATTGATTTCCCATCAAATGTTTTGATGTAAGATGGTTGATTGGAAATTGTGTAAAGTCACAGAAGGGTGATTTAAGGTGATGGGTGAGGGGGGGGGGGGGGAAGACTTAATAGAAACCTGAAGGGCAGCATTTGTTTTCACACAAAGAGTGCTGGGTTTAGGAACAAGCTGCCAGAGAAGGTTTTTGAGGCAGGTACTATTACAATGTTTAAAAGACATTTGGACAGGAATATGGATCAGATGGGTTTTGAAGGATATGAGCCAAATGCAGGCAGGTGCGACTAGTGGGGCATATTGGTCAGCATGGGCAAGTTGGGCTAACGGCCTGTGTCCACGCTGTCTGACAGTTAAAGGGTAAATGGGTTTCAATATTCTATTCCATTTTTACACCCAGAATTACAGAGATCCTTTGAATAGATAGATGAGATCCTTAATCTATTGCATCCGCAGCTCTAGATGTTAGCTGATCTACATCAGTGAGACCAAGCGTAGGCTTGGCGATCGTTTCGCCGAACACCTCAGCTCGGTCCGCATTAACCAACCTGACCTCCCGGTGGCTCAGCACTTCAACTCCCCCACCCATTCCGTATCCGACCTCTCTGTCCTGGGCCTCCTCCATGGCCAGAGTGAGCAACACCGGAAATTGGAGAAACAGCACCTCATATTCCGCTTGGGCAGTCTGCATCCCGGTGGTAAACATTGCATTCTCGCAATTTCGTCAGCCCTTGCTGTCTCCTCCCCTTCCTAGCTCTCCCTTGGCCATTGGGCTCCTCCTTTTTCCTTTCTTCTCCCTGCCCCCCCACCCTCCATCAGTCTGAAGAAGGGTTTTGGCCCGAAACGTTGCCCATTTCCTTTGCTCCATAGATGCTGCTGCACCCGCTGAGTTTCTCCAGCACTTTTGTCTACCTCCAGTATTTAATGATAATCTGGTAGACCTGGTGAAGAATTAAACTCAAAATGTTAAACCATCTTGTCTTTTTCACATACTGACAACCTGCTTGACAGCTTATCATTCATCCTTTAGATTCTACATATCAGAATTATTTTTCCTGGAAATTCAGGTGCTCTAGAATAATACACTTTTTTTTTTTCATGGATGCAGTCAGCCCAATAATCACTCAACTATGTGCATTTATTAATTTTATTTTTCAATTCATCGAGCAGTGAAATTATTCTTTGACCTTGCAGAACAAATGTAGGATCATGTAAAGGCTGAGGTTTTATTAAAAGCCACTGATTTAGTGATTCAGAAAACTCTTTGTGTGTCAATGCCTTGGGGTGAATTAGTCAGAGAACAGCCTTATGTTGTGTCATCTATTCAGTTATCCATGCTGTAATATAAAATGCACCTTTATCTTACAAAGAAAGAGTGAGGAAAATGACTGTACAGTACCGTGTCAACAATTCAAATGCAAATATCAGGTGCCGCATTTGTCTGTAACCCTTTAGTTGGCTAAACGGTTTTCTTTTGCACTTTGCTTTCACAAAAGTGACATCTTCATTTAGTTTTGAGTGCAAAGCTGTTGGGACTACACAAATTTCACAATGTATTTAGTTCACAGGAGAGCAATAAAATAGCGTACACATGTTGCATACTTTTGTAATGCAATACGTGTCTCACATATACAGGTGCTCTGAAACAAATATTCAATAATTGAGTTATCTGTGAGGTCTATGTTCAGAGTGGATGCATAGTTTATTCATGAGGAACTTTAATATTTAAAATATTGATAGGAACGCTGATGACATAACCTGGATCTTGCAAAGATCTAGACTCAGCTAGGAGGTAGAGATACCAGTCTTTTTCGGATAATGTTTACTTGTCTCTTACAAAATCTGCAAATGTGCAGTTGCACCTGAAACTGGGGGGAAATTTATCTGTGATGTAGATGAAGAATTAGGATTACCAGGTCAATTAAGTAAGTTTTAAGGAATATCTTAAAAGATAAATGTAAGGAAGAGGCACAGAGGATCTTATGGGAAAGAATGCCATGTTTGCATCAGACACAATTATCAATCGTGAATGATTAAAATTGAGGTTGGTAATAATCAACTTTGGATAGCTGCAGAGATTTCAGGGGCAGCAGCATGACAGCAATTTAGATTACAAGAATAAGGGAGAAGCAAGACAAGGATGGATCTAAAAACAAAAGTCAAAACAGTTAATAATTTAGACACCGTTCAAAAATATGCCAATACATATACTCAACACTGCTGTGATGGATCAACGTAGTAAGTTAGAATAAGGACAACATGAATTTGTTCAGCTTAAGTTTATGAAGGATAAAAGATGGGAGTCAAGGTGAGAATACATTGGGACGGTCATATTTAGAGATGTAATCCCAAACAGTGGCTATATTTAGCGATGTTACAAAACTTACCTTCAGCGGCGCTGCAGTTCTGCCACTGGCCGTGTGCACGACTTTGGCGCCTTTGAGGGGGGGGGGGGGGGGGGGCGGGATTAAAATCCAGTTTTCTACCGCCTGTCCGAGGCGGATTTCCTCGGGCTGCTAGCTGATGCAGAAAAATTGTTCCGACTTCCATTCCCAATTTTTTTTTTTTAATCACAAGACAATTTCTTAATTATATTAAAATAAAAAGCGACTTCTAACGCCGTCAATGCCTACAACGTGACGGATCTCAAGTACGGGATAAAACACGGTGTAAGTCGTCTATTTTACATATAAACCTGTTTCTTGGGATGACTTTAATCAATCTTCTATAAGCGAAAATGTGATTTGGGCTCCATATGAACCAGCAGTATTTTTCCTGCCGATATGGGGTTCAAATTCACCGCAAATGCAACGTTCCAATCGAATGCGTTCCAGAAGCAAGATGATTAAAATGCCCATTTTTTTTGGAGATAAGCCATCTAAATTGTCTATATTTTGCCTTATTCTCTCTCCCCATGATCATTATTTTTAAACTAAATATTAACAACAGTTTGTGTCACATGTATTGTGCAAAAAACAATAATTTGATTATATTTTGGGTGGATGTTTCTAGATTAATTTATGGGAATTAAACATTAAATTCCTTCCATCTGGGATATAAATTCATGACAGTGAGATTTAAAAATCATGTTATATTGTGAAATCTTGTGTGAATGGGATTAGTTTGTTATTTGGATACTTAGGCTATTAAATAAAATTATCTTTTTCTTGAGAAATGGAATCTACAGGACATTGTTAATGGGAAAGTAGTGGGCAGAAAGGCATGTCATGTGTGGTTTGAAGAGCAAAAACGTGTAGTTTACAATACCAAAATTGAAAAGTTGAGGAAAAACAAGGTGTACAGAGTTGCTTATTGGTTACAATCTGAGGAGTATGATGATGCTACTGATTATGATATGCCAATGTACCAGCTAGCAACTGATCTTCTTCATAAAGACTTGGTCTATTGCTAGAAATTGTAATTTATTTACCTATCTGTTAAGGATTTGCATCATATAATACAATAATATTAAAGTTCTGATCTTGAGAATATCGCATTTTTGAATTTTCAAGGCAGTCTGGGTGTTTATTACTATTTCTGTCACAACGGTAAATTTTGTGATTAACTACAATTAGGTAATTAACTAATTATATGCTTTAATTTCAGGTCATCCAAGTAAGATGTTTTATATTTGTTTCAGAATGCTTCAATCTATAATAACTGAAAGATTCATTCAGTTCTCTTGATTTTTAAGAAAGTCATGGGCTTTTGACTGTCCTCGATAACAGCTTTTGTGTTCAGTCAATGGAAAAGCAATTTCTAGAAGATGCTAATTTCCGACTATGTAAATGGCCATAACTTTTTTAATACTGAAGTTATATAGATGTGGATTAGGTGTGAAATTAAACTTTTTATGCTTTATCTGATGGCATAAATTGCAGACTTGATTTTTTAAAGCTCAAAATTTTGTAACACTGCTACTATATTCCAACCACAGGAAGGCACAAACACGTTTTAAATGAATAAATAAATTAATTATTAATACTATAGCAATAAATATTTTTGAAATTAGCTTATTTGAGGTTAGGGGTAAGATTAGTTGTTGTAAAGGTAAATTCAGAATAGCAAATTCTATTGTGTAGGTTGCTCAAAAGATTTCCAACATGAAATGAAAACTTAGGTATTCAAGTATTCACAACATTCACAAAATGAGGAGCTGGGGGGAAAAAGAGCAACATCTTTTATCAGAGAGCTAAATTACTTGGAAAAGAGAGGAAGACATAAGCTTGATTCAATACCTTATTTGTTTGAATGGATAGTATTATGTGACTGGTCATACATTGGGATTCTGGTGAACAAATGTAAATCCCACACAGACCTACTCAGTCGTGGCAAACATGCATTGGTAGCACCAAATTTCTTAAGAATTATGAAAAATGGTAAACAATTATTCTTTTTACTAAATAACTTATGATGGGGAAAAGTCAGATAATTTAACCCTGGATTAACCATCCCACACCATAAGGTCATGAATGTAAGTTCACAGCATATTGCAACATGGATCAAACACAGCACAATCTGCGAAGAAGTTTGCACAGTCTTTGAATATCATGTAATAGCATCACTTTCTTTACACCTCCTAGTCTCCAATAGCTTGCTTCATTAAATACAATTCTGATTAGCAACAATAGTTTATATATCCCATTGACACTGAATCCCAAGACGTTGAAGCATCCTGCTGAGATTGCATTTAACATGGAAAATGATACATATGTTGGAGGCATCGTGGAGTAGAGTATCTTGTGCATTCAGACGTGGGGAATGGAGCTTTCATAATTATCATCTGAACCACCTTTTCTCCTGAAGGTGTTAAAAATAGCTGCTCCACGTGGAAAACCTTGCAGTGTGATACTTTCATTCATATGTACAATAGTCTGAGGTGACTGAATTCTGACTTAGTAATCAATGCTCTGACATGCCTCAGCATAATTATTTGCAAATATAATGGGTGACCTTTTTCTTGGTGCACAAAAAAGTACCAACCTTTTTTACATTTTAGGCAGATAGCCATAACATTTTCATGCCAAGTACAACCATCAAATAACTTATGCTATATACTTTGCACAGTGTCTGATCTGTTTCCAGTCAAGGTGAAAGGCTTGGAACAAGTGAATGTGGAGAGGATGTTTCCCCTAGTGGGAGAGTCTAGCACCAGAGGCCATAGCCTCAAAATAAAAGGACGTACCTTTAGAAAGATGACGAGGAATTTCTTTAGTCAGAGGATGGTGAATCTGTGGCATCCATTACCAAAGACAGCTGTGGAGGCTCAGTCAATATTTTTCAGGTGGAGATTGACATATTCTTGATTAGTAAGGGTGTCAGGGGTTATGGGGAGAAGGCAGGAGAATGGGGTTGAGAAGCAAAGATAGATCAGCCATGATTGAAGCGTGGAGTAGACTTGATGGGCCGAATGACCTAATTCTGCTGCTTGAACATGACTCCGTCAAGTTATTTATGCTTCTTCTGCCTTGCACATACCTCTACCTTTAATTCACTGCTTCCTTTTCTTGCACTTCCTACTTATAGGAAGATTAGCTGAGGATAATGTAGTTAAAAAAGATGAAGAGTGTGACAGTAATATCCTGCTGCCTCAAGACAGGGCTGCGGTATTATTTACTTTATGTACCTGCTTGAGGAAATCAGAAAAAAAGACTTGGAAATAAATGACTTGGGATAAATTCTTGGAAATATTAAGGGGTTTGCATGTTACTGCATAATAAAATGCTAATAATTGTCCTATTTAACCAAATATTTTAGAAAATAATTACTTGAATTTATTTCCTACTTTAGTCTCCAGATAATGCATGAAGATTTAATATTACTGAAATCTCAGAAATGGCTTGCGTGGTGTCTGTGTAGAGTTGGCACGTTCTCCCTGTGACCGCATGGGTTTCCGCCCACATCCCAAAGACGGGTGGGTTTGTAGGTTAATTGGCCTCTGTAAATTGCCCTTAGTGTAAAGGGGGTGGATGAGAAAGGGGGTAAATGGGTGATCAATGGTTGGCATGGGCTCGGTGGGACGAAAAGGTCTGTTTCCGTTCTGTATCTCTAAACTCTAAATAATTTAGTCTGAGTGTTTGTGTGCAAGAGAGAACAGACCTGTGCAATTTAAGTAGTCAGAACACAGATCTAAATAATTGCTTCAGTCTGGTAGCTAAAATAGTTAATCAAAATTAAGCTTTGTTCTAAAACTCAATTTGAGAGAAAGAACCCAAAGTTTTATATCAATATTAGCATGTATGGGTCCACATTAGTACCAGTCATAATAGCCCAGGAGAAAAATGTAACTTGTACCAATTTTAGTTTTTGCAATGTGAAAGCAATCACAACTTCCAGAGACTCACACAGAGAGTTGTGTGTCTGTGGGATTCTCTGCCTCAGAGGGCAGTGGAGGCTGGTTCTCTGGATGCTTGCAAGAGAGAGTTAGATAGAGCTCTTAAATATAACGGAGTCAAGGGATATGGGGAGAAAGCAGGATTATGGATGATCAGCCATGCTCACATTAAATGGCGGTGCTGGCTCGAAGGGCCGAATGGCCTAATCCTGCATCTATTGTTTACTTTTAATAATAATTGTGAAACTGAAAAAACATGCTCAGGAAATATCTAAAGAAGTAAAATGAGAGTTTCATGAAGGATTTTTGAAAAGATAAATTGAAACATGATCAAGTTGATTTTTCTTCGGCTCACAACTTTATAACAGCAGGAACATATTAGACCAGCCATCACTCCTTATCCCAATCCTGTAGGTATCAATCAATCAATATGTGTGCAGAACTGGATTGGACATGTTGAGATGCCTGTACAGTGGAATCATCATGCAGCATTCAATTTTGGTACTGCACATTAGAAATGGCAAGCTTGATGAAAAATTAGATAGCTATTGCCACCTGTGAAATCATTTGTAGTGTGAATTATTGCCTTTTAGAGGATTTAAGCAAAACATAAATTAAAATTATATTTCATGATATACCTCTGAGTTAAATTATTTATTCTAATTATCGATAATTAGATAAAAACCATGAATTAAAAATTACCATGGTCGGCCTTGTTTGTGGCTGTTGTGCCTGGGGTTGAGGTTGTTGTTGCCCGACTGGTTGCTGAACTGTCTGTTGCTGCTGTGCCTGTTGTGGTGGCGGCTGCTGCTGCGGCTGCGGCTGCGGCTGCTGCTGCGGCTGCTGCTGCGGCTGCTGCTGTGGTTGCTGCTGTTTTTGTTGCTGCTGCTGCTGCTGGGCTTGCCGTGGCTCTTGTTGCGGAGCCCGTGCTTGCTGCTGCTGCTGCTGCTGATGCTGAGGCTGCCGTGCCCGTTGCTGAGGCTGAGGTTGGCGCTGTTGCTGTTGTTGCGGCTGTACTTGTGATGGTGGCTGCACTTGTGATGGTTGAGGCTGTCGGGCTTGTGACGCTGACTGCCGCGCCGGCTGCTGTGAATGATTTTGCCGTACCGGAGGTGGCTGACCGTGCTGGGTCCGTGCATGCTGTTGGGGGGATGGAGATTCTGCCTGTTTTCTGGTTAACTGTTGCTGCGAGTGCTTCTGGGCTCGTGGCGGCTCAGCATCCAGGTGCCCGGAAGATGATCGAGGCTGGGTCCATTCTGCAGAACCGAGGTGAGGGTCACGTTGCGATCTCTGCTCCGATTGTTGGCTTCTTTTCTGCAAAGGCTGTTGAGAATATTGCCGGGATTCTTGGCGAAATTGCTCCTTTGCATGCTGCCTCGATGATTTTCGAGATGGTTCTTCAACTGCATGACGTGACGAATGGCGGGCAGGCTCCCCGTATTGATATGCAGACTGCTTCTGGTGCTCTTTCGACGAATAGCGTGGCTGTGAACGATCTACCGGGTGCCATGAGTCTTCTGTTGGCTCATCATACTCACGCCGTGGGTGGCTTCGGTAGCCACGTCTCTGTGATGAAGACTGTCCACCGTAATGCCTAGAACGCTCCCTTGGCTTCTCAAACCAGTCTGTCTCCTCTTGGCCCAAGTGATAGGCTTCAAAAATGAAAAACATATTACAGTCATTTGTTCTCCTGTTGTGCCTATGGTAGCAAGACTGTAGCCATGCAATGATTCAATGCAGGCAGCTTATCACATGCAGCCAGCGGGTCCCAGGATAAGATACTTGACACACTACATAACCCCACAAAACACATCACTGACCATACATACCACCAATAGAAACAATGAGTTGTGTAGCATGCTAACGTTAAAACAAAAGTGCATAAAAATAAATAAAGGCACATGCCAGTCATTTAGGCATTAAATGCAAAACTTAAGTCTGTTTTAGACATGCAGATATTTACACTGTTGATGTTTCTTTTTGATGAAAACTTTGCATTGGCCATGCTTTCTAAATGATCTTTGTTAAGATGATGTGATCACCAGTGATATTCTTTACCTTCGCTGTCAGACACAGCACAGTGCATATCATCCATGACATAACCGTCATCCTCTCTGTAAGTATGGCTACGTGATGTCTCTTTTCCATCCTGCACATCAGGCAGGGAGTGGCTAGAGCCAAACTGAGATCGACTGTCAACCGCGTTTGGTGGAAGTGGTTCTCTAGAGTGTCTTGCATTCATCTGACTTCCCACAGGACTCAAAGGACCTTCGTCTTGAGATGCTTGAGCTCTTATCGGACAACGTCGACTATGGCCCATTCCTGGCTTTTGAGACCGCTCCATTGCATCCCTTTCATAAGATTTGCTTCGAGGACTAGCAGCTTCTCTTCCAGACTTATCCATTCCATACATTGAGGAAGACCTTGATCTGTTGCCGTTGTTGTAGCCTCTCTCGGAATCCTGCAGCGATTCTCTGCTGCCATGACCAGTATATCTCTGATGTTCATAAATATTCTTCTTGAGACCGTATGTTATCTCATCTTGAAGCTTCTGTGCCTTCAGTATTACAGTGTTCCCTGTTGCTGATGTTGTAGGATATGAAGCAAAATCAGATTCTACGTCCTTAGCTTCCTCTATCGGTGAAAACTTGGAGATTTTCTGTTCTATATTTTGTTTTCTGTGTTTGCTGCGTTTGGTTGACACCACGGCGGGAGCTTGCTGCTTCGATGAATGCTTTTGAGAGCCATAAGAAGAATTGTGCTTGTCTGTTCGGGAGGAATGTTTATGATTGCTATCTGCATAGTAATAAGGGGATCCACCTGAGCTATTTGATATTCTGCCATGGCTATCTGAATTCCTTTGGTATCCATTCTTTCCTCGATGGTCTGCTACTTGGGGGTCATACATGTCTTCCTCTGAGTCATCACCAGCTTTATTGTATGCATGAGTTCTATTAGAATTGGTTGTCTCCATGAAGTCATTCTTTTCTTTCACATGTCTTGTATTATTAGGTTGAGGAGGTGGTTCTACTTTCTGAGTTTCCGTTGCTGAGGTATTCTCTTTGGTCAATTCACTTATATCATCAATCATAACATAATTGCGAGAAATATTGTGCTCTAGGTTTGCGTACAGGGAATCCACTGAATAGTTAGTTGAAGGACTTTCAATTGCACTTCCACTATCAGCAACTCTCAACTCTGTGTTCTTGTATTGGTCATAGTTGTTACTCACTGTTGGCGTTGTGTACACCTTCTCAGATGGAGCTGCAGAAATAATTACATTTGTGTTACCAATTACTTCATAATTGGTGGGTATCTTCTGTTCAAGATCAGCCAATGATGTCTGCCTTGGCTTCTGATGTTGTGTTGGGACGTTTGCCTGTGGCTGATACTGAGCAGGTTGGAAGGGACCTGGATTTGGATAGGTGGTATGAGTATTGTACTGGTTAGGTGTCTGAAATCCAACCATGTTCTGTAAATTACTGTCAGTCTGGTAGTTTGTGTTCTGCGGATATGACTGTGGCTGAAAGGTGTTTTGAGAATGTAAAGTGGGATGAGACTGATAATTGTTTTGTGATGGGTAAGTATTGGGAACTGCATAATGGAGTTGTTGATATCCTCCATGTTGATAGTTTGTCATACCCTGAGGAGTGACCTGTAATGGAGGGTAATGAGGTGTGGTTGGGTGCTGGGCTATTGAAAATTCAGAGTACTGATTAACTGGAGCAGTGTGAGGTCTAGCTACGACATTGTTGCTATTGTATGAAGACATTCTGACATTACTAACTTCACTGTCCGACATATAATCCCTGTCTTCCCCCAGACCCCGTACATAGCCCATATCTCGCTTTGTTGGATCTTTGACAAAAGAGTCCTTCCTTCGATTGATTCCCAGCTCGATGTATCGTAGTTTTGCATCAATTTCTTTTTCCTCTTCATCAAGCTCTGCCTGTTTTTTTTGAAGTTTGTTTGATTCTTGCTCTACTTTTTCCAGTTCGTGACTGATATCCTTTAGGAGTTTATCACGAGTGATCTGGTCAGGTAGGGGTCCCCGTTTGCGAGGCAGTGAGGAACCAAATAACTGTGGATGAAGTGGTACACTACCATGCATAATTTCTTCAGGTGGGGGACTTGGAAGTGTTCTTTTCACTTTCTTCAGAGTGCTTTGCTGTAAGCTTCCAATCTGAAATATGAAAGCGCAAATTTTCTGTACATCAAATCATGTTGACATTAGCCATAAATTAATTACTTTAACCCATTCCACCCCCCCAACCCCACCCATAAAAAAAATCAAATCCAATGTGGTTGCCTTATCAAATTAGCAGAAACCAGGATGCAGCACACTACTTTCTCAGGCTGTGACTCCAGACATATACAAAATCTCACCTGCGACCAAAATAAAAATCAATACGTTTTCAGTGATAACGTAAAATGCTTTGGAGCATCTTTTCTTTTGTGATTAACTTTTTTAGAAATAAATCTTTGTGATTTCAACAACCATTTATTTATTTGGTAGCATTAATAACAATTTGAAAACTAAAATGAGAGCACAATAAACATATGTATAAAATCAACTCTTCAGCCCTTTGGAACAAAGAAAGCAACATGAGACAGTCCTCCATGAGTTTCCTTGCTCTCCAAATCACTCCAAGCGGAAGATTCAATTTTAACATAAAATTAGTGAGACTGGACAGTTTTTAAGATCATTAATGATCTACATTTCATTTAAATAATCTCTTTATGTAATTTATTGTGAACATTCAACTCACTTTGACATTCTCAAATTATTCTCATCACTCAAAGTTTAATTAGTGCATCAGAATATTTCCCTCATATTATGTGATGCAATGCACCTTTGTAAATATTTTGGCTTTATGCAACTGAGAAAGAGAACATTTGAGCGACCTCATCTCCAGTGAAAAATCAGCCGAGATTATTCATTCAGACCATCTGTGATGCTTTATCCATAAGCTGATGGAAACTAGCAAGGACCCTTGACTGGAATTCTTTAATATTAATATTAGCAAGCAAACAAATTAAGAAAAAAATTATGATGTAAAAGACTCACAATACCAGGATTCCAAAAGGTGTTAAAAATAATTGTGATTTTTTTTTGGAATTATCTTACTCAGTTCTCTCCATCCAGAAATTGTGCCTTTTTAAATTGGAAAATTGCAAATGTAATTCCATTATTCCAATGTGAAAGAACATCCAGAAATTATAGACCTGCTACTTTAAAAGCTGTTGTAGAAAGCTATTGGAACATATAATTAAAAACACAATGATTGTGCCCTTTGTGAAATTTCAGCTATTAGAGAGAGCTGTGATGGATTTGTAAAGGACTGTCATGATTCATGACTAATGAACAATTGAATTTCTGACAAAGTACCTCAAGTAGTAGTTACCAAAGTGCCGGCAGTTCTAGCTTACATAAATTTTCAAAAGCCATCCAATAAGTTACATGTATGAAAATGTTAACTAAAATAAAGTTCATGGAATTGAATGCAAACTATTAATCTTGTTAATGGATTGATTTTTGCAGATGATAGGAGGCTTGACGAATATAATCAGACAGTACGTAAACGGGCCCTTCAGCCCAACTCATCCATGCCGACCAGGATGCTCCATCAAAGCTAGTCCAATTTGCTTCCATTTGACATGTATTCGTCTGAACTTTTCCTATCCCCGTACCTGTCCAAGTATCTTTTAAATGTTGTTATTATATCTGCCTCAACTACCTTTCTGGTAACTCATATCATAAACAAATCACACTTCGAATGAAAAAAATTGCTCCTCAAGTTCCTATTAAATCTTTTCGCTTCCACCTTAAACCTATGCACTCCAGTTCTTCATCACCCTACCCTGGGCAAAAGTGTTCATTCACGCTATCAATTCCCCGCATGATTTTATACATCTTTAGATGATAACCCCTTAGATCCTGCTAACTAAATGGTTAACTAAATGAGAGCTCTTTAGGTAAACCTATATCACTTCTGAGGCAAAATATTATGGACTCAAGCATTACCCCAGAGACCTATGCACAGTGTAGGGCTGTAAGTACAGAGCAGTACTGAGAGGATGCTATGTTGTCAGAGATGACATTTTTCAGATGAATCGCTTAACGTAGTCCCTTTTGGTTGCTCAGATAGATCACAAGGCATACATTTGAAGAAAGGCATAGGTGAATTATGTTTCTTTCTATCAAAATTATCAAAAATTGTGCATTGTCAGATTGTTAGATTTGGGGACTTGGGGTTCATAAATTTGCAACCTGTATTACAGCAATGAAAAACAGAATAGAAAATACCATATTTTTTCTTTCCATTAAAAAAAATTATCCGAGAAAAATGGGAAGAGGCATGATTTTAGCATATTGCAAATTTTTCTTCAGGAATCTTTTTAGTAGGTTCTATCTTTTACTTATGTCGTTTTTCAACGTGATGTGATACGAATATGTGATTATACTAATTAATATGGATTGACGAGACACAAGGGAAACCATGTGAAAAATACTGAAGTAGATCATTAAGATCAATTATCTCTGGGTTAAGGGAAGGTTAGGGGAAGAAAACTGTCAATTTACAAAAATAAAATGAGGAGGTGGAATAAAGTTTGCATTTAAGTAGAGCATTATTACTGCTTTCAGAATTATTGCACACATACAAGCTCCAATTTTGTAGTCAACAGCAAAACTGCAGCAGTATCCACAAAGAAAGGAGTCCTTCAATATCTAGCAATCTCATCCAGTTTCCAACGTCAATTGCTGTCAAGCATCAGCCAAAAGGATCCCTGTAGTCCAGCAGCAATAATGTAATCTGGCTGGATAAGCAGCCAAGTACATTGAATAATTCTCAGAAACAGCAAATGAGGAATAATCACTTTTACTTGTTACTTTATTTCACTATCAGTGAAATGTTTAAAGTTTAAAATGTGCATGTTAGACTAGGGAAGAAATCAAAATATGCTTCTGAATTACAAAAGTCATAATTCATAATATGTTGATGTATTTAAGATGAATTATAATTCAAAATTATATATTTTAGTTTGCCACAGAGTTTACACACCACAATTTCTGGCTTAAAATGCCATAAAAATTTAAGAAGGACGTAATTCATTTTGTATCATGTAAATTTAAATCAATTACCTGATTTTGACAACAGCAATAAAACAGTAAACGGTAAAATCTAAATGGTGTCAAGTTGGGAAAAGGAGAAGTACAACGGGATCTGGGGGGTCCTTGTTCATCAGTCAATGAAAGTAAGCATGCAGGAACAGCAGGCAGTAAAGAAAGCAAATGACATATTGACCTTCATAACAAGAGGAGTTGAGTATAGGAGCAAAGAGGTCCTTTTGCAGTTGTACAGGGCCCTCATGAGACCACACATGGAGCATTGTGTGCAGTTTTGGTCCCCTAATTTGAGGAAGGACATTCTTGCTATTGAGGGAGTGCAGCGTATGTTTACAAGGTTAATTCCTGGGATGGCGGGACTGTCATACGCTGGGAGAATGAAGCGGCTGGGCCTGTATACTCTGGAATTTAGAAGGAAGAGAGGGGATCTTATTGAAACATATAAGATTCTAAAGGGTTTGGACATGGTAGAGGCAGGAAACATGTTCCCGATGTTGGGGGAGTCCAGAACCAGGGCCACAGTTTAAGAATAAATGGTAAGCCATTTAGAACAGAGATGAGGAAACACTTTTTCTCACAAGAGTTGAGTCTGTGGAATTCTCTGCCTCAGAGGGCAGTGGAGGCCGGTTCTCTGGATACTTTCAAGAGAGAGCAAGATAGGGCTCTTAAAGATAGCGGAATTAGGGGATATGGGGAGAAGGCAGGAACGAGGTACTGATTGTGGATGATCAGCCATGATCACATTGAATGGCTGGCTCGAAGGGCCGAATGGCCTACTCCTGCACCTATTGTCTATTGTAAAGCCTGCATATCTGGGGCGAGTCATCAACAGAAACTTTAGGATTTCCACATTAAGTTACATGTGCAGAAAACTTGAAGCTCCTATCAGTTTCAGGATATGATTATGGCAAACAATATTAATTTATAATACAACCTGGGAGGAGGCCATTTTGGCTCATCAATTTGATGCTGATTCACAGAGCTATTGTAATCGCCACTTATTTTACTTGTAACCTAGTCTTCTCGCATTCCCATGTCCTTCCACAGATTCTACCACTCACCGACAAAATGGGGTCAATTTCCAGCAGTCCATTTACCCAGCCGTCGATGCATCTTTGGCATGTCGGAATCAACCGGATCAGCTGGAGGAAATCCATGTGGCCACATAGAGAAGATGCAGGCTCCACACAGACAGCTACGGTGGTCAGATTGAACCTGGCACATTGAAGCTATGTGGTAGCAAACCAAAAAAATCTGCACCACCTTTTGAGACAACTAAAAGGGAGACAGATTGTGCATGTATTGCAGTTTTCACATAGCACAATCCAATAAACCACAACATGGATGGATTGGCTTGTTAATCTCTTTGAGGGCTATTGGATAAAGATGCAATGTTGGTCAAGGCATCTGCAAGATCCGCTGTCATTTTTTAAAGGAATGCTACTACGTGAGCTCAGTACCTCAGTGAAATACCAATCAGGATTGTATGGTTAAATCCTGCAAATTGACTTTTTATCGCTCTACAGATGAAATTGCCACAAATTTAGCCACCCTCTAAATTAAAGAACTAACAATACATCAACTGTAAACAAATGGATTTTAAACAAGTCAGTAACCTTGAGGGAGTCACACATTATGAGCAAAATGTTATTGTCACCAATCCCAAGATACAAACAGGCATGTTATAGTGAATTAGTATCTTTGAAAACCCTAAAGAAAAACACCAATGACTCACTATCAACATAGCTAAATCTATAGACCAGAATATATGAGGTAATAGGCAGTGATGTTTGGAGTCTATCTTTCGATCCTGCAAACATTAATAATTTACTTGTTTTCTTCATTCACTGCACATTTTAAGTGTCTCTCTACAACAGTAACTCAGAAGAGATCAGCAAAGCACTTTTTGTTTGAATATGCCGACTCAGGCTCCACCACTGATGCAGTGCTTAAACACTTCTCATCAAAATTACTAATGACATCCTATACAGTTGCAACAATGGTAATATATTTCTCCTTGGACTGCCTTGTCTGCAAGCTATTGATGTAGCTGATTCCTGCACTCCTTCCCACTGTTGCTCAGTTGAGTAAAACTGCAATTGCATAATTGTACTTTCACTTTGACAGACATTAGCAGAGAATCACGTGCAGTGGCTTCTCTTATTTTTCTGGCTTGACGAAGTGTGATATCTTCCCTGGATTTATCTTTGGGCCCCTTTGACCTAATCTATTTGCTGCCTCTCAGTAACATCATACAAAAATAGAGCACTAGCCTCAATATACCTTCTGATGAAGCTTAACTCCAATTCACCATCCCCTGAATTCCTCCTCCTCCTACCCTCCACCTGTCAACATTGTTCAAAAACTATAAGGCCACTTGCTTGATGCCTAGTATTGGCCACAAACTCCATTCCTAGCTATTGACTGCATCTCTGGTTTAAAACTTGTAATCATGGTAGATGGTAAATATAATCCCAATATGAGGTTTGAACCACACATCTTATCCACAGCCAAGGACATCTGTTTCTCTAAAAACCTCTGCAACATCATCAGACCTTGTCCCTGCCTCATTTCAATTTCAGCTGAAAACCTCATGGATGGCTATTTTACCACTGGACTGGACAATTCCAAATCATTCCTCACTGCTCTTAATAAACATGAGGCCATTCAAAATGTGGGAGCCATATCCATATTTGCACAACATTCCCCTCATCGTTCACCTCTGTATAGGCTCCTGGTTAAGCAAAGACTTGATTTGAAAGTTATTTCACATCTGCAAAGAGGAGGATATACACAAAAAGCTGGAGTAACTCAGCGGGACAGGCAGCATCTCTGGAGAGAAGGAATGGATGACGTTTTGGGTCGAGACCCTTCTTCAGAAGAGGAGGATATAATTGGAGATCCATAACCATGACCACCTTTGACAAAGGAGGCAAGTCTCACTCTGGTAACTACAGAAAGTGTCTCTCTAGTGTCTGCCACATGGACAGTTATCATCAGAATTCCCCCCTACTGGATGGAGAGGTGTTCCCTGGATTGGGATGCACATTCTATCCATTGAGAGGCACATTGAACTCAACTTCACCATTTGACATCTCCAAGAGAAATGCTGGGAGCAGCACCAGCCATTAGGTAAGATCTTCTTCAACTTCGCTAAAGCTGACTCCATCAGCTGAAACTATAGAACATTTTTCTCAAATATATCACAACTTATCTTCATTTTGCATTTATTTCGCATCATACATGTTGATGAAGCATCTTTGTTGGCATGGGTATATTGGGTTGAAGGGCTTAATTCTGAGCTGTTTGACTCTATGATCCTACCAACAAGTCTAATGTCAGTGAAGACCGGAATCAAGAGTGGATGCATTATTGTTCAGACACTTTTCTCAATCCATCTAGCCACCACTCTGTACTTCACCTCCAATAAAATTTGCATGCAAATGTTCAACTAATAAGAAACTATTTGACTTGTGGCAACTACAAGCGAGAACCAATGCGCCTTGAACTTTTATAGTTGAGCTGCAATGCACCTGCGAAATGGGGAAGAATTCCAAACCATTGAATCATTTGTTGCAATGTATATGAGAAGATGGCCCTTAGGCTTAACATCTGTAACACTAATATCTGTCCCACAGAACAATCGATTGGCCATTTAAAAGCATTCCACAACTATTTCATTCCATAAAAAAACAGGAGAAGCCTCATCAGGTTGTTTACCACCTATTCGCCTATCTTTAAACAAATAATGAAGGGAGGTGGTATTGGCAGTACAATCTAGCACCACTTGCTCCTCATTAATCAGATCGCTAATGATCAGGCAAGAAATTATCTTGTTTGACAGATCATGATGAAGAATCAGTATCAGCTTGAGTCAAACTAAGAAATAGCAGAGGACATAAAACATTGGTTGGTGCAATTTAAAGGCCATCAAATAGCAACGTAATATTGGCAAAGCTCTAGATATTAAAGATGTGTCTAAAAGGTGGGTTATACAGTAAGCATGAAACACTTTAACATATTTAAACTGGAGAAAGTAAATTTGCTTTAAAAAGGTGCAAAATGAAAATTCATAAAATATATAGGTGATATTATTCTAGATCAACATATTTATGAACCAACTTAGGAAATGACTCATTTGAATATCATGTTGTGAAATGAGAAAAGCCTAATTGATTATTCTGTTGTCAAAGAGCATTTGGGCGTTACTAAAATATGATAGAATTTGACACTGAGTTTGGAAATGTTGTTCATTGAAAAACTAGGATCTTAAATCTTAACAAAGGAAACTCTTGAGTCATTATTGATTGGGAAAATACATTGAAAGACATGAAAGTGCACAAGCAATGGTCAGCAATTAAATAAATAACGTACGAGTTGAAAAAAAAACCTCCAATACACAAAAGCACAAAGGGAGAAGTGATTCCTTGTGGCTGACAAGAAAAAAATGATTGTCTCAGAGGAAGGGGTTTATAAAATTGTCAGAAATAGGCCTGAGAAATAAGGGTATTTTAGAATTCAGCAAGCACTCCGACATATGTTAGACAAGCGAGGTTTTAGTTAGAACAAAAAAACTGAAATATCTCAGTATTAGTCAAAAAATAGTAATGGAGATGGTAAGCTCCAAAGCTGATTCTAATTACTGAATGATTTACATTGCAGAGTTTTGAATGAGATGGCTCAAGAGAAAATGGATACTCCAGTCCTCATCATCAAAAATTCCAGAAATTCTGGAATTGTTCCTGTAGATGTAGAGTATAAAATGTGATCATATTATATAAGAAAGAGAGAGAGAAAATAGGAATTGCAGATCTGGGGCCTAATGTTGGGAAAACGTTGAAAGGAAAACCATCTAATCTGATGGATTTCACTGAGAATGTGACGGGCAGCATGGATAGTGAAGTGGTGTCCAATACAGCTCTAGACATGAGGATGAATAGCATTGAGAGGATACAAGCATTGAAATTCTCAACCCGAGAAAGCTGTGGGAATATAACCATCACAGCCGTGTACATCCCCCCCAATGCAAACACCAAGGAGGCCCTGAATGTTCTTTATCATTCTATCAGCGACCTGCAATCTATACATCCAGATGGTGTTTTCATTGTTGCTGGGGATTTTAACCAGGCCAACATGAAGACAGTTCTCCCACATTACTACCAGCATGTAGACTTCGCAACCAGGGGAGTGAACACACTGGACCTAGCCTATACAAACATCAAGAAGGCATTCAAGGCAGTCCCCCGCCCCCACCTTGGCTCCTCAGACCATATCTCTGTGATGCTAATTCCTGCATACAGGCCCCTGCTTACCAGAGAAAAACCTACTGTGAAGCAGGTTAGGGTCTGGCCAGAGGGACCTATGACAACACTACAGGACTGTTTTGAATGCACGGACTGGGACATGTTCAAGAAGGCTGCAACTGACGGTCAACACAGCAACCTGAAGGAGTACGCTGCGATTGTGTCTGCTTACATGGAAAAGTGCATAGAGGATGTCTGTGTCACCAAGACCATCACTATACGGGCCAACCAGAAACCCTGGATGACCCCAGAGGTACGTGGAATGCTGAGAGCGCGTAATGCTGTGTTTAAATCTGGTGACGTGGTGGCACTCAGATCCGCAAGAGCCAACCTGAACCGAGTCATCAGGCTGGCATGGTCAGAAAATCCAGAGCTTCTTTCATGACCCCATGAACACCAGGCGCATGTGGCAGGGAATCAAAACAATCACAGTTTATAAAACTGCTCCACCACCCTGTGATGACAACATTGATTTTGGACGGTTCCAGGCATTAAATAATTTCCTCACTATAATAAACAGGCACTCAGTCCTGATATAGCGGATGTCCGGAGGACCCTAAAAGGAGTGAACGCACGAAAGGTGGCAGGCCCTGATAACATTCCAGGCCGGGTGCTCAGGGAATGTGCTGATCAGCCAGCACATGTCCTTATGGACATCTTCAACATCTTGCTGAACCAGGCTGCCGTCCCATCGTGTTTCAAGACTGCCACCATCATACCAGTGTCAAAAAAATCTAAGATACAATGTCTCAACGATTACCGCCCTGTAGCACTCACTCCCATAATGATGAAGTGCTTCGAGAGGCTGGTCAGGGACCATATTACTTCCAGACTCCCCTACACACTTGACCCATACCAGTTTGCTTACATGCCAAACCGCTCCGTACATATATCCTCCGTACTCTATCTGAGCCTGGAACATCTAGAGGAGAAGAACACTTATGTGCAAATGCTGATCGTGGATTTTAGTTCAGCATTCAACACAATTGTCCCTCAGCACCTGATAAGCAAACTGGGTCCATTGGGCCTCAGCACCCCCATGTGTAACTGGCTACTGGACTTCCTCACAGACAGACCCCAGTCAGTGAGGGTTGGAAACAACACCTCTAACATCGTCTCTCTGAGCACCGGCTGCCCTCAGGGCTGTGTCCTGAGTCCACTGCTGTTTACCCTGATGACCCACGACTGTTATGCCAGGTTTAGTACAGACCACATCATGAATTACGCAGATGACACAACAGTGGTGGGCCTCATCCGGGACGACAATGAGCTGGCTTACAGGGAGGAGGTGAAACAACTGGTGGACTGGTGCTATAAGAACAACCTGATCCTGAATGTCGAAAAAACAAAGGAGGTCATCGTCGACTTCAGGAAAAACCGGCACAGTCCCACACCACTTCACATCAATGACAGAGATGTGGAGTTGGTCAGTAGCACTAAGTTCCTGGGGGTGCTGATCACTAACAGTCTGACCTGGTCAAATAACATCTCATCAACAGTTAAGAGAGCGCAGCAGCGGTTGCACTTTCTGCACCGGATGAGAAGAGCTCACCTCCCCCATCCCGTCCTCACCACAGGGGCACCATAGAGAGTATTTTGACCAGCTGTATCTCTGTCTGGTTTGGGGACTGTAAAGCCTCCGACTGGAAGTCCGTGCAGAGAGTGGTGAGGACAGCTGGAAAAATCATCGGGACTTCTCTCCCCTCAATCAGGGATATTGCGATCAAACGTTGCGTGTCTAAGGCCAGCAGTATTATAAAGGACCCCACACATCTCCATCACAGACTGTTCACTCTGATGCCCTCGGGCAAAAGATATCGTAGCATAAGGAGCAGAACATCAAGGTTCTGCAACAGCTTATTCCCACGAGCCATCAGACTCCTGAATGCCATATAATGGGCTGCCACCGTTGTCTATTTTATCCTTTTATCCATTTTATCCTTCTGTTTATTATCGTGTTGCACGAGGAGCCAAATGCAACGGAATTTTGTTTGGAATTGCATATATTGATGTATTTCTAAACGACAATAAAGTTTGTTTGTTGTTTTTTTGTTGTTGGAAGCTCTGTTATTGTTGTGTTGTGAAAGTGGAGATTGTCTGACCAGTAAATTTGACTGTATCAAATACATATACAAGACCTTTCTCTGTCTTTCCTGGACAGGACCTACAGTGAGGTTGTCACACCAAGGATACAGGAAAAGCGAAGGTGGGTGACTGTCAGAATGAGGAGTAAACGTGGAGTGCAGAAGACCCCGCTGGCGGTACCTACTGAAAACCGGTACACCCTCTTTTAAGTGGACGACACGTCAAGATTGAGTGGTAGCCAAGGCTGTGATTCCAACCGTGGTGCTGAAGCTCAACAGAGAAGAGTGACTTCAGGCAGAGGCGTAGTGGTGGGAGACTCCATCGTCAGAGGTGCGGACAGGAGATTCTGCGGCAACAGGTGAGACTCCCTGATGCCAGAGTCTAGGACGTCTCGGAGCAGCCGCACGACATCTTCAAGAGTGAGAGGGAGCAGCCGGAGGTTGTTGTGCATGTTGGCACGAATGATATAGGTCGGAAGAGGAAGGAGGTTCTGCAACTAGATTTTATAGAATTGGCAGAAGACTGAAAAGCAGGACCTGAAGGTGAGTGATCTCAGGATTTCCAGTACCTCGTGCTTGTGAAGGTAAGAATAGGAAGATAGAGGATATGAATGTATGGCTGAGGAGTTGGTGCACGGGGCAAGGATTTGGATTTCTGGATCATATGGAGGGTGATGTGGGAAAGGTGAATGAACAGAATAGGCAAAAAGCCGGAGAGCGAGGAAGGAGGGTTGGTTTAAACTGCACGTATTTTAATGCAAGGGGCTTGATGGGTAAGACAGATGAGCTTAGGGCATGGATAGGTACAAGCGACTGGGACGTTGTAGCCATGACTGAAACCTGGTTAAGGGAGGGGCAGGACTGGCAGCTCAATGTTCCAGGGTACAGGAGTTTCAGGAGAACCAGGGGTGAGAAAAAAAGAGGGGGAGTTGCATTGTTGGTTAAGGAGGATGTCACGGGTGTGTTCAGAGGTGATATTACGGACGTCTAGTGAGGCTATATGGGTGGAGCTGAGGAACAAGAAAGGGATGATCACCTTGTTGGGGGTGTACTACAGACCCCCAAATAGTCAACTGGAATTAGAAGAGCAAATGTGCCAGGAGAGTGTAGACAGCTGCAGGTCAAAAAAGGTTGTTGTAGTAGGGGATTTCAACTTTCCCAATATAGACTGGGAAAATCACAGCTTGAAGTGTTTAGATGGGGTGCAATTCCTCAAAAGTGTTCAGGCGAGTTTTCTGAAACAGTATGTAGAGGCCACCACACATGCAAGGGTAATGCTGGATCTAGTATTGGGAGTTGGGAAGGGCAAGTTAATGAAGTATGTGTCAAACAGCCTTTTGGGACAAGTTACCACAGTTCGATTAGGTTTAAGATAGTTATGGATCGGGACGGAGAAGGTCCACGTGTTAAAATACTCAAGTGGGATAAGGCCAAATTTGAGGGTATGAGAGAAGGTCGCGCTCAAGTTGACTAGAGCAGGTTAATTGAGGGGAAAGGAACATCGGCCAAGTGGGTTGTTTTTAAAAGTGTGCTGAAGAGAGCTCAGGATGTGTACGTCCCCATGAGAGTGAGGCAAAGCAGGCAAACGTAAGGAAGCTTGGCTGACGAGGGAAATTGAGATGCTAGTCAAAAACAAGGCATGGGACAGTTATAGATAGCTGGGATCAAGTGCATCCATGGAGGAGTTTCGGGAACTATGGAGCAAAGTAAAAGAGGAGATTAGACGGGTAAAAAAGGGGCCAGGAGATAGCTCTAGCGGGTAGCATAAAAGACAATCCCAAAACATTTTATAAACACATTAGGGGGCAAAGAGTAACTAGAGAGTGGGACCTTGCAGGAATAAAAACGGTCACCTCTGTGTGGAGCCATAGGAGAGGGGCAAGGTCATTATTTCTCCTCTGTATTTATCGAGGAGAAAGACAGTAGGACGGAGGAAATTGGAGCATTCACTGGAAGTGTCAGGAGAGCAGTCAGGGTTACCGATGAGGAAATACTGAAGGTACTGTCGTATTTAAAGGTAGACAAATCTCCGGGGCCTGATCAGATATATCCGAGGGCATTGCAGGAAACAAGAGAGGAAATTACGGGAGCCTTGATTGAAATTTATGAGTCGTCCTTAAATCCTTAAAAGGAGAGGTGCCAGAGGATTGGAGGGTGGCAAATGGTGTGCCTCTTTTCAAGAAGGGCTGCAGGGAAAATGCTGTGAACTATAGGTCGGTGAGCTTAACATCTGTAGTTGGTGAGTTACTGGAGAGTATTCTGAGGGATAGGATATACAGGCATTTGGATGGGCAAGGGCTGATTAGGGACAGTCAGCATGGTTTAGTACGTGGGAGGTCGTGTCTCACAAATCTGATTGATTTTTTTGAAGACGTGAGCAAAAAGGTTGATGAAGGCAGAGCTGTAGATGTTGTGTACGTGGACTTTAGTAAGGCGTTCGAAAAGGTGCCGCATAGTAGGCTGCTCTGGAAGGTTAGATCTCATGTGATCCAACGAGACATAGCTGAATGGATAGCAAATTGGCTCAATGGAAGGAAGCAGAGGGTGATGGTGGAAGGTTGCTGCTCAGAATGGAGGCCTGTGACGAGTGGTGTGCCACAGGGTTCGGTGCTGGGCCCATTACTGTTTGTCATCTACATCAATGATTTGGATGAGCACATACAGGGCAAGATTAGCAAGTTTGCTGATAATACAAAAGATAGTGGTTTTGCAGATAATGAAGATGGTTGTGAACGATTGCAGCAGAATCTGGATCGATTGGCCAGGTGGGCAGAGGAATGGTTGATGGAATTTAATACAGAGAAGTGTGGGGTGTTGCATTTTGGGATGTCGAACAAGGGCAGGACCTACACAGTAAATGGTAGGCCTCTGGGTAATGTTGTAGAGCATGGTTCCATGAAAGTCGAGTCGCAGGTAGATAAGGTGGTCAAAAAGGCTTTTGGAACTTTGGACTTCATCAGTCAGAGTATTGAGTACCGAAGTTGGGAGGTCATGTTGCAGTACGCTGCAAGCCGGCAGCCCTGCCAGCAGCGTGTTTGTTTTTTCAACTTTGTATATATTTTTAGTGTCCTAATGTGTGTTTTTGGTGGGGGGTGGTGTCTTTGTGTGTTTTGTGTGGGGGGAGGTGTGGGGGGGGGGGTTTGGTCGTCTCCTCTATGGAGTGGCGACTTTTTCCATGTCGCCTACCCCGTGGCCTAACATCAAGGATCGGTGCGGCCTTTCCTGGAGACGGGCCCAGGGCTTCAGCGGCGGGCGCAGCGTGGACTTTCGTCATGGAGCGGGCGAGCCCTCGTCGGGGCTAGCCGGAGGGGAGCGCTCCATTCGCTGGCCCTCGGCAGCCTGAAGCCGCGGTCAGCAGAGCTCCAGCTGGCGGCGTCCTGGGATCCCTCGTTGGGGACCCGGGGAGAAGAAGCTCCGACCGCCGGACCGCAGCCTACTTCTACCGCGGGCGCGGCGGGGACATACCATCAGGAGCGGGGTCCCTCGCCGGGGACCCCTGCGATCTGTGGTGCTTCTGGCTGCTGGGACTTTAAATCTTCGACCGCCGGCCTGCGGCCTATACCAACCTGAAGCCACGGTCTCCGGTGGGGAAGCACCGATTCAGGACTTACCTGGACTTTACCTGGACTTTACCTTGTCTGAACATTTGGACGCCCGCAGTGGCGGCTGCAGAGGGTTGAGGTCCCGATAACGGGGGAAATGGAGGAGGACTGGCCAATTTTTGTGCCTTCCACCACAGTGATGAATGCTGTGGTGGATGTTTGTGTTAAATTTTTATTGTGTTTTTGTGTGTTCTTTTTTCATTGTACCGCTGCTGGCAAATTTATTTCACTTGCACTTTATGTGCAAGTGACAAATAAAACTGATATTGATATTGATATTGAGTTGTATAAGACGTTGGTGAGACCGCATTTAGAATATTGTGTTCAGTTCTGGGCACCATGTTATAGGAAAGATATTGTCAGGTTTGAAAGGGTTCAGAAAAGATTTACAAGGATGTTGCCAGGACTAGAAGGTGTAAGCTGTAGGGAGAGGTTGAGCAGGCTGTGTCTCTATTCCTTGGAGCTTAGGAGGATGAGGGGAGAGGGGAAAAAGGCACAAAGTGCTGGAGTAACTCACGGGTCAGGCAGCATCCCTTCAGAACATGGATAGTTGACGTTTTGGAACACGACTCTTCTTCAGACATTCTTCAGTTCTTCTGAAATGTCCTGACCCAAATCATCCATGTGCTCCAGGGATCCTGCCTGACCAGCCGAGTTTTTACAGCACTGTGTTTTGTTTCTAATAATAAAAACTCGTTGTGGACTTTGGCAAAGCCTATCCCCATTTGCACTGTAGCATAGCACTATAGAGCACTCACCTCAAAAGATTGGAAAAGGTATTAAAGAAAATCTTCTTGCAAGATACAAAGGAAAATAGATTGGCATCAACTCCGAGTGAAAGATGCATTTTAACTTCGACTTTGGTTTTATGAATTGAGTTTATTGAAAACTTCAAAATCAGTTGAGTTCTGGTCCTGGAAACCAAGGGTCAAAACTAGTGCTGAGATCTTAGATACAAGGATCTGCAGATGCTGGTTTACAAGAAAAGACCTTGGATCTTAGAATTAGTTATTAAAGATATTTTCCAATGAAAATAACAGAAGTGCTAGATGCAATTATTCACAATTGTACTTGATTTCACAATTATTAATAATTCTCATTTATAATTCAGAAGTAACCAAAGTAAATTAACTTTATTATGCTGTGGTACTTTAAGATACAACTTGGGCCTTTGATAGTTCAACAATTGCTGGACTAAGCAACTCACTTGCAACATTAGGATATTCTTCTTATGTTCGATCATTGCTTTTAGCCATGGGTTACTGCAACTAAATTCTGGCTATTCATTCTTATTAACCCTTCATTTTCCCTTAACTTTGATCTCTCCTGTCTATTTACCCTTATGTTTCGTTACCTTGCATGTCTCCTGACTAAATTTTCTAACCTAGAAGTCTGGATAAGGCAGGTCACAATTTCTGCCTAATCAAATAGCATACCATAAACTCCAGGGTTTACCCAAAAGGGGAACTCTAAAGAACATCCTCCAGCCCTCCAATAATTTCCACACCGGCTACAAAAAAACAAAACTACTTGGGAATTCATGTTCTCCTCAACATTTTCATCAGAAAATTTCCAACATGGATACAATACACAGGTTTTTCAATTCCTTAAATATGTTCAATAAGTTGTAAATCTGTTTTTCCAAAGCATAGACTCACTTACACCACCTATGTTCTTGCTCTTTCATACCTGACTTCCATATAGATCTTGTTGAGGAATAAAAAATCTCAGCTTTCCGGAATCTTCTGAAGTCGGGCTGACAGGCTTTGGGTCCGACATGGAGCGCTGCATCACCTTCATTGGCCGAGGCAGACCTTGTTGTCGTTTAGGTGACTCTGTGGTAAAATGTTTCTGTGGAGTGACGTGGGCTTTATTTAGCTTCTCGCAAGAAGTAAAGGATGTATCTAATTGCCGATGTGGAGACAGTGGTGACACAGGAGAATACAGCACCTGTGGAGACTTAGGAGGCTGGCGAATCATTTGAGGCAAACGTTCAGGTGGAAGGTGACATTGATATCCTATTTCCAAAGGATCTGGTTTCTTTTTCTCAAACTTTGGGACAATCATGATTCCCTGCTGCCTGACATTGGTTTGATCCAGTGGGCCAGGTGTTACAATCTGTATGTTAGTAGAGTAGGGATTAACAGTGTTAGAACTTGCAAAGTGAGGACCAACGATGCCCTGTGGCTGTGCTTCAGGCTCAGTCTGACAACCAAGGCTCTCTCCTTTGCGGGTCTTCTCAGGAGCAGATATATATCTCACAATTTCCACACGTGGATCAGGCGTGATGTGGATGGCAGGTGAAACGGGTCCAAGCTCATTTGGATCTGTTTGTACAGAGCAATCACTGACCGTTTGTATGGCAATACTCGACGTCCCCTTTAGCATTTCTCGTTTGCTTTCTGTGCTTGAATCCGAGTGCTTTGAGAATCTGGAGCGGCGCCTGCGAGTAGGTTGCTCCATTTCTCCATTGTCTTCATCATCCGTTTGCACACTGCAATCCACACTCCGCTTAGTTCTTCTCCGACGAGACATGTAGTAGCTTTCTTCTGCTTCCTCGTCATCAGTTTGTACACTGCAGTCTGCTATTTTCTTAACAACAAACTGGTCGCGCGACGATGAATCATTTCCCTCATAAGCATCCCGCAATCTAGGCATTGAATTTCGTTTCCTGATGCCTCTATTTTCGAAGTGCTCTTCAGGTCGAAGGGAAAGTTCAGAAGTAGACCGATGTGGTGGCTCCATCATCACTCTATGATGTGGGGATAGATATGTTTCTTGGCCCGTTGTGGGAACTGAGGCACCTTCTACATAGCCTTGGTTTACAGGCCAGTACTGTCCACTCTGTGGGATTGCTTTTTGCATCTCAATAGCCATCTCTGTCATAGGGTGTGGGTGGATTCTACCAGATGAATCACAGACTGAGGGGTAACTTACGGTATTTCGGACCTTCTGCTCTTCCATCTGCTGGTGGAGTTGCTGCTGCAGCTGTTGAATTTGTTCCAGCTGCAGCCTCTGCTGTGCCAGCTGCTCCCGCTGTAAAACAAGCTGGGCCTGCCTCTCCTCCTGTTGCTGGTGTAGAACCTGCTGCTTGATGGTCTGGAGCTCCTGAAGTTCACGCTGCACAATGATCTGCTCGTTCTCCCGGTGCCGCTGCAACTCCAACCGCTGGCGCTCCAGCTCTTCCTGCAGACGTTGGTGCCTCAGCTTTTCCAGCTCCACACGTTCCCGCTCAATGAACAGAATATGATCTTGCTGTTGCTTTCGCTGGTGCTCTTCCTCTTTTTCTTCCTGCTTCCTCCGACTGGCACCAGCCCTTGCAGCATCACTCTGCTGAGCCTCCTGCTGCTTCTGTTGATGCAGTTGTTGCTGCAACAATTGCTGCAACTGCTTTTGTAGCTGCTGCTCTTTCTGTTCATGCTGTTCTTGGTCTTGATTTTGCTGCTTCTCTGTGTGTTGATGCTGTTGCTGTACTTGCTGTTGGTGCTGCTGCTGCACTGGCTGTTGGTGCTGCTGCTGCTGCACTTGCTGTTGGTGCTGCTGCTGCACTGGCTGTTGTTGATGCTGCTGCGCTTGCTGTAGCTGCTGCGCTGGCTGTTGGTGATGCTGCTGCACTGGCTGTTGTTGATGCTGCTGCTGTTGCACTGGGTATTGTTGCTGTTGCTGCACTGGCTGTTGCACTGGGTGTTGTTGCACAGGGTGTTGTTGCTGCTGTTGCACTGGCTGTTGTTGCTGCTGTTGCACTGGCTGTTGTTGCTGCTGCTGCACTGGCTGCTGTTGATGCTGTTGCACTGGCTGTTGTTGTTGCTGTTGCTGCACTGGCTGCTGTTGATGCTGTTGCACTGGCTGTTGTTGTTGCTGTTGCTGCACTGGCTGCTGTTGATGCTGCTGCACTGGCTGTTGTTGATGCTGCTGCACTGGCTGCTGTTGATGCTGCTGCAGTGGCTGCTGTTGATGCTGCTGCAGTGGCTGCTGTTGATGCTGCTGCATTTGCTGTTGCACTGGCTGTTGGTGCTGCTGCACTGGCTGTTGTTGATGCTGCTGCACTGGCTGTTGGTGCTGCTGCTGCATTGGCTGTTGATGCTGCTGCTGCACTGGCTGTTGATGCTGCTGCTGTACTTGCTGCTGATGATTCTGTTGCAGTTGCTGCTGCTGAAGCTGTAATTGTTGCTGTAATTGTTGCTGCAGTTGCTGATGCTGCTGAAGCTGTTGCTGGAGTTGTTGCTGCTGCCGCAAGATCCCTAAGTCTGGCTGCTGTTTAGACTGATTAGCCTCAGCGTTAAATTTCTGGGCCATGGAAGCTAAAGCACTTTGTTGTTGAGCAATATCACTTTGTTCAGGCCTCTGCATGGTGTGACTTGGTACATTTTGAATGACATTCATACCTGCAGTTTTAACATTAGCTGTGGGATCTGGACCAGGCTTTCCCAGATAGATTGGTGTTTCACCTGCTGAAGTTGCAGTAAATTTGTTTGGTGGCAGATACCGATACATTGGGGAAGTTGCGGCAGGCATCCGTGGTGCAACGAGGGGAAGTCTGGTTAACCTGGCTAAAGGCACCGCTGTGACACCACCAGGCAAATAGGGTCTGTAAATACCTCTCAACATAGGGCGCAGGATAGATGATGGCTGCGTTGTAATAGGGAGAGTGGAAGCAATTGGGGTGTTGATTGTAGAGTAAATCATGCCGTCCGGTGCTCTCACAGATGCAGTTGGAGGATACATCTGGCTTACAGATCTCATGCGTACAGCATGTGGCACATTGCCATAGCCACGAGCTGCAATGCGCCTTCGAGAATCAGAGAATGTTGGATTATACATCAGATTTTGTTTTACTGGAGACATTCCTTGTTGGTTTATCATCATACTGCTTCTTGAAAGCCCGTCACATCGTGCATTCGGATCAGTTGTCCCGTACTGCATAGAATCTGAACTGTTTGCGTACCGGTTTCCATAATGGTCCATGGAATTCAGAGCTGCACACATTCTGCTGATTTCCCGAGCAGTGGTCGCACTGTAATGGGCCAAACTGGCCTCCTGAAAATTTGACAGATCATCGCGCATCGAATATCCATAATCTGAGTTAATATTAGACATTGAACTATATCTTCTGATCGGTGGGGGTTGGCTGAGGATATCAGACTGCTGTCTAAGATCAGTGAAGGAGCCATACTGCATTCCAAGACCCCAGTCCCTTGCCTGATTGAAAGATAAACCGTAGGGATTTTTCATTGTACTCAGATCTACAGCCATATCACCTCCAGTTGGGTGATAAAGAGGTTCATTTTTTAATAAATTGTAATTAATGCTGGACTCCAGCAGATTGGAGTCTGACATAGATGAGTGCAGTCGACCAGAGAATACCATAGGAAATGTTTTGTGCTCTTCATAAAAGTTAAGACCATCCTTGTAAGCAGCCATGGGTTCTTTATAGTGGTAACTATCAACAGGTTCCTGAATTCTGTTGTCATAGTATTGATGAGCAGTTTTCCTGTGACTTTGTTGTGGTTCATATGTTGCTTGCTCTGGGACTTGGGATCCTTGGTTAAATGAACCTGTGCAGCTATCAGCAAAAGGAAATTTATACACAACGTCACAACAAACAGCCCCTTCTGGTTTTGGCCCTGTCAAATCCATTACATTGGATGGGTGATCATCTTTTATCAACCTTGTGACAGTGCCAGCTGCTGTGTTGTCCAGTTGCACCAGTGTATCATGTATTTTCACTGCATGCACGTTGGCTAGGGGAGCAGATGGCTTTAATTCCAGAGATGCTTCTTTGTTTACCTGTGAGGCAATAAAAGCACTGTCTTGAGGTAATGGCTTAGGAATGGCACTAATATTTATGGCATTATTGATGTTGCTCTGATTCACTAAAATGTCAACTTTACGCACCGGAGTCATTTGATTAGCCAAGTTGAATCTAGCAAAATGTGGTTGGATTTGACTATCTAGATCTGATCTTGCCATAACAGTTACCATATCAATGTTACTTCCACTCTCTATGCCAGGAGGGGGTTGAACCATTGATTCCAGCTGTTTTGTTTGCATGAGACAAATTGCTTTTGCTGTACCATGACCTAGGTCCATACGATTCTGGAAAGGATCACCATATATCTTCGGCGCTTTTGTCTGGGAAATTACCATTGATGATGTTATTGTTACCCCCATGCTTGTTGTGGCAGTAGTGCTTATTTGTGGATGTTCCTGCACATTAAGATTCATGATTAGTGGCTGCACAGCAGTAGATTGACGACATGGAAGTTGGTCTGAATCAAGCGAGTATTTCCTACTTTCCGTAGCCAAGGATGTCAAATCCATGCCATGATCTGTTATTATGACAGGAGGTGACTTTATAGCTGTTCGAAGATCTACAATTGAGCTACATGTCCTTGAAACTTCATTTAAGGAAGTATTTTCTAAACCTGGGCCAACCATATTAGAAGCCGTGATAACCGATGATATTTGCCCTCTCTGCAATGGCTGAATTATAGATACTCGGTCACCTTGAGTGTTGTACATGGACTGCATTTGCATCTGCATCTGCTGATGTGATGAAGCAATCATCGGCTGCGTCCAACCCTGTAGGGTTTGTTGCCGACTCAGCCTCGTAGGTGAGTTGTTGGGGGAAGTAGCTGAATTAACAGTTAATGGCTGGGATGAGGACAAAATGTTTGATGCCAGAGTAATGACCATGAATGTGGAGTCAGGAGAGGATATTTGCCTGGTGAGACGGGATGACCTCACTGAAGTCTGCGTTCCTTGTGCCATCACTGTGGATGGTGTTGAAGCCATGCCCATGCTGGAAGGTGACAAAACTCTGTTATTTGAAGTCTGCGTTGAAAATTCTGTAGTTGATTTACTACCTGTCATAGGACTTGTCGACATGTTTGTTCGAGAAATAGATCTCTGTACAGAAGAAGGGGAAATAGGTCCTTCAGAACTGGAACTTTTGAAAAAGTTCTCAGTCGTTTGTGTGGATGTCCCATCAGTGGTTGACAACCCATATGATTCACTGAATTTCTTAGCCCCAGAAGTACTATTACTTTGAGTATTGTAATGTGCTGACATTCCAGGATCTGATGGTCTAATTTGACTGTATCCTGCAGATCGATCTATAGACCCTGCACTACTGGAGGACAGACCCACAACAGCAGTGGCCACTGTCACAGCTGATCTTTTATTGTACGTTGTGTAAGAAGCCGTAGCTATTTGTGAATTGTTAACATTTGTCCCCATGGGTTTTGCAGTATGACTTTGTTCCTGCATGTCTCTGGTGAAATACCGAGTTACCCGAACATCAGGGATGCCTCTATTACTGTTGGATGTTATAAAAGAAATTGGGGCAGATGACTGCGTGGGACTTGTGCCAGGTGTAAGGAGTGCATCCGTTTGCCTTGCGAGTTCATTATAAGCACTTTGTGCATCAAGAAGCTTCCTATCCTGGTAAGACCGCTCACGATTTTGCAGTTGGGCATTTTGTTGCTGGAGGCGAAGGTCAAGTGATGGTGAATGGGACAATTTCGGAGTTTGTGCTCCAGTCTTTGATGTGTCCTCAAGTACTTCTGCTTTCTGAGGCTCTGTTTGTATGGTTGCCTGGGGCAATGGTATCTCACTCTTTGAGTAATTGGACTTATCTGACGATTGGTATTTGTAATTATTCTCAATGTAATCATCTGGCTGATAAGCGCTGCTATAAGACGTGTCTTGTGTTGGTTGCTGTGACTTTAGCATTTCAGCCTTTTTCATCATTTCCTCATATGCTTCCTCTGCACTTTTCAATGGTTTTTGATTTGCTGCAGAATTTGATGATTTTTCCGTTGGAGAATACAAGGACATAAATGAAGGGAGGTTGTATTCACTACCCGACTTGTACAACCTACAGGTTGTTATTTCAAAACCTTCAGCTTCAGAATCCATGGTTGGTGAATACTCAGAGCAGCTTGAACGATGAAGTTCTTCCATTTCTGCAGCTTGACGCAACTCCTCTGTGGGAGAAGCATCCTCAATGGGAGAAAGATTACTTGGTGGTGTTTTGGATCTTTCACGCCTTCTTTGTGCCCTCAATTCTTCTTTGTCCCGCTTTGCTTTCCTTGCTGTGCTTCTGATACGGTGCTGTTCAACTTCACGCATTTTCTCCTGTTCTCGAAGAAGCTCTTCTTCTTCCCGTAGTTCTTCTTCCTCAGAAGAGTCCTCAATGGTTGGCAACAGAGGCCCATGTGAACGATGTCTTGCCTTTCTCTGCTGTTTAACTTCCTCGAGTCTATGCCTTCGACTTGGACTACTATCACTATCTTCCTCGAGCGAAGAGACAGAGGTAGGGGACGTGCCCGATGATAATGTAGGTGTTGAGGCAGGCAATGTGGATGAATATTCACCCTTAGACTTTTCATCTGGAGACCCTGTTAAACTTTCCATCTCAAGTTCAGGTTCTCTGTCAGTATTAAGATCTGCTTCATTGCAAACTTCAATACTTCTACTTGTATAGGTATTTGTGGTGTTCAGGTCAATAGTCTTAAAACGCCGTAATCCAGCTGGTTCCCCCACTGTGTCTTCTGCGTGATTTATAGATTCTGCATGGGCATCATCGTGTTCCTTCTGTTCTTGCCATGACTGCCTTTCTTCTTGCCCATAATTTTCCATTGTTGTACCTTCACAACTGCTGGTAGCATTAAGATTCTGATGTCTCTTTGAAAGACTTTGTTTTTTGGATTCTGAGTTAGGTTTTTGACTCTTTTTCATACTAACACGGTCTGTATGACTGCCCAAATCCTCATCATCCAAATTGTCCTCTTCTGCACTCATTTCCAAGAGCTGCCTTCGCATAAACTCCTCATCTGTTAACTCTGCACCTGCATTTACGGGATGAGCTTGGGGAGGTGGTCTTGCACTTTCACTGCCTCTCTGAGTGTAGTCATGCTGCAGTTTCCTGCCAAACTCATCAAGCGATTCTAGACTTTCTCTTCGCTCCCTTTGGTTTTCCCATTCCAGAGTATCTTCATCCTCCTCTTGTATATCTTCAAGTTCTTCATCAGAACTATAACACTCTGGTGTAACTGGAAGTGACTGTAGCCTATCATGCTGTATTTGTGTCTCACTTGAATCGGGAACAGTCCGTCCTCCTTTTGCACGATCTCGAACATTTTGCGATTCCAGCAATGGCCGCATGGTGCTCTCCAACTTGGTAAATTCTGAAGGGCTCGTCGGACTGTGTGGTGTGAGGCCAGATTCATTAAGTTTTTGCCCCTCATGGTGCAGCAAAGTTGTGATCTCACTTTGGGAGCTTGATATGCCATCAGATGAGTAGCCTGTATCACTTAAACTCTGTGGGCTGCGGGACTGCTCCTGAGGATAGCTTTTGCTGAACTCCTGAAAACAACAAGAAATTTAATTTACCAAACGCTCATAATATCAATAATCGCTCAAGTCGTTCAACCACACATCCAGATCAAAGTTTCACAGTACCAGACAGTTTCTAATTCTATTGTTTGCTGAAGTACAAAGCAAATGGGTGGCACGGTGATGCAGCAGTAGAGTTGCTGCCTTACAACGCCACAGGCCCGGGTTCGATTCTGGCTGCGGGTGCTTGTCTGTACGAAGTTTGTATGTTCTCTCCGTTACCTGCATGGGTTTTATCTGAGAACTTTGGTTTCCTCCCACACTCCAGACGTATAGGTTTGTTAGTTATAAATGTAAAATTCGTCCTTAGTGTATGTAGGTTGGTGTTAATGTGTGGGGATCGCTGGTTGGTGCGGACTCGGTGGGCCAAAGGGCCTGTATCCGCACTGTATCTCTAAAAAAAACTAAATTAAATCAGTGGCAAGGTGTTAGAATAAAAATTGCACACATACAAATAAATAATTAACTGGTTCTGCTAGGAAATTTAAAAAATATATAAACCATATTAACACACCATCTGTACAAAACGTATACAAAGCATAACTAAATATTAAGTTTAACTCAAAAAATAAATCTATGTTTTTGATTATGTTACTCATGAAGAATGTAGTTACTAGCTAAGTCTAATCAAGAATCTGTCAATCTCCACCTTAAAAATATCCACTGATTTGGCCCCCACAGCCGTCTGTGGCAAATAAATTCCGCAGATTCATTAAAGGAAATTCTTCTCATCTGCTTTCTAAAGGTACACCCTTTTATTCTGAGGCTATGGCCTCTGGTCCTAGTAATAACATTCTTTCTATTTAATCTAATAAAAAATAATTTTCCACTGATGCAACAATACTTGCAAATGCTTCCTGAACACTGTGAGAAACCAGTGTGTTTATTATTCTTATGATATTCAAATGGTTCACTGTGCCTACACATCCAAATGACTACACATCCAAATGACTAAATATCCAAATGTCTAAATATCCAAAAGATTTTAAGTTGTATGGTTATGGTTAAATGTTGGAGGGTGAATTTATTAATAATTTATATACACAAGTACATTATGCCCTTTGATCAGTGATTTTATATTTATTTATTTATTGCCCAGCTGACATGTTACATCAGTCCTTGCATGCTAACAAAATGCTTCCCAGTGGAACCCCTTCCAGCTATTTGGAAATAGTCTGTTAAATGATAGAAGTTAAATGTAAGAGTCCACAGCAACATTAATATTTAAATGGGATTCCCAAGATTTTTTAAATTTGAAGAGGTTTCAATAGAACTGAATCAACATCAACAATGTGTCAATATTTAAATAATGAAAGACTTGAGACCCATTCAATTATGTTGAGCAAAGCAAAAACTTATTACTGCTAGACTTCCTATGGTGAATACCACTTGGTATTCAACATGATCCCTGTCGTTACAATCCAGTGCTAGATTTTTACAAAGCAAGCAAACTCAGATTTCACATGAATTAAGTTAGCATGTACTGCTATATTTTTGCGAAGAAGAGTTCCAAACTTCTTTGTGTGAATAATTATTTCTTAACATTTCACAAGTGTTCTTGTTTTTATAGGAAGATTGTTGTTGCAGACTCCATTACCAGTAATTCAAGGTCTCTTTATATAACAGGCCTGGAATTTGTCTGCCACAGTTCTTCCATTTATTAATCTATCAATCTCTGTTTGTGTACCTGAAGACATAAATAATTATATTATCTGTCAATGGCAAGTTTGGACAGATTGTTTTCTAATACGCTTTCTAAAAATTACTAAATAGACTGATAACTTGACTTCCAGCAGAGACTCTTATGGGAAACGATGAGTCACTTATTCCATTTTGAGATTATCTCTCTTATCCCTGTTTTCTGGCATCTATGTACATCTCAACAAATCAATACTTTCCCTTCAATTAAATGTGCTTCTTAGTTGGAGCCATCTATGTGCCACAGTCATTGGACCAAGTTAAGCCTTGGCCCATTTTGTCCATGCCAACCTAGATGCCGACCTCTTAGATTTCTTTAGTCAGAGGGTGGTGAGAGGGTGTAGAATTCTTTGCCACAGAAGTGTGTGGAGGCCAAGTCAGTGGATATTTTTAAGGCGGAGATTGACAGATTCATGATTAGCAAAGGTGTCAGGGGTTACGGGGCAAAGGCTGGAAATGGAGTTGAAAGGGAAAGACAGATCAGTCATGATTGAATGGCAGAGTAGATTTGATGGGCCGAATAGCCTAATTCTGCTCAGATAACTTATTAACTAATGATTTTATAACCCTCTAAGGCCATCATCAGCCTCCCTCGCTTCAGGGAAAGCAGTCCCAGCCTATCCAGTCTCTCCCTCTAACTCAAGCCCTCCAGTCCTGCAACATCCTTTCAAATCTTTTCTGTACTCTCCCTAGCTTAATCCCATCCTTCCTATGGCGACCAGACAATGCTACAAGTTCAGTCTCACTCAATGTCCCAATAAATGAAGGCAACCTTGCCATACACTTCTTCACTATACCAACTGCGTCGCCATTTTCAGGGAATAACGTATTTGTACCCCAAGATCTCCGATCTATCACCTTTCTTAATGTCCTGCCATTCACTGTGTATGTCCTGGTCTGGCTAAATATCCAAACATGTATTACTTCACACATTGGACTTTAAGTCACCTGCTATTCCTTTGCCCACTTTCCCAGTTCATCTAGATTCCGATGTAACCCTGGACATGCTTTCTCATTGTCCATTACACCGTCAGTATTGGTGTCATCCGCAAACTTAGTCATGCCACCTATTTTATCATTCAAATCATTACTAAATATGGTGACCAACAAGAGGCCCATCATTGATCTTTACAGGCACACCTCTAACTACAAATCTCCAATCTGAAATACAATACTCCCGTCACTCTCTGACTCCTACCACAAATATCTTTCCAATTTAAGATAACTAAGTCATTAACAACCCCCCCCCCCCCAACCCACTCCTCTCCCATCTATATTCCTCCCTCTGGATTTACAATTCAGACCACTTCGAGCCTTTTTTCACATGTTTTGTCTCTTCATCTCTGTCCAACCTTCAACCTATCAAAATATCCCCTCCCTTGTATCCACATATCACTTGCCAGGCTTTGTCCTGGCCCCCACCTCTCTTCCAGCTATCACCCTGCCCCCCCCCGAACCTCCACCCACAATCAGTCTGAAGAAGACTCCTGACCCAATAAGTCACTTATCCTTGTTCTTCGGAGATGCTGACTGACCTGCTGAGTTACTCCAGCAATTTCCGTATTTTATGTGACCCATTACGAACCTTGCATATTTAAACGTCCGGTTCATTTCACAAAAAAGGTCAGTGAAGCACAAAGGAAGAACAGGGTACAATCATGGTGTGGGCAATGAGGCTACTGGTTTGAATCATCATGTAGTCTGTACACTATTTATTGGTATTGCTCACCGTCAGAATTAAGGGTCAAAATACCAAAATAATTTAAACCAGCAACAGACGAAATCACAATAAAATAATGCACATTTTTGTCTGACTTACTGAGTACTTTCTACAATGTACAAAAATGTTGCTTTTATGCTTATCTGACTACTTACTTTCAGGGTTGTAATTCAACATGGTTGAGAAATTGGGCTAAGAAGAGAAATAATCATAAGATCATAAGTGAGAGCAGAATTAGACCATTCGGCCCATCAAGTCTACTCCATCATTAATTCATGGCTGATCTATCTCTCCCTCCTAACCCCATTTTCCTGCCTTCTCCCCATAACACCGAAGACCTGTAATGATCCCTACAGCTCCTTACTGAGTCCAAAAAGGACCACTATAATCTGAATGTTTTTACTAGGATATTGCCTGTATTGGAAGACTTTAGTCAAGGGGAAAGACTGGATGGGCTGTGGTTGTTTTCCTTGCATCAAAGGAGGTTGAGGGGTGACCTTATGGAAGGATATAAAATTGTAACAGGCATAGATATGGTAGATAGTCAATCTCAATAGTCAATTTTCCAATGAGAAGAGTATTAAAAACAAGGGATTTGACTGAGAAGACTAATTACACAAAAAATAATTGATATCTGGAATTATTGGCCAGTGGAGGTGGGGTAGATAGTCAATCTCAATAGTCAATTTTCCCATGAGAAGAGTATTAAAAACAAGGAATTTGACTGAGAAGACTAATTACACAAAAAATAATTGATATCTGGAATTATTGGCCAGTGGAGGTGGTGGAATCAAATAAAGTTACTCAGTTTAAGCGACATTTATACAGGCACTAGGCAAGGCATTGAAGGATTGGGACCTATTGAGGGCAAATGAGATTAGTATAAATAGGCAAAAAATGGGCATGGCCATGTGAGCTGAATGACCTATTTCTGTACTGTACCACTCTGTGACCACATAAAGGCTAAAGATTAGATAAAGGTATCTTGAGTTTCCAATCGGTTTAAGTCTAGTCGACTTTATTAATGAATACCACCTGTAATTTATTGATCCACAATCAAGACTAAACAGAATTGGACGGCACTCCAAACTTTCTATAACCATCGCCAGCCTTTGCCTCAGCAATAGGTTCTTTCATACATCCAGATCTTAAAAGATTTTCTACGGACTTCCAGAGTGCCTTCCCACCCAAAAGGCCTATTGATCATCTTTCAAGCAGGTAATAATTTGATTTAAAGGACCCCTATTCTTAAATTCCACAGGGCCACTGAGAAACTCCAGTTTTCTTGACCTTACAACAGTTACCTGCCCTACATAGAAGGTGCCTCTAGTTTAAATTCAAGATCTAACTAAAGCACACGTGATTGTTTCTTGATTGATTGATCCATGAATGTTTCAATTACAAAATAATATTTTACATACTTTTTGGTCTTTGTTAGAGCAAGCAGCTTACCTCTTGCATTTTTACTTTTTGCAGATCGGCTGTCTGGGTGATTTCCTTTGAAGGGTCTGGTTTTTTGTCTGTGCTGATCACTTTTGGTGGCACAGACACGGTGGTATTCTGCACTGCAGGTTTTGGCTTTGTTTTAGCTGACTGTGACCTGTTTGGGCCTGCAGTCTGGGAAAGCTTCTGGTGCTCAGTGTGTCCAGGATGCATTTGCTGCATTTGCGGTTTACCTACAACCAATGGACCTTGCTGTTTTGTTGGTGCGGACTGTCTTGTTAACTTCAGAGTCGACGGTCCCTTCTGCGGTGAGAATTGTTGACCTGCTGCTGAAGGGACTGTTTGTTGTTGCACAGATCCAACTTGCTGCTGTTGACTGCTCCCTTTCTTTTGTTGCATACTGGCACCACCCATTTGCCCTTGAGGGTGTGGTGATAATGCTGGTTGTGGTTTTAATGCAGATGGTGGGGCAGGAAGAGATGCATCTCCTAAATTTCCAGACATTAGCCGCAGAGTCTGACAGTTCAGGCAGAGCCACTCTTTTTTCTGCATGAGGAAGGAAAATAAAAAATGGCATTAGGAGATTCAGAAGACAATCCATACCTGTGCATAAGCCATACATGTTTTAATTTTGTGACTTGTGTTTGGTTTTGCACAAAATATTCACTGAAATTTAGTGTCATTAATTTATGCCCATCAGTTGCATGCATAACATTTATTGATGTGATTGTGGTGCCTGTATTCCCAGCGATACCTTATTTGTGCTATTTGCTGTGATCATGCATGTAACCCATATATTTGTTCTGTCCTTTCTAAGCCAGGCAGGTGATAAAACATCCAATATCATTGACCTGCAGAGATTTATCTTTTTCAAATTTCTAGCATCCATAACATTTTGTCATGAAGTGACAAAGTTATATAGCACAGAAACATGCCTTTCAATCCACTGGGTTTGTACTGGCCATCAAGCATTCACTGATATTAATCTTGCACTAATTTTATTCTCAACACATTTCCATCAAGTTTCCCGAGATTCTACCACTCATCTACACGTAGTGGGCAATTTACAGTTGATTGTGTAAGAAATGCCCATTTTTGCCTGCCATCCCTTCTTTCCTTCCCATTTTTCTGTAGTTGTACGAGCCATTTATGCTTAAGTTAGTATATTGTAGTCATGTCTGGATATTTTATCTTTTTGTATGCCAGTGGGTGGGATTATATACGCAGATGGGCATGTCTACATCTGAGGAGGCTAGTGCAGAATCATAGATTGGGAGTTTTAGTTTGCCTCGAGGGATGGTGAAGACAACAGCCACCACTGGTCCACAAGACAAACGATTATTGCTACAAGACTCATTTGTACTCAACACGACACGGATAAAACGATTAGTAAGAACGAAAATTTATATGAATCATTTCTTTGTTTTGTACTGCTTCAATAAAAGACCAATTAATCAAAAAACAATGACTAGAAGATTTGTTTTTGCTATCTGCTTGTGCGTAAGCTATATCTCCACCACATCCCCGAGTAGTAATGGCTATCAAAGTTGGACATTGAGAAAGTTAACAAATTGCCATTACAGTAGTGCTTGACGAAACAACATTACATAGATTGAACATAGCATTAGCATGACAAAGACAGTTCATCTTATTTTAACTACCCCCATAATTACACTCCAGAAAAATTCCCTTTCTATCACCTATCACACTCACACTTTCTCTGTAACGGAGGTTAATTTGCTTCATATTTTCATAATCATGATAATGGTTTACAGACCTAAAATGTTAACTATTTCTCTTTTCATAAATGCTGTCTGAAACAGCTGAGTTTTATTAGCATTTGCTGTTTATATATTCCAGTACCTGCAGTTATTTTTATTTTCATTGTCAATTAACTTAACAATTGGCCTGTCTTTTGTGGGACAGAATCAGAGCACGCATGCAATTGCAGATAGAACATTCAAGCTCCACACAGACAATGCTAGAGGTCAGGATTGAACACGAGTCATAGGAGTTGTGAAGCAGCAGGTTCAGTAGCTGTTCCATTGTGCTGTCCTATTATGTCAGATGAGAACAACCATAAATTATTGGATTATTTCACTTGAAATGCAAAAACTGAATAGAATACTACTTCCATAGCAAGACCAATTGATTGCCAAATTCTCCTCATAACATCAAAAATAATATTTTACTAGACTGAGTGGGACCCATTGGGTCCCATGTTCACACGGGAGGGCTGGTCCCCCAACACAATATTCCACCTCTCCACCAATTCCAATATTGGTGGCCAATGGGGCGGCTTTAGAAACGCTAGTAAGGGTGTTGTGGGCCGAAGGGACTGGTTTCCAGAGGGCTAGTATGGACATTGTGGGCCAAATGTATTCTTGGACTGGCAGCTCAGTCACTCAGGCCTGGTGGGCTGGCAGCTCAGTCACGCAGGTGTGGTGGGCTGGCAGCTCAGTCATTCAGGCCTGGTGGGCTGGCAACTCAGTCACTCAGGGCTGGTGGACTGGCAGTTCAGTCACTCAGGGCTGGTGGACTGGCAGCTCAGAAACTGCCAGAAATTCTGCCCAAAACAGGTGAGAGACTCTGTGAGAGAGAGAAGGGGGAGAGGGTGGTGTAGATGATATGTGTGTAAACCTTTAACAGTAGTGACGTAGCCCTTGCTAACCACTCCCCTTATCATCCAGTATAACTGTGACCTTCCCACCCATAGCTCTCTCTCCAGCATCCGTGACAGACCACGTACAGCTAGGGCAGTGATGTGTGTGCTTAATTAATAAAGTAGTAGTAAAGATTCATCTGTGTATGCGTCAATTCTTTACATGGCGTCAGAAGTTTTTTGCCCTGCGCCTCCTGTTTATCGGTTTTTGTTTCTTTAGTCCCAGTACCCCCTCCCTGTGCCGCGATGGCTTCTGCTGGTCGTAAACCTGACATCCTGATTTTTGATACTGACATCGCTCACCGCTGGAGCGTTTTCAGACGTGACTTTGAGCACTACGTTACCATTGCTCACCCCGCTGTTACCCCTGCGGTCAAAGATTCTCTCCTGCTCAACATCATTGTCGACAACATCCTAGTCTACGGGAAGGATGTCGCTGAGCACGACGATAACCTCCGCCAGGTCCTGGAATGAGCTTGGGAAGTCAACCTGAAGCTGAACCCAAAAAAATGCCGGTTTCGTGTCCCTGAGGTCACCTATGTGGGACACGTCTTCACAGCATTGGGGCTGAAGCCCGACCCGCAGAAGACGGCCGCTATATCCTAGATGCCTGCGCCTACTGACGTGTCGGGCCTCCAGCGTTTCCTGGGTATGGTCAGCTACCTGGGGAAGTTCATCCCTGATTTGAGCGAGCTGAGCGCACCTCTGAGAGACCTGGTCAAAAAGGACACTGCCTGGGCCTGGTTCCCGCAACACCAGAAGGCTTTTGACATTCTCAAATCCATGTTGGTCAGCACCCCAACGTTGAAGTATTTCGACCTCCAGCGCCCCAACTTTCTCACATGCGATGTGTCCAAGTTTGGCCTTGGGGCCGCCTGCTTGCAGCTCCACAACGGATTACAACTGCCCGTGTCCTATGCATCCCGTACAATGACTCCCGCCGAACAGCGCTATGCCCAAATCGAAAAAGAATTGCTGGCTGTCGTCTTTGCCTGCTCAAAGTTCAAGGACTATATTCTGGGCACCTGCTTTTCTATCGAGACGGACCACCAACCTCTGGTTACCATCCTCAACAAGCCCATACACGTTGCCTCTTCTTGGCTTCAGCGCATGATGCTTCAGCTACAACGGTTCATTTTTACTGTGGTTTATCGCAAAGGCATGGACATGTTTGTTGCCGACACGTTGTCTCGGGCGCCTCTCGCATCCACCAAGCGTCACCCCTACGGGGCGTCCGATTTGATGGTTCTCAACGTTAATTTGATGCCCTCTAATCAAATGAAGTCTTTGGTCCAGCACACGGCGGCTGATACTTCGCTACAACAACTGGCCACGGTGATCAAGCAGGGCTGGCCAGACCGCCGTTCTTCCCTGCCGGCCGCAGCGGTGCCTTATTTCCTGGTTCGTGACGAGCTGGTGATGGTGTGATTGTGAAGGGGCACAAGGTGGTGGTGCCCGCAGCACTATGAGAACATTACTTTGAAACTGCTCATCGTGGTTATCCCAGGGCCGAAGCCACTCTTTCCAACGCTCAGAGCCAGTTCTACTGGCCTGATATGGCTCGTTATATCTGGGATAGGGTCTCCTCCTGCCCTACTTGCAATAGCCTCACCCCGCAACAGCAGCGGCAGCCCCTCTTGCAGCAGCCTGCTCCCGATCTCCCCTGGTCCGCGCTGGCAACTGACATTTTCGAGTGGCGCAGAAAGCATTTTCTGGTGCTTGTCGACTCTTACTCCAGCTGGTTTGAGGTTGACCAGCTACACTCTTTATCTTCATCTGCTGTCATCGAAAAGCTGCGCCGCCACTTCGCTACTTTGGGGTCCCCGGCCAGCCTGCAGTCGGACAACGGCAGTCAGTTCACCAGTGCTGAGTTCCGTGCTTTTGCTGATCGCTGGAATTTCCGTCACTACACCAGCAGCCCGGAGTACCCGCAAAGCAACGGCCTGGCTAAGCGCGCGGTCCGCAGTTCAAAAGGATTGCTGGAACGTTGTCGCTTGTCTCGCTCTGACATTTACCTAGCCCTCCTGAACCTCCGCAATATCTCCCGTGACCATACCCTGGGTTCCCCAGCACAGCGCTTCATGTCCCGTGTTACGAGGCCTCCGATCCCAGTGACCCAGCAGTCGCTTGCTCCCTCCGTCCTTAAAAGTGCCACGGTCCGGAAGCGCATTGCCCACAAACACCGTATCCAGAAGCGCTCCAATGACAAGTCCTGCCGTGTCCTCCGTCCTCTCTTCCCTGGCCAGGTCGTCCGCATGCGGTCTGCCTCAGGCCACTCCAGGCTTGCCATTGTTGTTGGTTCTGCTGGTTCCCCTCGTTCGTACCTAGTCGACCACGATGGTACGATCTACCGGAGGTCTCGTCAACACCTCCGGCTTGTGAATGAGCCTCGTCCCCCTCCAGCTGTTCCGTATGCCCCCCATGCCGTCCTTGCCGCCTCGTCCCATGCCCACCTTGCCCAGTTCTCCTCATTCTCGTCCCTCTCCGGTGCATCCTTCCACTGTGCTCCCTGGTTCTCTGGCCTCTCCATCCTCTCCGCTGTCTCCGTCACCCCGGGGATCTCCTGTCAGGGGCTCCCCTCCTGCCCGGGCACCGGTCTCTCTCGTTCCCGTTGGGGGGGGGGATGTGATGGCGAGGTTCGGACCCGGTCTGGTCGCCTTGTCAAGCCGCCAGATCGTTATGGTGATTACGTGTGATTTTGAGTTCCTGTATTACTGCTGTTTATTCTCCCTTAGCGCATGAGACGTGGTCGCCCTGTCACTGCTTATTGTTTTGTTTTTATAGAGGAAGGATGTAGATGATATGTGTGTACACCTTTAACAGTAGTGACATAGCCCTTGCTAACCACTCCCCTTATCATCCAGTATAATTGTGACCTTCCCACCCATAGCTCTCTCTCTAGTATCCGTGACAGACCACGTACAGCTAGGGCAGTGATGTGTGTGCTTAATTAATAAAGTAGTAGTAAAGATTCATCTGTGTACGCGCCAATTCTTTACAGGTGGAGAATCAAATTTAGACATAGAATTTTAGACATCTATTTCTGCAGATCACAGCATTGAAGGAGGAAAGTCTATCCTGCCCTGGACCTCACAGGGAGCCAATGAAGGGAGGGAGAAAAATACTGGGGTGAAGTTTAATACTTGCAGGGGAAATACTTACTGATGGGCCGAAGGGACTCCTCCTGGGCTGCTACAGGGCTGACGAGCTGAAGGGATGATAACAAAAATCTGAGTGAAGGCACTTTTTCAGGACTTTCCCTGGCCTGGCACAGGCCTTTTAGGCCAAAATGCTCTTCCTGGGCTAATACGGGCATTTTGGGCAAAATGGACTGATTTCTTGGCTAATAGGGGTATTGTAGGCCGCGATGAGTGGTTTCAGGCAGGCCAAACCATTTCAATTCATTTCCATTGCCATTTTCAGCTTCAAGCACAGGGCAGGCCAAACAACTCATCTCATTTTCATTTCATTTGTTTCCAGTGCCATTTCAGTTTCAAGCACAGGGCAGGCCAAACAACATTTCATTTTCATTTCATTTAATTTCTATTGCAATTTCAGTTTCAAGTACAGGGCACGCCAAACAACTCATCTCATTTTCATTTAATTTAATTTCCATTGCCATTTCAGTTTCAAGCACAGGGCAGGCCAAACAACCCATCTCATTTTCAATTCATTTCATTTCCATTGCCATTTCAGTTTCAAACACAGGGCAGGCCAAACAACTAATCTCATTTTCATTTAATTTCATTTCCATTGCCATATCAGTTTCAAGCACAGAGCAGGCCAAACAACTCATTTTATTTTCATGAAGAGCTAACAAATCATTTATTGCAAGTACATTGCAGACTCACAGTTCAGTAGACTCACAGTTCAGTTGACTTACAGCAGAATCAGAGTTGTGGCCTCTCCCTCACACTCTTCCAGAGTGATTGACCGTCAGCTATGAAAACGCGAGCTGGATCGACCGACCGCACACACACACATCGCAAAGACGGGGGCCAGGGAAAGCGGGGACGCGCTGTCGGAAATTCATACCCGCGATGAACAGAAAGGTAAAAGACGGCTGCACAGTGTAAGGTAAGTCCTTTAGAGAGCGTTGGGGGGGAAGGGGGAGAAGGGAAGAGTAGGGGAGAGAATGGGAGAGAAGTGGGGGAGAACGGGGGTAGAAGGAGTGGAGACACGTTTAAGAAGCCAGACAACGTTTAATACAGTTTAGCGGGCATATAACCTACCAGTCGGTTTTCCTTAGTCCTGAAAACTCCAATGAACCAATTAAAATGCCCGGACAGTGAAGGAGATTGCCTAAGGCTGCCCTTGACTGCCTGTAACTACATAGCGACCCCACTCCACTGCACTACGAATTTAAAAGAACCATGTCGACCAATTTTTACTTGCGAAAAATTTTTCAACCTGCTGAAAGATTTTCCGTGACCTAGCTGATGCCGCAAGTATTCGGAAACTTCCCTCGAGCATGAAGGAGAGTTCCTTGTGACCTCATAGGACCTCCTAGGACCACGTGTCGACCATGCTGCGAGTTTGAGTCGAGGGCAAACTCTTCTAAACTCGCAGATTAAGACGCCGCAGTGGAACAGCCCCTTAAGATGGCCAAAAATCATAGCGATATCGGGTAGCGTTTCTTTTCTAAAATCAATATACAGCGCAGACAGGAAGTGGTCAAGTTGAGACTTTTAGTTATATAGATAAAACGGGCATTTTGATACAGGTCTAACTTCACTTTACAGTTCCATTTTGCTGGTCAGACTAGGTGCTAACTTTAAGAAAGGAAGACATTGCCTCTCTCAATGCTCTCGATGCCAAAGCGTCATTTTTCTACAGAGAATGCAAAAGGCAAATTTGCCGATTTTTCATTCCTCGGTTTTTTATATCTCACACTGTTTTATGAATAGCCGCTTGAGAGAAGTATGTGCAAATGGTTGCACAATAGCAATTACTCTGGGGCTCGGTAAACCTTAGTTATAAAGGACCATAGTGGGGGTGGGGGGGGGGGGGGGGAATGGTGTCCGTTATTGCCAATTGTCCGCCATAACCAAGGAAGATTTTATCATGTGTAAGAAAGAACTGGAGATGTTGGTTTAAACGAAGGTAGACACAAAATGCTGGAGTGCCTCAGCGGGTGAGGCAGCATCTCCGGAGAGAAGGAATGGATGACGTTTCGGGTCGAAACCCTTCCCCAGACTGAGTGTCTGGAACTCTCAGTCTGAAGAAGTGTCTCGACCCAAAACGAAACCCATCCTTTCTCTCCGGAGATGCTGCCCAACCCACTGAGTCACTCCAGCATTCTGTCTCTCTCTACGGTTTAAAAAAAAACTTTGTTTATATTTGCATAGCTGCTTAAACTCATAGAACTGTCTCCCAACAAAATTTCAACCCTTAAGTTTAGTTTAGAAATATAGCGTGGAAACAGGCCCTTCGGTCTACCGAGTCCACACCGATCACGATCCCCGCACGTTAACACTATCCTACACACACTATGGACAATTTACACTTATACCAAGTCAATTAACCTACAAACCTGTACGTCTTTGGAGCCTGGGCGGAAACCGAAGATCTTGGAGAACACCCACGCGATCAGGGGGAGAACGTACAAACTCCGTACAGAGAGCACCCGTAGTCGGGATCGAACCTGGGTCTCCGGCGCTGCAAGCGCTGAAGGCAGCAACTCTACCGCTGTGCCATCTCTAAACTACACTGCGAGCGCCCGTAGGTATAGGAGAAGATTGCTCAGAAAAAAGAAACTTGCTTTTATATTACACCTATCACATCCCTTTTGGGACATTCCAAAGCACTTCAGAGCCAACAAATTGTAGTTATTGTTGCTGTGTGGGAAATATGGCAACAGTTTGTATTGCAGCAGTTTAAGTTTCAGTAATACCAATGTGATTGTGTCCAGATCACCTGTTTTTGTTAAAGCTGAGTGAGAACAAGGGCATGAGGAATAACTGAGAGCAAGAACAAGAGCATGAGGAATAAGATATTATCATTGTAAAGGTAATACAAGACTCAGTCTTCCCGTGGATTTTGAAGCAACAGCAACAAAGAGAAGCAGGAGAAAGCACTGATTGGCTCTAGCCCAAGTGGGAGGAGAGTTCACAGTGAGTCAGAGGGGGAAAGCAGTTGAAAAGGAGAGACAAAGCACAGGCAGACTTTACTCAGTCTTCCCGTGGATTTTGAAGCAACAGCAACAAAGAGAAGCAGGAGAAAGCACTGATTGGCTCTAGCCCAAATGAGAGGAGAGTTCACAGTGAGTCAGAGGGGGAAAGCAGTTGAAAAGGAGAGACAAAGCACAGGCAGACTTTACTCAGTCTTCCCATGGATTTTGAAGCAACAGCAACAAAGAGAAGCAGGAGAAAGCACTGATTGGCTCTAGCCCAAGTGGGAGGAGAGTTCACAGTGAGTCAGAGGGGGAAAGCAGTTGAAAAGGAGAGACAAAGCACAGGCAGACTTTACTCGGTCTTCCCGTGGATTTTGAAGCAACAGCAACAAAGAGAAGCAGGAGAAAGCACTGATTGGCTCTAGCCCAAGTGTGAGGAGAGTTCACAGTGAGTCAGAGGGGGAAAACAGTTGAAAACTGAGGAATTTGGTTTGTAAATTAGGCAATTGAACAGTCAATATAAGCAAGGCAGCTCTTGGGGAGCGGCAGTGAGGGAAGTGCCCTGTGAGTAAAGTGTGAGTCTTTGGCTCGAGAGTCTTCGGAGAGGAGGCTGCGCAAAACACTGGATAGGGAGAGACCGAGGCAAAAGAAGGAGATGTCAAGCAAGCTGATGCAGTGTGATGCTTGCAGTATGTGGGAGGTCAAGGACACTGCTGGTGCCTCTGGCTGCTACAAATGTGAGAAGTGCATCCAGGTACAGCTCCTGAAGGACCGTATTGGGGAACTGGAGAAACAAGTGGATGACCTCGGGTTCATCCGAGAAACCGAGTCGTTCCTCGACAAGTCCTTCAGTAAGATTGTTACACCCAAGGCACTAGAAGAGAGAAGGTGGGTGACGGTGAGAAAGGGAGGAAAACATGGAATGCAAAGGTCCCCGGGTGTTGTACCTCTTGTGAACAGGTTCACCCACGTGGAAGCTGCCGGGACAGAAGACGGTATCTCACTGGGCGGCGGACTGGCTTGCAAAACAAAAAGGGCTGATGAGCCAAAACCAAAGAGGTCAAAGTCGGGCAACGCCATTGTAGTTGGAGACTCCATTGTGAGAGGTACGGACAGGGGTTTTTGCGGCAACAGACGGGATTCCAGGATGGTGTGCTGCCTTCCTGGTGCCAGGATCCAGGATGTTACGGACAGAGTGCAGACAATCCTCAAGGGCGAAGGTGAACAGCCGGAAGTGGTCATGCATGTTGGCACAAATGATGTTGGAAAGAAGGGGATGAATATTTTGCAGCGGGACTTCAGAGAGCTTGGAAAAATGCTGAAAAGCAGGACTTCCAGGGTTGTTATCTCCGGTTTGCTTCCAGTTCCTCGTGCTGGCGAGAGCAGGAACAGGGAGATACGGGACCTGAATGTGTGGCTGAGGAACTGGTGCAGGGGGCAGGGATTTAGATTCTTAGATCACTTGGATCTGTTTTGGAGTAAGGGGGAACTGTACAAAAGGGACGGATTGCATCTTAACAGGTGGGGGACCAGCATTCTGGCCGGCAGGTTTGCCACTGCTACACGGATGGTTTTAAACTGAATAAGGGGGGTGGGGTGTCAAATGGGATAATCGAGAACGGAGTTAAAGGGAAAGAGAGTAAAGGGATGGTTAATGACCCCAGAATTAACGGGAAAGAAAGCTCACAAAGGGATAGGAGAGTATGGCCAAGTGTAATAGGGATCGATGTGAAAGGGGCCACTTGTCAACATAATTGTATAAGGAGTAAGAGTGTTGTAAAAACAAGCCTGAAGGCTTTGTGTCTCAATGCGAGGAGCATTCGTAATAAGGTGGATGAGTTGAAGGTGCAGATAGCGATTAATGACTATGCTATAGTTGGGATCACGGAGACATGGCTCCAGGATGACCAAGGCTGGGAGCTGAACATCCAGGGATATTCAATATTCAGGAGGGATAGACGAAAAGGAAAAGGAGGTGGGGTAGCGTTGCTGGTGAGAGAGGAGATTAATGCAATAGAAAGGAAGGACATTAGCGTGGAGGATGTGGAATCGATATAGGTAGAGCTGCGAAACTCTAAGGGGCAGAAAACGCTAGTGGGAGCTGTGTACAGGCCACCTAACAGTAGTATTGGAGTTGGGGATGGCATCAAACAGGAAATTAGAAATGCGTGCAACAAGGGTAACACGGTTATAATGGGTGACTTCAATCTGCATGTAGATTGGGTGAATCAAATTGGCAGGGGTGCTGAGGAAGAGGATTTCCTGGAATGTATGCGGGATAGTTTTCTCAACCAACATGTGGAACAACCAACGAGAGAGCAGGCAATTCTAGACTGGGTATTGAGTAATGAGGAAGGGTTAGTTAGCAGTCTTGTTGTGCGTGGCCCCTTGGGCAAGAGTGACCATAATATGGTTGAGTTCTTCATTAGGATGGAGAGTGACAAAATTAAGTCAGAAACAAGGGTTCTGAACTTGAACAAAGGTAACTTTGAAGGTATGAGATGTGAATTGGCCAAGATAGACTGGCAGGTGATTCTTAAAGGGTTGACAGTGGATGTGCAATGGAAGGTATTTAAAGACTGCATGGATGAAGTACAAAAGTTGTTCATACCAGTTTGGCAAAAGAATAAATCGGGGAAGGTGGTGCATCCATGGATAACAAGGGAAATCAGGGATAGTATAAAAACAAAAGATGAGGCATACAAATTTGCCAGAAAAAGCAGCCTACCAGAGGACTGGGAGAAATTCAGAATCCAACAGAGGAGGACAAAGGGCTTAATTAGGAAAGGGAAAATAGATTATGAGAGGAAACTGGCAGGGAACATAAAAACTGACTGCAAAAGTTTTTATAGATATGTGAAGAGAAAGAGACTAGTTAAAACAAATGTTGGTCCCTTGCAGTCAGAAACAGGTGAATTGATCATGGGGAACAAGGACATGGCAGACCAATTGAATAACTACTTTGGTTCTGTCTTCACTAAGGAAGACATAAATAATCTGCCGGAAATAGCAGTGGAACGGGGGTCAAATAAGATGGAGGAACTGAGTGAAATCCAGGTTAGCCGGGAGGTGGTGTTGGGTAAATTGAACGGATTGAAGGCCGATAAATCCCCAGGGCCAGATAGTCTGCATCCCAGAGTACTCAAGGAGGTAGCCACAGAAATAGTGGATGCATTAGTGATAATTTTTCAAAATTCCTTAGATTCTGGAGTAGTTCCTGAGGATTGGAGGGTAGCTAATGTAACCCCACTTTTTAAAAAAGGAGGGAGAGAGAAAGCGGGGAATTACAGACCAGTTAGTCTAACATCGGTAGTGGGGAAACTGCTAGAGTCAGTTATTAAAGATGGGATAGCAGCACATTTGGAAAGTGGTGAAATCATTGGACAAAGTCAGCATGGATTTATGAAAGGTAAATCATGTCTGACAAATCTGATAGAATTTTTCGAGGATGTAACTAGTAGAGTGGATAAGGGAGAACCAGTGGATGTGTTATATCTAGACTTTCAGAAGGCTTTCGACAAGGTCCCGCATAAGAGATTAGCATACAAACTTAAAGCACACGGTATTGGGGGTTCAGTATTGATGTGGATAGAGAACTGGCTAGCAGACAGGAGGCAAAGGGTATGAGTAAACGGGTCCTTTTCAGAATGGCAGGCAAGGACTAGTGGGGTGCCGCAAGGCTCAGTGCTGGGACCCCAGCTATTTACAATATATATTAATGATTTGGACGAGGGAATTCAATGCAACATCTCCAAATTTGCAGATGATACCAAGCTGGGGGGTATAGTTAGGTGTGAGGAGGATGCTTGGAGGCTGCAGGGTGATTTGGATAGGCTGAGTGAATGGGCAGATGCATGGCAGATGCAGTATAATGTGGATAAATGTGAGGTTATCCACTTTGGTGGCAAAAACATGAGGGTAGACTATTATCTGAATGGTGGCAGATTAGGAAAGGGGGAGATGCAATGAGACCTGGGTGTCATGGTACACCAGTCATTGAAAGTAGGCATGCAGGTGCAGCAGGCAGTGAAGAAAGCAAATGGTATGTTAGCATTCATAGCGAAAGGATTTGAGTATAGGAGCAGGGAGGTTCAACTGCAGTTGTACAAGGTTTTGGTGAGGCCACACCTGGAGTATTGCGTACAGTTTTGGTCTCCAAATCTGAGGAAAGACATCCTTGCCATAGAGGGGGTACAGAGAAGATTCACCAGACTGATTCCTGGGATGTCAGGACTTTCATATGAGGAAAGATTGGATAGACTCGGCTTGTACTCGCTAGAATTTAGAAGATTGAGGGAGGATCTTATAGAAACTTACAAAATTCTTAAGGGGTTGGACAAGCTAGATGCTGGAAGATTGTTCCCGATGTTGGGGGAGCCCAGAACAAGGGGTCACAGTCTAAGGATAAGGGGGAATTCCTTTAGGACCGAAATGAGGAAAACATTCTTTACACAGAGAGTGGTGAGTCTCTGGAATTCTCTGCCACAGAAGGTAGTTGAGGCCAGTTCATTGGCTATATTTAAGAGGGCGTTAGATGTGGCACTTGTGGCTAAAGGGATCAGCGGGTATCGAGAGAAGGCAGGTACGAGATACTGAGTTGGAGGATCACCCATGATCACATTGAATGGCGGTGCAAGCTCGAAGGGCCGAATGGCCTACTCCTGCACCTATTTTCTATGTTTCTATGTTAATAGAAATAAAGAACTGCAGTTGCTGGTTAAACCACAAATGGACACAAAATGCTTGAGTGACTCAGCAGGTTAGGCAGCATCGCTAAAAAACATGGGTAGGTGTCTTTAGGGTTGAGACCCTTCTTCATACTCTCGGTCCGGAACTGGGACAGGAGTACAGGTATGTTGATGGCCCAGTCCACTGGCAGTTGCTGGAGAGGCGAGGATCGGTGAAGTCAATGGTCATGGCCCGCAGGCGGCCAAAGTACAGGTAATGGTCATCGGTGGTGGCAGTAGGCATGACCTGGAAGTGGCTGAGGAAGCTGTGTGGACCAGCAGTGGTGGCAGAAGTTCCAGTCATGGAGGGGGAGTGAGCTGGGGGCAGCGTAAGTGCAGCTGGTCCTGCAAGTGACAATGGACGAGGTGCGAGCTGGGGGCAGTCGTCGGTATGTCAGTCCGCTATAACCAAAATCAGTCATAAAGAGGTGTGTTCTCTCTGTTTTTAATGCTGTCTAAATTTAGAACGTGACATTCACTGCAGTTTTGTCATTAAGATTTCGATAAATTGGAGCTAAACTATTTTACTTTGTCCATTTGAAATGAGAATCACAAATACCAATCAATTCCTTGCAAATGTAGGCTTTGCCTGGAGAGCATTTTGAGCCATGGGACTGGCAGATGCAAATGTCAGACGGAGCAGTCTGAGATGATGAATTAAGGCCATCACATGAGGAGTGTATTAAGGAACAGCCATGTACTGATGTAAGGATTTTTTTGGTAATGTAATATTTTGGGATCTAAATAACCAGAATGACAACTTAGTCCTGGTATAGCTTTTGGATTTTTGTTTCTAAAACTAGCATACAAATAAAGTATTTGTTATGTTATCTTATATGCTCCTGCAAGACAACACCTAACACTGACACACTTCGTCAATGCCTTCAACTCCTTTACATTCACAATACAGCAACTCACAAAAAAGGAAAGGAAATTCCCACATTAAAAAATTGAGCACTTTGCAAAACTTATGTAGTTCAATCAGCTTTAAACAGTATATCTATTCAATTCTCATTGAATGAAATAATCTGTTCAGGGCAAATGCAATTACCTCTTCTGTCTGTACCAGAAGCTACTTATCAAATTAACATAGAACATAGAATAGTACAGCACGAGAACAGCTGGGAGCGAGGGAGTATTGCGTTTGGGAACCAGCCCTCCCTTGTGCCGACACGCCCCCCCACCCTCAAACTCTACCCCCACATCTCCTCCTCCCCCCCCCCCCCCCCCCCCGCTCCATCTCTGCTTCCTCACACTCCTTCTCGCCTCCCCCTCCGCCACCTCAGGCTCCCTCTCCACCCCCTTCCTCCCTGCCCCCCTCACGTTCCCTCTCCACCCCCCCCCCCCCCCCCCCCCACCACCACCATCGGGTCCCACTTAATCTAGTAACTATTAAAGTCTGATCTTGTATGTAGATGTGTGTGTGTAATCACATCTTCGCTAAAAATCTATGCGGTAACGATAAAATATTTACATACTCCAGGAGACATTTTTCCCGTGGAGTCCAAAATCTCCTTATCTGAAAATGTCATGCTTTATTTCTCGAGTTATTACTGAAAATGTTAAAAAATAACAAAACTTTGAATATAAAAACGACTGCATTTTCGCTGATGACATCACGATGGGTCTGCGTGCCGTCTTCCTCGCGCCACGATTGACGTCACACCCCAGACCCAAATGATTACGGTCTTCTGGTTCGCCATCTGGAGAAATCATAGTTGGGAATTGAATTGCATAATTGTGTATGTGTTACTTCTTCCCTCCTATAGAATTGATCCTTCAGATTCTTTCAGGTAAACAAAAATGGTAGTCAGCTTTCAAAGTACTAAATGTGTTAATTTCTGTTGGGATTGTTCAAACATTACTATAGCATGGTCATGCCTCACAGACTTGCTATTTGCAAAATATGATGCAAAGAAAAAAGCATAATCTGATTGTATCTGCCGCGTTAACTTATTTGGTTTCACCCTCACAGATATTTGACTGTATCCAGTCCATCCCTGCCCCGCCTTCTCCATAAACTAACTTACTTCTCTCTTTCCAAACTCTGACGATGGATCTTGGACCTGAAATGTTAACCGTTTTGTATTTACAAAGATATTTCCTGCATTTCCAATGTCAAATTTCCAGCATCAGTTTGTTTTTGAGTTTCACGAGATCTGGTAAATAGCCTTGGGATGATTACAAATATATCAGATTGATCTGTAGGCCAGTTCAGTCCCGTTAAATATCATTTTCCAGATCATTGTGAGATGATCTTTATATGGTCAATTGGGTGTAACCTTACCCACAAGAATTTGGCAACTTTATTAATGTCATGGTTTGATACAACTGAGTGACTTATTAAGGCATTTTAACATTATCCACAATTCAGCAAGCCCCAGGGTGCATACAGGTGGACCAGATAAGGATGGTAGATTTCCTACCTTGAAGGATGTTAATGAATCACATTGGTTTTTATGACAATCTGGCATTTTAATGACCATAATTACAAAGAGAAGCGATTTTAAACTTTCATTCATGCACTAAATTTAAATTCCACAACTGCATGCTGGATTTAGAACTCAGGTTCTTGAATTGTCAGTCCAAGTCTCTGCGTTAGAACTATTGTTGTATCTGTGTGTCCATCTGTCTCCCTTTGACTTGGAGGGTAAACAGTAAACTTGCGATTCTGATATTATCTAACCTTGTAATTTGAAGTCTACAGAATCTAACTACAGATTCAATGTGCATGTCATTTGTTTCATTCACTGTCAAAGGTTGCAAAAACTATTTTGTGCACATTTAATCAAGCATGTTATGACACATTTGAAATGAGAACTGCAGCCAATGGCAGCATTGGCATCAGAGCTCAACAGTGTACATTGGTACACAAAGGTATGTCCTGCAGCATTTCCCCCTCATATTTCAAATTTTAAAACAAAGTGCTAAAGTTACTCAGCAGGTTAGACAGCATGTCCGGAAAACATGTAGAGGTGAGGTTTTGGTTTGGGACCCTCCTTCAGGGGCGGAAAACACCGGGGGGGGGGGGGGGGGGGGCAGAGGGGACACATCCCCCCCCCCCCCCCATGTTTTGAGAGGTGGGGGACATCCCCACCAAGTTTTTGTAATCCGGATTTTAAAATCTCCGCTTTCTGTGAGACAGTGGAGGTGGGACTGCTGATCGAGGGCGCCGATTGGACGAGCGAGACGTCGGTCAGCAGGCAATGGGAGCGGGACATGATGATTCAGCGCGATGATTGGAAGAGGGAGATGTGGCACAGACCTGACCCTCGTCCACAGCCAGGATCGATCCCGGCCAGCTCTCCGGCGCTGTCCCGTCACCACCCGAGTGCCCCCTTCAACCCACGGGTGGGCAGAGCCGTCGGCAGTCAGACGCGAGCTGTACCCCCAGGCCCACAGCCAGCGCAGAGAAGCAGCGCTAAACCCAGCTCAACTCTGCCTGGTTAACCTGCCTGTGCTTGCGGGAAACATGGGCAGTGCGGAGAAGCAGCGCTGGTGTCTCGTCAGTCCAGACAGGGCTGTAGCTAACCCGGCGAGACAGGCAGAGTTGAGCTGCATTCAGCGCTGCGTTGAGCCTCCGAAGCCTCGCGTATGTGTGTATGAGTGTGCGCTTGTGCACGCGGCCGCCACAAAATTGTGTGTCCCCTGTCCCTCGGTCCCCTCCATGTTTTGATAGCGAGTTCCGCCCTTGCTCCTTCTTCGGACTCTGAAGTCAGGAGTCCGAAGAAGGATTCCGACCCAAAACATTATTTAGCCATGTTCTCCAGAGATGCTGCCTCGCTCGCTGAGTTACTCCAGCACTTTGTGCCTTTTTTATCAAACAGCATCCGCAGTTTTTACGTCTACGTTGAAATGTGAGACATCTTTCGATGAATACTTTTGAAAATAGACAAAAATGGTTGTTTTAGAATGGACATCTGTAAGCAATGTCAGCAATATTATGCATGCTTGATAATGGTAAACTGGCTTTGAGGCTGGTAAATGGAAAGTCACCCAGCTCAACAATGGAGTTGACAAAGACATGGCTCAAATTCCAAGTTATTCATTTTCTTTCTCTCAGCCAAGACTCGGTGCTGACAATAACAATGGATACTTCATAGTTCGGTAGCAACTGTGTTAAAAATTAGATTACAGACAAAGTAATGGTCAGAATGCCCTTGTAAAAAGAGTCTACCGTAGACCTCAAGGGTGTGGATTACCTTTCTGATGTTGGTTGCTGTCAGTTATCAGATGCAATAAATCATTAGCATCTCACATTGAAAATTTCAGACAAAAAAAACAGCAAATAAAATGAATTGCTTAACTAAGAATTGCTCAGGCCAGTCTGGTCTCTGTCATCAGCCATTTATACATTTTCAAAGCAGCTCAAAGAATAGCCCCTCATCTTGTGGCAAGGCGTGGTAAAATCTTGCAAATTTAACCATTCAACGGTTTCAGATAATGATTTGGCTTTTTTATTTAAATTACTCCAGACCCAATGACCAGTCTCTTTATCTGTTCCATTGGCTGATTGCATATTGTTTTTCTCCATGATGCTTCCTGACCGGCTGAGTATTTCAGACAGTTTTCCTTTTGTTGTATTTAATGTGTTAATATTTTATGTTCAAAATGAAAACGGAACATATGTAAGATTAAGATAGGAATTTAAATAAATATAGATAACTTCACAACAGTGAAAATATACAATTTCAAGATTAATTTATGCTGAAATATTTAATGAGGAAATTGCAATCTGTTAAAACATTGTTTTTAGGAGTTATAGAGTCTCGGGAACACTTACAAAGGCAAATAAAAATTGATGTACATGTCAAGACAAAACAAATTTTTTTCCAGTGCAAGCAAAATTGGTCACAAACGAAGCTTTGCTCAGATTATGGATTTCTAAGTGTTTTGCCAGTGACAGTGCATATTGAATAGAGTAGAAAGGCACTGCAGACTGAAACGTCTGCATAACTGCATACACACGCAGCTATGTGCATATAAAAAGTGATACAATGATGGTGCTGCTAATTTATTTCATATCAAAAATAATCGGGGTCAGAGAACACATGTGGAAGTATTTTATGACCCACTAAGAATAGCTTTGCTGTTGGACTGACAATTAATTTGAATTTAGAGGAGCTTCCAACCAAGGTAATACGATAATGGAAAGGGATCATGATCTCCATTTCGACTGCACAAATCAAAATGACAACAAGGAATTTTTAAAAGACTGGTGTGTTTGAATGCAAAACCATGTTGGGATTTAGCTTTTGAAAATCTTACCATGTATAATTTGACAAGGTTAATTAGTAAGACATCCCCTAAAGAGTGATCATTATACGATTCAACTTTGCATTACAGCTGTGGCATGCAACTATGTTTTAAATGCAGGGTGCTGCATCTACATCCCACAAACTCTTTGAGTACGTCTCACAAGAAACGTGCTTTATAAACATTAGCAATCATGTTTGCAAACAAAAATATCATGGTTTATGAGAGTTCATTCTTCATTGTTAAATATAGTATTCATGGCTTAACAGACTTAACTGCATTTTAATTATTACAATACTATCTTGATCGCTGCCTCTCTGCCACCTCCAATGTGTCTGCAACCTCTATCTCACATGCTTATTTAAAGGTCGCTACACTTGTATTTGGGTAGGGAAATTCAAAAAGTCAAATGTCGTGCTCTGTGTACTGCCCGAGGCATTCCACTTGTTGTACAATACTTTCAGGCGTGTACCACCTCCTACCATACTTTAGGGGCCTGTCTCAGTTAGGCGACTGCAGGAGACTAATGCCAATCCATATTTGAAAACCCCGCCAAGAAACTAGCGCTGCGCCTGCGCTGTGCTGCAAAGGCAGAATTTCAGCTGCCTTCTGCCCCGCTTGAAATTGACGGCTTGACGCAGCGCGGACGGCACGTGGGCTGCAGAGACCTTCAAGGTTACAAGCGCTGCGGATGAAAGGCACGGAGAATTATGCCAACCTAAGAGATCGGTCTCTTACATAGGCATAATTCTCCCATGCCTTTACTTTTTATATTTACTAATTACTATTTTATAATTTTAGTCAGGGTAGGCAGTGCCTACCTTGCCTACCCTGACGGCACGTGCCTGCCGGGGAGTCACCTTCTTGGTCGTGAGGAGTTCCCGCATTCTGGGAACTAGTCGCGGCCTCCTTAAATTTCACCACAAATGTTGAAAAATTTGCGACAACTAGAATGAAGCCGCCATGGAGAGTAGCGAGAATTCACGTGCCGTAGGTGGGTCGCGAGGAGGTCCTAGTGGGTTGCCAGGAGATCGATGGTTCTCATAGGTTGTAGCCGGTGCAGGCCCATGGATGATATTGTGGAGGCTCTGACTTACTTGTCACATCATTTTAGTTACAGGATTGCTATCAGCAAAACTGGAGGGCAACTAATGACCACTAATGTATCACTAAAAGGGCAGAAGGTGATAAATAAACCAGTCCAGTTAGCTTGGTGTGAGCAAATTAGTTGGATAAACGTGCAAACGTTTTGAAAGGCACATATTAATCAGGGGAGTCAGCATAAATTTCCTAAGAGTAGCTCCTTTCTGATGAGCAGACAGCTTGTATAAAAATATAATGGCCCATGGGATTTGAAATTGGTTTAATGGCAGGAAGCAAATGCAAATGGTTAGTGCGTGCTTTTGTGACCGACAAACAGTTCCACAGGGGATGGTGCTTCATTCCTTGATTTTTGTCATATAATAATAGAAACATAGAAACATAGAAAATAGGTGCAGGAGTAGGCCATTCGGCCCTTCGAGCCTGCACCGCCATTCAATGTGATCATGGCTGATCATCCAACTCAGTATCCCGTACCTGCCTTCTCTCCATACCCCCTGATCCCTTTAGCCACAAGTGCCACATCTAACGCCCTCTTAAATATAGCCAATGAACTGGCCTCAACTACCTTCTGTGGCAGAGAATTCCAGAGACTCACCACTCTCTGTGTAAAGAATGTTTTCCTCATTTCGGTCCTAAAGGAATTCCCCCTTATCCTTAGACTGTGACCCCTTGTTCTGGAACTGTGACCCCTTGTTCTGGATTGTAATGATTTGGACTTGAATATAGGAACTTATAGGAAATATAGTGAATATTGGACTTGAATATAGGAAGCATGGCATATGAAGGTCAAGTAAAAAAATAATGAGGATCAGCCTCAATCTTATTGTATGACACAGCAGGCTTGAGGGGCTCTAACACTATCTTTACATTCGACAAAGACACCACCACTGAAATAACGGTTCACAAAGAGTCAGAGCAGAGGAGGTGCTCTTAACAATCACAAGACCAAGGAGTTGATCGTTGACTTCAGGAAGGGAAAGCTGAGGATCTATGAACCTGCCTTCATTGACAGGATGGTGGTGCAGAGAGTCAATTGCTCAAATTCCTGGGTGTGTACATCTCTGATGATATTTCCTGGTCTGAGCATCTTGATACAATCACAAAGGTGGCTCATCAATGCCTCAACTTCCTCAGAATTTTAAGGAGATTCTAACATGTTGGGGAACACTTTATCACGCTTCCACAAGTCGACAATGGAGAGCATACTGACTGGTTACATCATGGCCTGGTTCTGTAACTCAAACACCTGAGAAGTGATTGAGAGGAGGAACAGTTGGCCATTCGAAAAGATGCAGGCTACCTACACCAACTATCGGCTGATTTACTGAAATCTCCTCCTGTGCCTTTTTTTTAAACAAAGCCTGCAACAAATCTTTCATGGCTGGATCCAGTTTTATTGCATATCAATATTATTTGTATTCTTTCAATTCAGATGGTGAAAGTTAATGTGTGTATCTACCAGCGCATAACAGTATTCATAATAATTTCAGCCTTGGACATAATTCAAAGTCGCGTAACAAGAAATGTTATTGTCAATGTATTTTTAATACTGCTGGTAGAAAATCATGATCACCACAAGATCCTAGTATGCAATGCAACAAACAAGGAAGCTGTTTTTTGGATTCATCAACACATTTATCCAGACAGATGTTGTAACTTTATTGGGAAAAAAATAGATTAAAAACATCTTCTGTTATTCATACCAAAGCTCAGCTAATGTCATGCTGCAGATGCACACTGCTGCAAAGCACTATTTGCAGGAAATGCACCAGAATTCATCTTCAGCAACTTGAATCTTGTGGTCAGTGATCACAGCCCCAAACTCTGATGCAATGCCATTGACGTCTACATTAGTAAAGTCCAGACACATTAATTTAACCCTCTGAAGGTAATTTGTTTCCTCTTAAGACCTTGTGGTACTGTAGACAGACTTTTAGCGCTGTGTGCTGCAGGTTTAAACTGAAAGAACAACTTACTTTAGGGGAAAGTTACTTACTTAATTTCACGGCATTGAGAAAAATACCAATTGTGTAATGTAGACACAAGGGTCTTCAGATGCTGGTTTACAAAAAAAAACGCATATAGCGTTGGAGTGCTTCAAATTGAAAAACATTGTCTGTAAAACAATATTGGGAAAATTGATCTTTGGAAACTGATCGATTTGTTGATCTGTGTGGTTCTGAATGACACGTACTTGCAAGCTGCTATGATTTTGCCATTAACAGCATGAGAATTAGTTTACTTCGTAAGAACAGTAATGCATCCACAATAAATCAGCATTAGTGACGTTATAAAGTTTTGGAAAAACAATGTGAATTGTGGACATGTGACTTCACTGTGTTGCCGCAGATCATATGGAGTGGCAGTTGGCTTCACTGAAGGGTATAAGGAGGCAGAAGGTATTAGAAATAGGAGCTTCAGAAACATTGTCACCGCTAAAGGGTCTGTCAGGCTGGGATTTGCGGGCTGGGGACCTGGTGACCATCAGGAGAGGCAGCCAGAGAGTGCAAGGGTTCGCAGCGGCCATTTCCCTCTCTAACACGTAAACTGTTTTGGATACTGTAGCGAGGATAACCACTCAGGGAAAATCAGCAGTAGCAAATTCCGTGGCACCACCACTGGCTCTGTTGTATAGTAGGGAAGGACAAAATCTAGAGCATTTGTGATAGGTGGACTTAATATTGATATTGATTTATTATTATAGTCTTGGGTATCTAGATACAACGATAATTGTGTTTTCAGGGGGCAGTTTGGAGATAGACAGGCATACATTTGTAGTTGTGAGCAAGACTCACATATGGTCTTGCCTCCCTGGTGCCAGAGTCAAAGATATCTTGAAGCAGGTTGCAGAACATTCTGAAAAGGGAGGATGAGCAACCAGCACTTCTTGTGACATTATTCTCACCACATGCTGAGATCCAACACTGTATGCCATGCATTGGCACATGCACACTCTTAACCTCTCGCTTTAAAGCAGACTCAGTATCAAAGCTGTCCTAGTCCACAGTTCCACTTCATTGTTCAATGCATTTTTTGATGCGATAAATGCAATTTCTTTCTTTTCACGTGAGAGATCACAAACTTCAATAGCTCTTAAATTCTATTAATGTTTCACTTCCCTCAGACAAAATGTCTTTAGTCGCATCCCCGATCCAACCATTGCCATATTTTTCACCATTGTGATCTTTTCTGTCACCTCCCTGCATGATTTTTTCCTTTATTTGTAGTTAATGATATTCATATCTTTTTCAGGATGTCACAACATGGTTGACAGCCAATAAAGTAATATTGTGTCAGCGTGTTTGCAAAAGCAAGCTCCCTCAGGCAGCTATGTGATAATGACCAAATAATCTGTTTTAGTAATTTTAATTGAGAGATCAGCATTGGACAGGGCACTGGGGAAATCCCCACTGCTTTACTTCAAAAATATTTCATAACATCTTTTACATCATCTGAGGGAACAGATGGGGCCCTGGTTCACATTTTATTCAGAATATGGATTAAATATTTTGAAGAATCCAAATTAGCTATTTCCACCATGGTATAGAGGAGGGACAAATGTGCATTGACTGTCATAATGGCTGCAAAAATCTATCTAAACAAAGGTTATATTCATGCAGTTTGTTGTGTATCAGAGAAAATAGCAGACTGGAGGGAAGAGGGTAAAGGCATGTTTTTTTTAAATTAGACCTTTCAGATGCAATGCATTACCTATATATAAAGTCAATGAATCTTAACATTACATTTTAAGTGGCAATGTAAGACCGTTTTAAAAGTGGAAGGAATAGATATTAGTGGACTAATAATTCAGAGATCCTGATCTGAAGATTCAGTCACAAGAACATAAGTAATAGAAAACATTCTATTTTAGCCCCATGTGCATGCTCTGCCCTTAATTCAAATCACTGATGATGCTCTGCTGCAATGTCAGTTTATTGCTCAAACTTGACATCTAAGGGAAAAGGGCAACTAGTGGAAGAATAGGGTCCCTCAGAAACCAAAGCTGTCATCTCTGGGTGCAGCTGCAGAAGATGGATAAACGGAGTATTTCTCCTCTGTCTTTACTGCGGAGAAAAACATGCAGGCTACCAAACTTGGGGCAGTTAATGGAGATGTCTTAAGAACACTCCATGTTATGGTCGAGGATTAATGGATGTCCTAGTGTATATAAAAGTAGATAAATATCCCGGGCCTGATCAGATATATCCAAGGACATTGTGAGAAGCTAGAGAAGAAAATGCAGGTGGCCTGGCTAAGAGATATGAATCACTGTTAGACATGGTTTAGGAGCTGGATGTTGGAGGGTGGCTAAAGTTGTGCCTCTATTTAAGAGGGCTTCAAAGGAAAGCTTGGAAACAGTAGACTAGTGGCCTAACATCGGTAGTAGGTTGGTTCAGAAGGATAACATACACATGCATCTGGATAGACAGGGGCTGATTAGGGATAGTCAGCATGGTTTTGTACGTGGCAGATTGTATCTTACGGGTATGACTCCGTTTTTTTGAAGAGTTAACAGATAAATAGTTGATGAAGGTCGTAGATGTTGTCTACATGCACCTCAGCAAGCCTTTGATGAGGTTCCGCAGGGCAAGCTGCGCTGGTAGATTAGATTTCATGGGATCCAGGGAGAGCTGGCTAACTGTATACAGAAGTGGCATGGGATTTGCGGGCTGGGGACCTGTGGGAAGTGGGATGCCTCAGGGATGGGTGATAGGCCCATTGGTGTTTGTGATTTATATCAATGATTTAGTTGAGAATTTAGAAGACATGATTAGCAAGTTTGTAGATCTAAATAAATTGAGTGGTGTCGTAGATAATTAAGGTGGTTGTCAAAAATTGCAGCAATCTTTTCATCAGTTGGGCAAGTGGGCTGAGGAATGGTTAGTGGAGTTTAATGCAGCCAAGTGTGAGGTGTTGCATTTTGGGAAGTCAAACCAGGGTAGGACCTTCATAGTGAATGGAAGGGCCATGGAGAGTGTTGCAGAGCAGAAAGACCTTGGTGTGCAGGTTCACAGTTCCCTGAAAGTGGCATCACAGGTTGATAGCATGGTTCAGGTTTTTTATACATTGGCCTTCATCGGTCACAGTATTAGGCTAGAAGATGGGAGAGTGGTGGGGCCCACAACAAACCTTGTAGACTTCTACATAATTTGATGCCTAACTACAACCAATTTGCACAAAAGTCCTGAGCCGATGAGCAGATCTCAGTGTTAATAAATTACAACATTAACTAATAAGACACCCTAATTTCTCATACAAGAGGTGGACTCTGCCTATGATGCAACTTTCAAATGTTAAGCTTGAATCCAGATGGATTGTTCCAGCCCTTACAATATAATTTTGAACATGGAACAAACACATGCAGTTAAAGACTCAGAACATTTCATATGCCTTGAATATTCCAGAAATGTTTGCAATTTCTTTTGGGCAGCACTTCATTGTTTCTTCCAACACAAGACAAAAACATTCATCCACTTCAGAATTAGCACTTTTCAGAACTACATTTTATTACATCGTATATCAACTCAATGTCCCCTTGGGTTAAAAGCACAGAAATAATCAACTGAAAATACATGAGATGACATATCCAAAATAAAGTTCAATTTTTCTAGTTAAATTTAGAACAACATCATGATTAAATTCGGCTTTACAAATCAATAATGATTGTGCGGTAATCAATCACTTTTAAATTGTGAAATTTAGATTGCAAAACAGCTGACTATCTAGACCTCCATCCTCTCCATGTGCAGTTAAGAGGTAGAAAACACTGGGGATATAAATGATCATCTGAAATGCCTAATATCGGCCTTTGAATATGAATACGCCAAAAGTATCTGCAGACTGGATGTCAGAATACTCCTGTTATAGATGACCGTGCATGGTTGATGGGCAATGGTGAGTATAAGCGCCATTGGAAGCAAAAGGTGTGTCTTTCTATCAGCACAAGCCATGTTTTCTGTATTCTCTGATCTGGCACCTGACAGAAGAGGACTGAAGCCAGGATACAATGCATATTGGCAGACCATCAACATTGATCTGCAGACAACAGTGAAATTTGTCAGTGTAGGGCATATTTAGCTAAATTATAAAAAAAATAAAACAGCATTCAGAGGATTCTCTGAATCTTGTAACGAGAGGACAGACATATGCTGCACACTACCTCATTGGCTGATGGAATGTTTTTTATTACAAACGCACATATTTTCACCTGTACACTGTACAAATGCACACATACACCCAGAATATTACAATATTATTAAAAATATCTATGTGTGAGAAGTTAAGAATTTAAAATTACAGAGTGCCTTTCATGATCTCAAGATATTCCAATGCACTCTCAAGTAACAAAACACTTTGGTGTGTAGACACTGTTAGGAAATCGGAAAATATAAAAGCTGAAGATACATGAATCTATCTTCATTGATGGGACAGCATTGGAGAGAGTCAACTGGTTTAAGTTCCTAGTCGTGCATATCTCTGAAGATCTGTCCTCGCTCCAGCATATTGATGCAATCAGGAGGAAGCTCATCAATGCCTCTAGTTTTTTTTTGTTTTGGTTTTAGAGATACAGCGCGGAAACAGGCCCTTTCGGTCCACCGGGTCCGTGCCAACCAGCGATCCCCGCACATTAACACTATCCTATACCCACTAGGAATCATTTTTACATTTACCAAGCCAATTAACCTACATACCTGTATGTCCTCATAAAATCAAGGAGATTCAGAATGTTGACAAATACTCTCTCAAACTTCCACAGGTGTACAGTAGAGAAACTACTCACTGGTTGCATCATGACCTTAATCGGCAACTTAAACACCCAGGAACAAAGGAAGCTCTAGTGAGTGGTAAAAATGGTCCAGCCCATCATAGGTATTAACCTCACGACTATCAAGGGGATCTGTTGGAGGCACTACCGCAAAAAGATAGACAATGTTTTCAAGGACTCGCATCACACTGACCATACTCTCATTTTGTTCCTACCATCAGGAAGGTGGAACAGGAGCATGATAACTGTGATTAGCAGGTTCAAAAATAGATTCTTCCCAACAATCATCAGACATTTTGATACTGCAGAACACAAACCTCAATTCTGAACTTCTAAGGACTTTGGTTTGGCACTATTATGGACACTTGGTATTACTGTTATTAATTTATTGCATTAGCGACTATTATATATTTATCCATGTGTTATTGCAATAAAGCTGCAGCAATTAAAACTTTCATTGTTTTGTTGCCAATATATGTGACAATTTTAATTGGTTGCATTACGGCCTGTTTCAGCAACTGAAACACCCAGGAAAGAAGGCGATTACAAAAAGTGGTGAACACTGCCCAGTGCATGACAAGTACTGATCTTCCCACTATCATTGGAAACTATAGACAAAGCTGCCTCAAAAAGGCAGCAGGCATCATGAAAGATCCACGGCACTCCTGACATCGGGAAGAAATATGAGTCTGAAATCCGTAACTTCCAGGTTAAGAAACAGCTTCTTTACAGCAACCATCAGGCTGTTGTACACTATAAACACCAACTAAACTACAAACTGTAATGGTTGCATTAGGGACTTCAGATTTTTGTTTTGTACTAATATTGTTTTTTATATGTATTTGTAGATATGCAGGGGTTTGGGTACTTTGGAAATGGCAGGCTTCTGCGAAAAAGGTCAAGCTTTGCTGAGGTGACAAAGGGACATCAGGTGCAGGAGGCCCATGTAATTAAATGTTGCCATCAAGTCTGGATTTTTAAAGAAGCTCCCAACTGTTTTTGTTCCTATGAAGCCCTAGGTGAAGTCTAGGTTTCTATTAAACAGACGCTAAACCCAGGTCTGTGATTGGGTAGAAGATATTGTGTTTTTCATAGTATGTGTGTTAAAAGGTTTTTTGTATACATTGTTTGTAAGTAAGCAAAGTAAGTGCATTTTAATGCCTTTAGTGACCCCGCCTCCATTTAGGCGTATAAAAGTGTAAGTCGTTTGGGCGTGCCAGTTATCTCTTTCTTCTGTTCTGTTTATACGAGGCTGGGGAGGGCTCAAGTGAGTGAATTCGAGTCCAGCCCCATGGTACCGTTAACAAATAAAGAAGAGTTTGGATTCCAGTGTTCGTTTCAGTGACTGACCGAACCAGACCAAGGGGATAGTATTAGATCCAGAATCAACATATTGAACTTTTTGTGTTTGATTTTAATGTGGTATCTATTGGCTGCTGTGTTTACACACCTATAATGCTGCTGCAAGTAAGAATTTAATTGTTCCATTTCAGTACATATGGCAATTAAACATTATTGAATGTTGCCACAGTACATCCGCCAGACAGGTTAAAATGCAAAAAGCTACTAACTGGTAAACACTGGGTACCTTGCTTTCTAATCCGTCATATTATTTAACATATCAGAGGAATATGGAGAGCACTGAAATCTTTGGGATGAATTTATATCTCAGATATGCAAAGATATCTGTGTTTTTTTTCCAAGCTGCAGAGATCCTGAATCAAATTTATATTTCTTGAATTAATTGTTATTGCGCACCTTTAAAATGTGTTTCATAAAATGTCAGGGCTTCTAGAAGATATAACGCCACAGATTCAAGGATCCAAAATAAAAAAAAGTCTTCACAATTCATGAACATACATTTGACAAGAAGCTCACCCTTGGTTGGTAAGGTTCCATAGACTTGTCATCACATTGCACTTTGCCTCCATAATTCATTCCATTAAGTCAGTGGCATGAATTGCAGAGGCACAGTACAATGCATATTGGATTATATTGCTCACGTGGAGCATTTATTACTGCCTTGGAATGAATTTTGAGGTAACTCTTTATTAAGAGTTCATGCACTGTTTAAAAATGATTTAAATTAATAGCCAAGCTTCATCATGATGGCTGTGTCATTCTGTGAATTTGATTCTAATGGCTTCCAGAAGGCAGGGAAAATGTTAAGCTGTTAAAACACCTCCTTAATCCAAATGAGTTCAGTTGTAATTCAAGAAGTCAAATGTGGCTAATTTATGTACCACTCATTTGATTCATTCTACAGTACAACAATGAAAGTGAAAAGGCAAAAATTCAGAAATCTCTGATGTGCCAATCTTTGAACAAACAGGGAGGACAGGGTGTAAAGAAAATGCAGCAAAATTGTAGTTTGGCCCTTATTTCCGTGCAAACTATACAGAGTTATAGCAAATCCTAGCAGCTCCCAGATAAGTCAATTCAAGTTCATTGTCATATGCACAAGTCCATTGAGGTTCAAGTGCATTGAAAAATTCTGTGTCCCACAGTACGCCAGACACAGACAAACAACTTAAACATAAATTACATGTAACCTATACATATATCATAAAAAATGTCCAAGAGCAAAAAATACAAGATATTAGTGCAAGACATAATCAGAATTAAACACAAATCCATGATGGTGCAAGTACCAGACATGAGAACATATAAACTCAGTATAGATAACACCCGTATTCAAGCTCGAACCAGAGATTCTACTGCTGTGCCACTGTAACTCCCTTTTCCAGCTTTCTTCCTGCCTACTCCGTCAGTCCGTAGAAGAGTTCCAACCTGAAAAATTGTTAGTCCGTTCCCTCCACAGATGTACCTTATCTGCTGATTTCCTCCAGGCTCTTCTTTATTGCTCAACATTCCAGCATCTGCTGTTTCTTGTGTCACTGATTATACATTAATGTCAAATTAGAGACCACAGTGATCTTTGGAACATATTACCATTCCAGCTTGCCTTTGCCAATTACTTGCAGCAAATTTTAACCATATCTTTATATCTAGGCATGAATATTCTGGTGCACTTATGGCTGTTATGTGACATGTTAGCTTGTCGTTTACTAATTACTTCAGCAATTATCCCCAACCCTTTCGCTGAATTACATTTATTGACCCGTTTATTCAACACCACACTTTTAAGATGACCACTCATTTAGAAAAGTCTCATTTCCCTCTCACTTTGATAACCTCCAGAGACTTATAATCTTCCAAGTTATCAATGGTCCATCAATTCTTACATTTTGATCATTCCCAGATTGAACTGGTATACCAAAGGCAGTTTTTGCAACCTTTGAAGATCTGTGGAATCACCACTTGTGCTGAAGTCTGCATTTAAATGCCATTGCCAATGAGAGAGAGTCTGCACACAGTTGTGCATGTAAACTTCCCCAGAGGAGGATGTGGAGATACAATATCAACGCAGACAAAAGCAGCAAAGCAGTCCCATCTATATTTCATACATTACATCTTGCAAATTATCTTGAAACTGTACTTTCATCATAGAACAGTTGAATTCAAAAAACAAAGTAACTCTGTATTTAATTTTATACTCAGATCCATATGGCCATGTTAATGTTCATTACGAAAAGGACATATTGCTGATTAAATGCTCACCATCTGGCACTCATCACATAAACGGTACGCCATTTATTATGGCAGCAACAAAAGAGCAGCAGACAGAATAGGTGCAGCACACTGAAGAGCAAAATAAATATATCTGGAGTACTCCAAAGAGTGTTGCGCAATGGAATATAAGGACAATGTGATAGAAACAAAAGACGAGGTTTATGACAACATTGCCAGAGCTGGCAAAGGTTAGTAATAAGGGAAGGTTGGATTGCCAAAGCTTGTACACTTCAGAAGTTAAAAGGCTAAGAAGATATTCAATTAGTGCATACAATTATGAGAAGCTTACTTGCAGCAAAAAAGGAGGATCTATTTTGCTAATCAGCGCACTGTCTAACTAGGCAACGCAAGGAAACTGATGGAAAGAAAGAGTTAAAGGGCCTGTCCCACTTCGGCAATTTTTTGGGCGACTGCAGGCGGCTGTCGCAAGATTTTCAACATGTTGAACATTTTTCGGCGACAGTAGCTGTGGTGTATATGTAATATAAATGCCAGTGCCCCTTGAGGCCAAAAGCAGAAGCTGGCAAATGTCCCTGTGCCTCGTGACAGAGGTCAGGTAACCTTCTAGAAGTTTCCTGGTTGGGCAGATTAAATCCTTCTTACAAGACGTCGGATTGTGCTAGTCACAACAGGGTCTTACAGAAGACTATACAGTGGCGACAATTTTTGCTGTCGTAGGTTGTCGCAGGTTGGCGTAGGTGTGGTCGTAGGTGCTGTCGAAGGTTGTCGCCAGGTGTCGTAGGTGAATTCCATTAAAACTAGTCCCTGGCAGTCGCCTAAAGAGTCGCCTAAGTGTTAAAGGCCCATAAGGGAAGAAATTGACAGGGATCTGGAATACTTGATCTAAAAACCTGATGCAGGCAGAAGCACTCATCATTTAAAGAATGTTAATGATCACTTATTATGCAATTAAATATGAGGCTACAGGCTAATGAATTGCATACGTGTAAATTCTTCTCCCTTAATACACAGTTTATGCAAAATTTGATAGAATGGACCAATAAATTGAGCAATCCATGAAGTTAAGGAAATGGCCTGGACACAAATATTGCAATCTAAAGGAAGTGTAACATAACTGTCATGGGTTTGCTTTGGGGGCAAGATTTTTGTAATTTGAAAGGGAACTGTGCAGGAATGATCACCAGCGTGCAATGTCCTCAAAATCAATTGATTGATTGATTAAGGTTTATTTAAATAGGGACAGATACAAAAACATAGAAAAACTTGAAACAGTCATCTGATGTATGCATCATAGTGTTTTTAGCCAAAGCTAATTCGCAACACTTGTCCCGAGTTGGTTAAAAATGATAATACAGATTAACATTATTAAAAATAGGAAAATGGAAATGGAAATGAGATATAAAATGGAAAAGAGAAAAAGACATACAGAGAGAGCCCAGTGTAAAAACTAAATATGAGAACAAGATTGTTGTTGAATTAGCCACAATTTTGTGTTTCTTTTGAATGTGACATATGTAGGGATACATTTCAAGTGGTCTGGCAGTCAGTTCCATAATTTTGTCCCTTTTACTGAAAAGCTAATAGTGATTGAAATCTTCGGTTTCCTCCCACACTCCAAAGACGTACAGGTTTGTAGGTTAATTAGCTTGGTGAATGCAAAAAAACGTCCATAGTGGGTGTAGGAAGGTGTTAATGTGCAGGGATCGCTGATCGGTGCGGACCCGGTGGGCCGAAGGGCCTGTTTCCGTGCTGTATCTCTAAACTAAACTATATATATTATGTATTTTTGGTTTTTAAACTTGGTATTTTGTAATCTTTTATCTTCCTTCATTCCAAATTAAATGTCAATGTAATTTTTGATCACATGATGCTGTATTGATCAGGTAAGCTCCTTGTTAAAACAGAGCCAATGTACTTAGTTAATACTTCACTTGTCAATTGTAAGATGAAAAAACAAATTATATTGCCTTTTCTACTTTATCCCTTAACTTTATATTCGTTGTCATCTTTTTGGTAGATGTTTCAATCTTCTTCATTATTCATCCGTTTGCATTATTATTGATGTTTACTCTTGATTTCAAGATGCAAATTAGTTTGTTTAATAAAATGTTTAAAATAATATCTTGTATAAAAACTGCACATTCAGTGATACCATCCCATCTCTTTCAACAATTATAATTATCACATTTTTTTAAATTGAGAAAATCCCAATAAAATCAATATGGCAAGATAGAGACTTTTGCATTCATTCCAAGAAATCTGGAATGGACATTAAATCTACATCAAATTCTCAGCCATACTTCCACTAATCGACTAAGATTCAGAGCAGCTTCTTTTTTAATAAAGACACTATAATTTGTTGGACAATGATTGAGAATGCAGAGTTGAAAGGCCATTTAAGTACTCAAAAACATGTTGTATAGTCGATCAATGGTCATAGATCTATAGATTTTCAGTGGAGTTTTCTGTGTGTTTTATCTAAAGAGGAATTGGTACAATTATTCTGAAATTGAAGTGGTTTAACAACTCCTAAAAGAACAGGTTAGTTAAGAATCATTCCCTTCAAAGAATTATGCCATTGCCAAATAATTACTTTTAAAGAAAAGCCTAGTAAATGACAGATGAAAGTAGATGGTACTGTCATTAATTCCTTATTTCCCCCCAATTAGGCAAATGATTTTATGAGCAATGTGCATGGGGAAAAAAGAGCAACAAGAACATAACAGCGCAGAATGCAATCTCATCTACAGTGGAGTTCTTCATTCTATTTATTCTTAAACACAGATTTATTCCCTTTATCCACATTCTGTTGCATATGGGCAGTGCACCTGATACACAAATCTTTCCATCAAAGATCCCAACACTTTTTGTTTTATAGGGATGGTGCTTTGTAAAATGCATGGAATATGATTCTTGCTTAAGGGCCTGTCCCACTTGGGCCGTTATTTACGCGACAGACCGGTAGTGACTGACGCGCACCAGTCGCGCGCGTCATCATGCGTCTGCACTGCTGTCTGGAGCACGTGACGTCATTTGAAGATAGACACAAAATGCAGGAGTAACTCAGCGGGACCGGCGGCATCTCTGGAGAGAAGGAATGGATGACGTTTCGGGTCGAGACTTCTTCAGTCTGAAGAAGGGTCTCGACCCGAAACTTCACCCATTGCTTCTCTCCTGAGATGCTACCGGCCCCGCTGAGTTACTCCTGCATTTTGTGTCTATCTCCAATCGTCTTGGCCCCGCTCTGGGAGTAGGAGTGGGGGCGGATCCGGATCGCAACGGCCGTGTGCCCCAGGCCAAGTTCGGCGATCGTTTGCCTGCTTCTGCTGCTGTGGGAGGTGAGACGTTACGCCGTGCCAGGGTCTTGGGCCTGTCCCACTTTGGCCGTCAGTTATAAGACAGGCCGGTGGCGCGCAAAGATTTTGTTCAGGACGAAGTCCACACTCCTCCACGCCACTCCACACTCCTCCACACCACTCCATGCACCCGTCCCGTGCTACCCGCACGCTAGCAGGTCGCGAAAATGGCTCGCGAATGACATCCAAGTTGGACAGGCGTTTCATGCATTTCTCGATCGTACGAGCCCAGATTTTATGGGTAGAAGTCTTCTGTCTGTTTAGCAACTATCAGCAATTTCAGAATTCTGACACAGGAGCATGCTAATACACAAGACCGAAAGTCGAGATGAATTGTTTTACTATGCAACTGAAAATCAGAATGTAGTAGATTCTGGAAGTTGCTGGTGCTGATAAAATTCTGATGCCATCTCTGTCAGGTGCTCATTCTGATGAAGGATCCTTAACCTGAAATGTTCCAGTTCTGATAGCCCTTGATATGAAATGATGACTGTTCTCTTTCCATAGATGTTGGCTAACCCGTTATTTCCAGCATGTTGCATTTTTATTTATACTCTGCAAAGTCTTGCTCTCCCACCAAAATTCCCAATCACATGACATCTGGGGAAAGCTTGGATCAGTGGCGTTTATGGACTACTCAACCTCAATCATAACTATTATTCCAAGATGTCAACTTATAGACACAAAGAAATAACAAAGTTTGTTTTAAAACATGGAATCAATTTGTTAGCACTTAAAAAAAAAAAATGGAATTAGAAATCATAGAATCAGATATTAACAGAATTACAAATATCACAATCTACACAATATTTTACCCTGCAATCAATATAATTGCAATTACTTAAGTCAGTCTTAGTATCCTCTTGTATGCTTGGCATTCATTAGTTAGGCCATTTGAAAACTGCAGAAAATACCTGATGTAATCCTCTAATTAAAAAAAAGCTCACAAGTGGTTTGTACTTTACTGAGCAGAAATGATGGGAGGAAAATGTAACACCAGCTAATGCCTGGTACCCAGTTATTTACATGGTCTTGAAGGAACTCTACAAGACACAAGCCAAACTTTGTTTGCAAAAATATTTAAAGTATTTATTGTATGTTTCCTTTTGATGTATGCCAATAGACAGTAGACGATAAATGCCAATGATCTTATGGAATGCAATGTGCAAGCAATTAGTTAGTTCTAAGTCATTAGATCAAGTGACAGGGATCATTCTAATGGGTTCTCCATATGTTACATGAACCTCTTCCGCAATGTCTCAGCCTCAGAGGAACACTTCTTCAAAAAACAGCTTGGTACTTCTATTTTCCTTACCAGTCATGCATGCAGCTGCTCGAAGAGAGATCATAAGTTTAGTGCCAAAATCTAGTCATAGACTTTAAACTGTAGAAAAAAAGAGACATTGCCACAAGTTGTCTGAAGGGCAGATACCAGAGATGGGAAAAAAAGAGCATATCGTAACCAAAACATCCATTAAAAATGCTAAATAATCTTTTTTTTTTAAGTTTCACAGCTGACTTTTCAGTTTAAAGCACTTAAGAGAATGTTTAATTTTATCAATTTTCAAGAAGCCAATTGAATCATTTCCTCAAAATATACTTTTAACTGATCTCCTTCATTAGTTCTTCGAGCCTCTATCTCATTCTTCCTTCGCCATGGTATTCTGTCCCTCATAAATTGAATATAGGGCCTGCCCCACTTAGGCGATTTTTTCGGCGACTGCCAGCGACTGTCAGAGTCGTAGCAGGTCGCCGAAAAAGTGGTTCCAATGTTCACAGGAACATACCATTTTTGTACCTGGACACGAAACGGAATGTCCATAGACGTTAGTTCTGCTCACCGCGGAACTTACTAAATGAAAAAGTTCTGAAGTCTGGAGCGTTCATTCATATTTTGTAATACATTGGCAGAAACCAGCATTTTTAGGTCAGACATAAAACTCACCATCAGTTGCAGCATAAATCTATTTTCTGCATCAACATTAAACAATCTTACACACAAAATTACACTTGCAATAGGACTTTCAGTTCTAGCAGTTGGCATTACAAAACCGCCAAAGAAAATCAATGTGCAACTAAAATGCTTGAGTGAGAAAATGCTGCGACAATGAAGAATTAGCAGCTGAATCTACACACAGAGGCTTAATACCAAGCTACTGATTTATTCTCATCGACAATGCAGCAACATGCAAGGAATACTATCTTGTTCGATGGAAAAGCCTCCACTTCCATAATTGGTGGTTGGAATTCAAGTTTATTTAACATTGACTCAAGAAGAAAGAAAAGTCACATTTGGTGTTATTTTGGCTTCTTCCCAATGATCTTTGAATTGACAACAATTAATCACTGAGAAATGTTGGAAGTAACAGTCAATGACACATTAAATATTATTAAAAAGATAAAGCAGTATTTTGGTCATGGCATTTCCCACTTTTAATGTCGTCTGCAGCACCTTCACATTGTACGGCAAGACTTAATTAATAATATTTTACGAGCCAAACAAATCTGAATTCAAAGAACTGCACACCAAATTAGAAGAAAACTTGATGAATTAGGACAATCACTTCAATCCTTGTAGAGGATAGTTTTAAAACCTGTAAACTCTTCTTATAGATTCTGATCTGAACATAAAAAAATACCTCCCAAAGTGCTTCAGAAGAGTGTTATCTAAGCAAAATTGAGACCAGACCACATAAGGAGATATCAGGGGATGTAATCAATATATTGGTCAAAGGAGCAGGAAATGCCTTGCGGAATGGGAATAAAAAATATTTAGATTTGGAATTTCTGATCAACTTTGCCATTGCAAGAAAGGTTATTAATGGTGAAATGATTAGAACTGAAGATAATTAGGAGGTTAGAATTAGAAGAGCACAAATATTGCTGAGTGTTAAAGGGCTAGAGAGGTATGTACTGAGTTGCAGAAGGGCAAGATCTTGAGGAGGGTTGGAAAAACATTGATTTTTTTTGGTATGAAGTTTGATGGGGGACCTGATAGAAGTAATTGAAATTACAAGTGGCATAGATTGGGAAGGTAGCCAGAGCCTTTTTCGCAGGGTGAAAATAGCAAGCATATAGGACTAGCTTAGATGGGGCACTTTAGTCAGCATGGATGAGTTGGGCCAAAGGGCCTATTTCTATGTTGTATGACTATGACTAATTGCAAGGGCATACATTTAAGGTGAGAGGGTCTAAGTTCAAAGGCAATGAGTGGGACAAGAATTATTATTTACATAGTTTTGTAGGCACTTGGAATGTGCTGCCAGTGTTGGTGGTGGAGGCGGATAAAACAGTCACATTTAAGAGGTTTTGAAGAGGCAGATGTATATGTAGGAAATGGAGGGATATAGATTGCATGTGAGCCAAAAGACTTGTTACTATTCTGTACTCATTAGGATGGAGAGTGACATTGTTAATTCTGAAACAAGGGTTCTGAACTTAAAGACAGGTAACTTTGAGGGTATGAGACGTGAATTGGCCAAGATAGACTGGCAAGTGATTCTTAAAGGGTTGGCAGTGGATGTGCAATGGAAGGTATTTAAAGACTGCATGGATGAACTACAACAATTGTTCATCCCAGTTTGGCAAAATAATAAATCAGGGAAGGTAGTGCATCCGTGGATAACAAGGGAAATCAGGGTAGTATCAAAACAAAAGATGAAGCATACAAATTAGCCAGAAAAAGCAGCCTACCAGAGGACTGGGAGAAATTCAGAGTCCAGCAGAGGAGGACAAAGGGCATAATTAGGAAAGGGAAAATAGATTATGAAAGAAAACTGGCAGGGAACATAAAAACTGACTGCAAATGTTTTTATAGATATGTGAAGAGAAAAAGGTTAGTTAAAACAAATGTAGGTCCCTTGCAGTCAGAAACTGGCAAATTGATCATGGGGAACAAGGACATGGCAGACCAATTGAATAACTACTTTGGTTCTGTCTTCACTAAGGAAGACATAAATAATCTGCCGGATATAGCAGGGGACCGGGGGTCAAATGAGATGCAGGAACTGTGTGAAATCCAGGTTAGCCGGGATGTGGTGTTAGGTAAATTGAATAGATTAAAGGCCGATAAATCCCCAGGGCCAGATAGGCTGCATCCCAGAGTATTTAAGGAAGTAGCCCCAGAAATAGTGGATGCATTAATAATAATTTTTCAAAACTCTTTAGATTCTGGAGTAGTTCCTGAGGATTGGAGGGTAGCTAAAGTAACCCCACTTTTTTAAAAGGGACGGAGAGAGAAAATGGGGAATTACAGACCAGTTAGTCTAACATCGGTAGTGGGGAAAATGCAAGAGTCAGTTATTAAAGATGGGATAGCAGCACATTTGGAAAGTGGTGAAATCATTGGACAAAGTCAGCATGGATTTATGAAAGGTAAATCACGTCTGACGAATCTTATAGAATTTTTCGAGGATGTAACTAGTAGAGTGGATAAGGGAGAACCAGTGGATGTGTTATATCTGGACTTTCAGAAGGCTTTCGACAAGGTCCCACATAAAAAATTAGTACGCAAACTTAAAGCACACGGTATTGGGGGTTCAGTATTGATGTGGATAGAGAACTGGCTGGCAGACAGGAAGCAAAGAGTAGGAGTAAACGGTTACTTTTCAGAATGGCAGGCAGTGACTAGTGGGGCACCGCAAGGCTCGGTGCTGGGACCCCAGCTATTTACAATATATATTAATGATTTGGACGAGGGAATTGAATGCTCCATCTCCAGGTTTGCGGATGACACGAAGCTAGGGGGCAGTGTTAGCTGTGAGGAGGATGCTAGGAGGCTGCAAGGTGACTTGGATAGGTTGGGTGAGTGGGCAAATGCATGGCAGATGCAGTATAATGTGGATAAATGTGAGGTTATCCACTTTGGTGGCAAAAACAGGAAAGTAGACTATTATTTGAATGGTGGCCGATTAGGAAAAGGGGAGATGCAACGAGACCTGGGTGTCATGGTACACCAGTCATTGAAAGTAGGCATGCAGGTGCAGCAGGTAGTGAAGAAAGTGAATGGTATGTTAGCATTCATAGCAAAAGGATTTGAGTATAGGAGCAGGGAGGTTCTACTGCAGGGTACACAAAAGGCTGGAGAAACTCAGCGGGTGCAGCAGCATCCGAAGGGTCTCAACCCGAAATGTCGCCTATCTCCTTCACTCCTTAGATGCTGCTGCACCCGCTGAGTTTCTCCAGCCTTTTACGTACCCTCGATTCTCCAGCATCAGCAGTTCCTTCTTTAACACGAGGTTCTACTGCAGTTGTACAGGGTCTTGGTAACACCACACCTAGAGTATTGCGTACAGTTTTGGTCTCCTAATCTGAGGAAAGACATTCTTGCCATAGAGGGAGTACAGAGAAGGCAGGTACGGTATACTGAGTTGGATGATCAGCCATGATCATATTGAATGGCGGTGCAGGCTCGAAGGGCCGAATGGCCTATTCCTGCACCTATTTTCTATGTTTCTATATAGTGGTAACCAGGCTTCTTCAACTGCTGTAATTTTTCTTGGTGAAGATACTCCTATAGATCAGAAAGTTATACCCAAAGATCAGGCAGAACCAGAAATATATTTCCATATCAAGATGGTATGTGCAGCTTGGATGGGAACTCGCAGGTTTTGAGTGTTCCCATGTACTGACTGCCCTGAGATCAGATTTAGGAAGTGCTGCCATAGCAGTTAATATGACATTTACAGTCCATTTTGTAGATGTACAACTACAGCTTCTGTGCACTGACAGTGGAGTCAACATTTAGAGTAGTGAATGGGGTGCCAATCAAGTAGGCGTCCTTGTGCTGGATAGTGTCAAGCTTTTAGAGAATTGCTGGAGCAACACTCAACCAGAAAATGAACAGCATTCCATCATACCCATGACCTGTGACTTGCATATTGTTGAAAAGCCATGTAATATTTATGGCAATCTTGTTTATATTTATATTTGCAGCCATGATATTAATATGGCAGGTCCAATTGATTTTCTAACAAATGGTGATCGTCAGTATAATTATGATGGGGCACTTGCCAATACCAAGTAGATTGTTAATTTTCTTTTGTTGGAGATTTACGATCAATGTGTACCAAGTTTGCCGAGAGACGGGATCTGACAAAGCTATTGACATTGACGGCAAAGGGAGCTAATAAAAAAACTGATGAAAGGTTATAGCCCAAAAAACATTGACTGTTTCTCGTTCCACAAAGAATTGGCCGACCAAGTTTTTCTCGCATATTTGCTTTTGTTCCAAATTTTCAGCATCTCTATTTGTTTGATTTTAATTTATTGGTAAAATCCTTGTGGCTGGGTAGAAGTTCTGAAAGTTCAAATATTTAATGTTATTCATGTAGACACACATGTTTCAGTTAATGGGATTAGTGTTCGTAATTGAATACTAATTGAATACTATTCATCAGAAAACAATTTAACTTCTGAGAGCGATGTCATTGATGAAACAGCTAAAGATACCCAGGCTAGGAAACTGCAAAGTTCAGAAGAGATCTTTAACTTCCAAAACCAATATAGACTGTATCCTCAGGATTAATGTGTTTTCATAAGAAGGGTGTAATTTGTAATATATTCATTGCATCAGCAAGATTCTCTTATTAGCTCTGTCATTTCATTGTGTTCAGAAAACGATAAAGCATTAGTCTTGTTTTGCAACCATTTTTATACAAGCTTTCACACAAATAGATCGGCAGAATGACTTTACGCAATTGTCCACTGTACAATGTGGACTTTCCTCAAATTTGAGAATCCGAACCTTCCCAATGCAGGCCTACATGAAGAAAGATGAAACTTCCATAACAAGTAGTCACAATTCTCTCCATTGGCAGTAAATGGCAGCGGTGGATGCAAAATTTAAATTAAACTAACATCCAAATTCGTAACCAATTTTCCTACATTTATTTACCTTTCTCAGTTAACTTCAAGTCCTTCTCACTCCATGGCAATGACTTTCTCAGAATCATCTCAGATTTGGTATTTTCTGGTAGACATTGTAGAGAATTAAATTATGAAACGTCAATCTTATTTCTCAGGCAATAATGGACTTTCTAATATTAAAGAGTTTTTTTTAAATTATCATGACAGTGTTGCACATCGAATTGCACAACCTGTCTTCTCTTATGAAAGGTTCTTGTCTAAGGAGATGAAATCAGCTGTGATTAATTAAAGCATGTTTTTAAAAGCTAACCTAGTGCAGGTAGATTATCTGCAGCGTGTAAAAAATAAATTTGATAAGAGCTGTTCCGCAAATAGTTAAGTCAGGAAATATGCTAAATAGGTTTGGAGTTAACTAGTTAATTAGAAACATAGAAAAATAGGTGCAGGAGTAGGCCATTTGGCCCTTCGAGCCAGCATTGCCATTCAATATGATCATAGAAACATAGAAAATAGGTGCAGGAGTAGGCCATTCGGCCCTTCAATATGATCATGGCTGATCATCCAACTCGGTATCCTGTACCTGCCTTCTCTCCATACCCCCTGATCCCTTTAGCCACAAGGGCCACAACTAACTCCCTCTTAAATATAGCCAATGAACTGGCTTCAACTACCTTCTGTGGCAGAGTATTCCAGAGATTCACCACTCTCTGTGTGAAAAATGTTTTCATCATCTCGGTCCTAAAGGAATTCCCCCTTATCCTTAGACTGTGACCCCTTGTTCTGGACCTCCCCAACATCAGGAACAATCTTCCTGCCTCTAGCCTGTCGTTAAGATACATAGATACATTAAGAATTTTGTATGTTTCTATAAGATCCACCCTCAGTCTTCTAAATTCTAGCGAGTACAAGCCGAGTCTATCCACTCTTTCCTCATATGGACGTCCTGACATCCCAGGAATCAGTCTGGTGAACCTTCTCTGTACCCCCTCTATGGCAAGAATGTCTTTCCTCAGATTTGGAGACCAAAACTATATGTAATACTCCCGGTGTGGTCTCACTAAAATCCTGTACAACTGCAATAGAACCTCCCTGCTCCTATACTCAAATCCTTTCGCTATGAATGCTAACATACCATTTGCTTTCTTCACTGCCTGCTGCACCTGCATGCCTACTTTCAATGATTGGTGTACCATGACACCCAGGTCTCGTTGCATCTCCCCTTTTCCTAATCTGCCACCATTCAGATAATAGTCGACCCTCCTGTATTTGCCGCCAAAGTGGATAACCACACATTTATCCACATTATACTGCATCTGCCATGCATTTGCCCACTCACCCAGCCTATCCAAATCACCTTGCAGCCTCCTAGCATCCTCCTCACACCTAACACTGCCCCCCAGCTTAGTGTCATCTGCAAACTTGGAGATGTTGCATTCAATTCCCTCGTCCAAATCATTAATATATATTGTAAATAGCTGGGGTCCCAGCACTGAGCCTTGCGGTACCCCACTAGTCACTGCCTGCCATTCTGAAAAGGACCCGTTTACTCCTACTCTTTGCTTCCTGTCTGCCAGCCAGTTCTCTATCCACATCAATACTGAACCCCCAATACCGTGTGCTTGAAGTTTGTATACTAATCTCTTATGTGGGACCTTGTCGAAAGCCTTCTGAAAGTCTAGATATAACACATCCATTGGTTCTCTCTTATCCACTCTACTAGTTATATCCTCGGAAAATTCTATAAGATTCGTCAGACATGATTTACCTTTCGTAAATCCATGCTGACTTTGTCCAATGATTTCACCACTTTCCAAATGTGCTGCTATCCCATCTTTAACAACTGACTCTAGCAGTTTTCCCACTACTGATGTCAGACTAACTGGTCTGTAATTCCCCGTTTTCTCTCTCCCTCCTTTTTTTAAAAAGTGGGGTTACATTAGCTACCCTCCAATCCTCAGGAACTACTCCAGAATCTAAGGTGTTTTGAAAAATTATCACTAATGCATCCACTATTTCTGTGGCTACTTCCTTGAGTACTCTGGGATGCAGACTATCTGGCCCTGGGGATTTATCGGCCTTTAATCCGTTCAATTTACCCAACACCACTCCCCGGCTAACCTGGATCAATCAGTTCCTCCATCTTATTTGACCGCCGGTCCCCTGCTATTTCCGGCAGATTATTTATGTCTTCCTTAGTGAAGGCAGAACCAAAGTAGTTATTCAATTGGTCTGCCATGTCCTTGTTCCCCATGATCAATTCACCTGTTTCTGACTGCAAGTGACCTACATTTGTTTTAACTAATCTCTTTCTCTTCACAGATCTATAAAAACTTTTGCAGTCGGTTTTTATGTTCCCTGCCAGTTTTCTTTCATAATCTATTTTCCCTTTCCTAATTAAGCCCTTTGTCCTCCTTTGCTGGACTCTGAATTTCTCCCAGTCCTCTGGTAGGCTGCTTTTTCTGGCTAATTTGTATGCTTCATCTTTTGTTTTTATACTATCCCTGATTTCCCTTGTCATCCATGGATGCACTACCTTCCCTGATTTATTATTTTGCCAAACTGGGATGAACAATTGTTGTAGTTCATCCATGCAGTCTTTAAATACCTTCCATTGCACATCCACTGTCAACCCTTTAAGAATCACTTGCCAGTCTATCTTGGTCAATTCACGTCTCATACCTTCAAAGTTACCTTTGATCATGGCTGATCATCTAAAATCAGTACCTCGTTCCTGCTTTTTCCCCCATATCCCTCAATTCCTTTAGCCCTATAGGCTAAATCTAACCCCCTCTTGAAAACCTCCAGTGAATTGGCCTTCACTGCCTTCTGTGGCAGAGAATTCCACAGATTCACAACTCCCTGGATGAATTAGTTTTTCCCCATCTCAATCCTGAATGGCCTACACCTTATTCTTAAACTGTGACCCCTGGTTCTGGAATTCCCCAACATCTGGAACATTTTTCTTGCATCTAACCTGTCCAATCCTTTAAGAAATTTATATGTTTCTGTAAAATTCCAGTGAATACAAGGCCAGTGGGCCCATTCATTCACCGTATGTCAATCCCGCCATCCCGGAAATTAACCTGGTGAACCTATGCTGTACTCCCTCAATAGTAATCATGTCCTTCCTCAAATTAGGAGAACAAGTTGTACACAGTACCCCAGGTGCAGACTCACCAGGGCCCTGTACAACTGCAGTAGGACCTTTATGCTCCTAAACTCAAATCCTCCAGCAATGAAGCCGAACATTCCATTAGTTTTCTTGACTGCCTGCTCTACTTGCATGCTTACTTTCAGTGACTGATGTACAAGCACACCCAGGTCTTGTTTCACCTCCCCTTTTCCTAATCTGATACCATTCAGATAATAATCTGCCTTGCTTTTCTTGACACCAAAGTGGATAACGTCACATTTATCCACATTATACTGCATCTGCCATGCATCTGCCCACTCACCCAACCTGTCCAAGTCACCCTGCAGCTTCATAGCATCCTCCTCGCAGCTCACACTACCACCCAGCTTTGTGTCATCTGTAAATTTGGAGATGTCACATTTAATTCCCTTGTCTAAATCGTTTATATTGTAAATAGCTGGGGTTCCAGCACCGGGCCTTGAGGCACCCCACTAGTCGTTGCCTGCCATTCTGAAAAGGACCTGTTAATTCCTACTCTTTGCTTCCTGTCTGCCAACCAGTTCTCTATCCATGCCAATACCCTACCCCCAATATCATATGATCCAATTTTGCACACTAAATTCTTGTGTGCGACCAAAGTACTTGTTTAACTGCCATTTCCTTATTTCCCCATTATAAAATCACCTGTCTCTGACAGTAAGGGACCTACATTTGTCTTCACTAATCTTTTCCTTTTTACATATCTAAAGAAACTTTTACAGTCAGTTTTTATATTCTCCGCAAGCTTTCTTTCATGCTCTCCCCCCCCCCCCCCCCCCCACCCCCCTCTTAATTAACCCCTTTGTCCTCCTCTGTTGAGTTCTAAATTTCTCCCAGTCCTCTGGTATGCTGCTTCCTCTGGCCAATTTATATGCCTCTTCCTTGGATTTAACACTATCCTTGATTCCCCTCGTTAGCCATGGTTGAGCCGCCTTCCCCGTTTTATTTTCTCCCCAGACAGATGAACAATTTTTGGAGTTCATCCACGCGGTCTTTAAATCTTTGCCATTGCATCTCCACCGTCAACCCTTGAAGTATAATTTGCCAGTCTTATCTAGCCAATTCCTGTCTCATACCTTCAGTCTCCTTTCTTTAAGTTCAGGACCCTAGTCTTTGAATTAACTGTGTCACTCCCCATCCTAATGCAGAATTCCAACATATTATGGCCTTGTTGCCCAAGGGGCTTTGCACAACCAGATCGTTAACTAATCCTTCCTCATTACACAATATCCAGTCTAGGATGGCGTGCCCTCTAGTCGGCTCCTCTACATATTGGTTTACAAAACCATTCCGTATACATTACATTAATACATTTCAGAAGATTTGGAAAAACTTCAGCCTGGAGGTCTGATCTATGAAATGTATCACTGATGAGTTTGGCACTGAACAAATGAGATTGGCACTGAAAACTATCAGGTAGTTTTGCGATTAATATGACTGATAATGGCTCTATTTTGGATTTATTTAATAAGACCTCCTACTATCAAAGGCAACTGGAATGCTGTTTCTGGACTCCTGATCCAAGCCTATGAATTACTAGTCCAGCCGATTGCTGCAAATCTATAGAAAAATGTGATATACTTCTTTGTAATAAGTGAATAAAGTGAAAAATGTAGAGCCATCAAGTTATAAATGTTTCAGATTGACACTGCTGTTCTCTATTGTTACACTCAGGATGTGGTCCATAAACTCGATAGAGCTGAGAATATGTTTAAGAAGGAACTGCAGATGCTGGAAAATCGAAGGTTGTCAAAAATGCTGGAGAAACTCAGCAGGTGAGGCAGCATCAATGGAGCGAAGGAAATAGGCAATGTTTCGGGTCAAAACCCTTCTTCAGACTGATGTGAGGTTGGGGGGGGGGGGGGGGGAGAAGAAAGGAAGAGGAGGAGCCAGTGGGCTGAGGGAGAGCTGAGAAGGGGAGGAGAAAGTAGAGACTATCTGATATTAGAGTAGTCAATGTTCATACCGCTGGGGTGCAAACTGCCCAAGCGAAATATGAGGTGCTGCTCCTCCAATTTACAGTGGTGCTCACTCTGGCCATGGAGGAGGCCCAGGACAGAAAGGTCGGATTCGGAATGGGACAGGGAGTTGAAGTGCTGAGTCACCGGGAGATCAGGTTGGTTATTGCGAACCGAGCGGAGGTGTTCGGCAAAGCGATCGCCATGCCTACACTTGGTCTCACCGATGTAGAGCAGCTGATATCTAGAGCAGCGGAGGAGGTTGGAGGGGTGCAGGTGAACCTCTGCCGCACCTGGAAAGACTGCTTGGGTCCTTGAATGGAGTCAAGGGGGAAGGTAAAGCAACAAGTGTAGCATTTCCTGCGGTTGCAAGAGAAAGTGCCCGGAGAGGGGGTGGTGCGGGTGGGAAGGGATGAATTGACCAGGGAGTTATGGAGGGAGGATAGAGCTGAGGATAACTGTGACTAGTTCTGGGATGGGAAAGACATTTGAAATTTGTAAAATAGTTCATAGTGGTCAGTTACTCACATATGATTTTCAATTAATTACATATGTTCAGGGTATAGAAATGTTGCCTGTGCATTCTATTTCAATGCATTGATACTTCAAAGATGACGAAGAATTGTGTGAGTAGAGTGGAGATGGGCTTCGGTAAGGAAAGAATTATAGTTTAAATAGAAAATCTTCATTTTTCAAATGTATGGTAAATATGGTTTAAACAACTCGTTTCCCAAATAAATTACAATCCTCTAAATGCTTGGGGACTGTTCCCAAAATGGTCAGGAAATAAAAGAGTGCAAAGAGAATAATGCTTCCAAATTTTTGTTGATATCATCTTATCTCCTGAAACTGACAACTCATGATAGGATACAGTTTAATAGAAAGAGAGACTTTCTTTCCATTCTTGTTTTTGAGGCAGACTATGCCAGCTGGATCACACCGCATCTGCAAAAACACACTATGAGCTTTGATATCAGGGCACAAATCAGATCGGGAATTCTGGTCAAACTTTCTTCCACTACAGCAAAGGGATATCAAGGTCAATTATCCTCTTCCACTGGGAAACCAACTGGGATCACATACAGTAATAGTATAGGCTGTCAAGCCTTGAAACTTCCACATGCAGCAAATCTCATTACTACAGTTCATTCTCAATTAAGCACTGAATCATCACCATTTTCATTAAATGTATCGGTTTTATTTACAGTTAGATTGAAAGAATGAAAGAAGCAAATCGATAGGCTTACACACTTGGGGAAATGTATGCTGGCAAAGGGATCTTAAGTCCTTTTATTCATCATTTTGTACTACACATGATTTTATTTGCACAGTACAAAGAGTAGCTTTTAGTGATTTAAGATACATCAGGGCATCTTTCAAAAATTTACCCAATTTTTGCTTTTGTGTATTTGTTAGAGTAGTTTATAAAAGACCACTCTGCTGACAACATCTGGGACAACAGGCCGGAGTGAAATTCTGCAGATGAAAAAATGAATAAGCCCAGAGCAATGACAAGGTTTACAAGTCAAGCGACTAATGCTTCTTATGTAACTCTGATGGTACTCCTCCCCCTTTGTATTCTAATCTATTTTAGGTACATTGTGTACAATGACGATTTCTACATTATTGCATCTTTACTGCACTCGTTTACTGAAATGCTGTTCAGCTCAGCAGCATCTCCCAACTAGGGCAAGGAGAAGAAAAAAAACAAGGCAAAGCCAGTACCTAAAGCATATGCAGAAAGCAAAAAGGGAAGCAACACAAAGTCAGAACATTGATTCATATATTTCAATATTTTTTCTGCCAAGAGTATTTGGAAGAAAATGCTTTCTTTTCCAAAAGTAATTATATTCCATTACCACAAACACATTACTGGATAACTAACCATACATAAGTCCACTTCCATGTGCATATTTTATGCTCATGAACACCTAAGAATTAAATACTGCCATATGCAGCTTAATCTAGTTGAGCAGTTGTATTTTCTAAAGGTTTGTTTTGTCTCTTTCTTATAAGTATTCATGGAGTTAACCAAAAGAGCTTCTGATCCAGTGAGGATAGAATGTGTAGGAAAAACAGAAATAGCAAACACTCACTGCCATCAATCCAATTCTTAAATTTTATGTTTCCAAATATACCGACATGTGAACAGTTAAACAGCTTCCATTGCAATCATGGTTCAAGAGTTAAAGAAGTTGCATTCAAATGACATTCAAAATTCATTTGTTTTGTCGATACCCTAAATATTTCACATTGGAACTTGGAACGGTACTGCACGGAAACGGCCCCTTCAGCTCACAATGTTTGTGCCAAACATGGAGCAAAAATTGATTTCATCTGCTGCACATGATCCATATCTCTCTATTCCCTGCATTTCCATGTGCTCATCTAAAATCCTCTTAAATGCCACTATCCAATCTGCCCCCACCACCACCCCGGCAATGCATTCCAGACCCAGGCCACTCACTGTGTAAAAACTTGCCCCACGCATCTCTATTAAACTCTTCCCCTCTTACCTTATAACCATGCCCTCTAGTATTGGACATTTCCACCCCGGTCTACCCTGTCTCTGCTTCATAATTTTATATACTTGTATCAAGTCTCCCCCCAACCTCTGATGATCCAGAGAAAACTATTCAAGTCTATCCAAAATCTCCTTTAGCTGAAACCCCCTAATCCCGGCAGCATTCTGGTAAACTTCCTCTGCACCCTCCCCAAAGCCTCTGCCAAGACCAGATTTCAATTATCAGTTTAAATGCCATATTGGGATATCAACATGGGTCAAAATGGATTGCATCCTTTTAAAATCACACTCAATAATGCTCATAAGAATGACACAAACTTTTACTAAATACAACTGCTCAATTGGAATATGTTGCATGTGGAAGCATTTAATTATTGAGTATTAATTCTTTAATTCTTAAGCCAATTTGTTAATACCAATATTTTAAACACTCAATAATCACATGTATGCTTACGTGAGTGGAAAGCAACCTGCCATCACACAGATGGAAATCTCATCACCTTGGATTCTCATTAACCTCTACATAATTTGGAACCAAATGCATCTTGTACGAGATTTGATACAAAGATAGATGGACTTCATGTAGGCATTCTGCACATTTCAAAATGATTTTTTTTAATACCAAAAAAGGAGTAACTTAAGTTAGATTTTACAAAAGTAATTTTTAAACTTTAGTAGCAGGGATTCTTCACAGAGAAAATAAATAGTAGTTTAAGAAAGTAGAACAGTGTGTAGTTACATCTTGTGTACAGTTCTGTTCACCCCATTACAAAAAGGATATGGAAGGTTTGGAGAGGGTGCAGAAGGGGATGGCACCTGGATTAAAGGGTAGTGGTTATAATATGGGATTGGACAAACTTGGATGGTCTCCAGAGCAGAGGCAGAGGTGAGACATGATAGTTTATAACATTATGAGAGACCATTATGGCTGACAGTCAGAACATTTTTCCCCAGACTGGAAATGTCGAAGACGAGAGGATAAAGCTTTATGGGGGAAAGTTTACAGAAGAAATGTAGGGCAAGATTGTGCAATACAGAGAGTGGTGGGTGCCTCTACACACTGCCAGGGGTGGTGGTGCCAGCAGATACAAAAGTGCTATTTAATAGGCTTTTTCGGTAGGCACATGAAAGTGCTGGGTACGGTGCGATATGGATCACATGCAGGCATCGCGTTTGGCCAGACATCGTGGGCTGAAAAATCTGTTTCTATGCTGTACTATTCTGTGTAACAACACAAAAAGTGTCCAGGAAATATGACAATTAGTAGGACTTCTAACAAACATTGAGAATACAGTGTTTAAATTGTTGGACCAATAAACCAAAGAAAATGTTTTGCTGCATCAGTCTGAAGAAGGATCCTGACCTAAAACATCATCTGCCCATTCCCTCCACATATGCTGCCTGACTGGCAAAGTTCTTCCAGCACATTGTTTTCATAATCATAGTTTGGAATATCCAGCAATTTACCATTACCAGCAAGCAAAGAAACCAACTCTGGCTCAAGAGAGGAGTGTAGAGAGAATGCTGGAAGCAGTGCCATGTTCACCTTAAAATGAAGTCGCCATCTGGCAAATCTGCAACACAGCTCTGTATATACACTTAAAAGAGAAAGCAGAATACAACAGGCAAACCTAAATAAGCTTGCAATCCGACCAAATCCTGCTCTAAGTGGCGACTAACTCATGGAAAAAGTATCCAAGAACAATCTCAACAATAGCAGAAACAAATAACAAAGCTGAAGAATTTCTAACCATCTTGAGCAAAAGTGCCAAGTAGCTATTCAACGTTGGCCAGCTTCGGTCGTCACCATCACAGGTGGCAGAATTCAGACAATTTAACCCACATAATAGCAATAACCTACATAATGCTCAGGATAATGCAAAATCTGTTGGACCAGATAATGTCAGGTGCAGTGCTGAAGAGGTTCCCTCCAGAATCAGCTGGAGTGGCATCTACCTGACAATGAACCCAAGAATGTCTCGTCTCCAAAACAGGTAATAGTAAAACGGGTAATTACCATTTCCGACACTTCCCTACCATTCCTTGACCTCACCATCTCTGTTGCAGGTGATGCACTCCTGACCCACATCCACTACTAACCAACTGACTCCCACAGCTACCTGGACTACTCTTCCTCCCACCCTGCTTCCTGTAAGGACTCTATCCCCTATTCCCAATTCCTCCATCTACGCCGCATCTGCTCCCAGGATGAGGGTTTCACACCAGGTCATCACAAATGTCCTCATTCGTCAGAGAACGTGGATTCCCCTCCCCCACTATAGATGAGGCTCGCACCATACCCCGCAACACTGCCCTCTCTCCCCATTCCCCCACTCGCAACAAGGGCAGAGTCCCCCTGGTCCTCACCTTTCACCCCACCAGTCGGCACATACAACACATAGTCCTCCGTCAATTTTGCCACCTCCAATGTGACCCCACCACTCGCCACATCTTCCCATCTCCCCCCGTCTGCCTTCCGCAAAGACCGCTTCCTCTGCAACTCCCTTGTCAATTCTACCCTTCCCCGGGCACTTTCCCTTGCAACCGCAAGAGATGCTAAACTTGTCCCTTTACCTCCCCCCTCCACTCCTTTCAGGGACCCAAGCAGTCCTTCCAGGTCCGACAGAGGTTCACCTGCACCTCCTCCAACCTCACCTACTGCATCCGCTGCTCTAGATGCCAGCTGATCTATATCGGTGAGGCCAAGCGGAGGCTTGGCGATCGTTTCACCGAACACTTCCGCTCGGTCCGCAATAACCAACCTGACTTCCCGGTGGCTCAGCACTTCAACTCCCCCTCTCATTCCGTATCTGACCTCTCTGTCCTGGACCTCCTCCACGGCCAGAGTGAGCAACACCGCAAATTGGAGGAACAGCACCTCATATTCCGCTTGGAGAGTCTGCATCCTCTGGGCTTGAACATTGAATTTTCTCAATTCTGTTAACCCTTGCTGTCTCCTCCCCTTCCCACCTCTCCCCCAGCCCTCAGGCTCCTCCTCCTTTTTCCTTTCTTCTCCGCGCCCCCCCCCCCACCCCCCATCCCCCATCAATCTGAAGAAGGGTTTCGGCCTATCTCCTTCGCTCCTTAGATGCTGCTGCACCTGCTGAGTTTCTCCAGCCTTTTGTGTACCCCAGGTAATAGCAAAGATGTAGGGAGAAAAAAAATCACAAATGTAAAGGAAAAAAAATGTTTGAACAACAGTGGTTGGCTTTGTGGTGGAAGAGAGAAAGGAGTAAAACAATTATGTCTGCGATAAGGATTCAGGAGACTGAATAAATGACAGAAGAAGCAGTGGTGCAAGGGAAAGGAGACATATTTTTCCCGAGTATGGGTGTAAATTGTTGACACATGCGGCTCGAAGCAAAGTCAACCAGAGACAGAGGGAAGAAAGGAAAGCAAGCACTCGCCCTAAAATATATACCACAAAGTTTGTTTCTGTAGGCTCTCTTAAATATAAAACGAAGCTGGTAGAGCTGCTGCCGCACAGAGCCTGACATCCAGGTTTGATCCTGACCTCAGGTGTTGTGTATGTGGAATTTGCTAATTCTCCCTGCAACCGTGCGGGTTTATGCTGGATGCTCCAGTTTCCTTCCACATCCCAAACACATAAAGGTTTGTAGGCTAATTGACTTATGTAAAATTGTCCCTAGTATGTAACATGTGGATGCAATAACATAGGACTTGTGTGAATAAATGATCAATGGTCAGCGTGGACTCGGTGAGCTGAAGGCATGTTTCCTTGCAGCATCTCTAAATTAAACTGAATTAATACATTTTAAAACCATACCTAACCATTTTTCAATTATATTATTAACAAATGACCACTGATCACAGAGTGTTATACAGATCATGTTACCCTCTGGTACGTGTCCCAGTAGGGTTCCAAGTGAAAAAACAAGGATATAATAAACTGTCAATTGGTAACCTATAAATTTCTCTCACTTAAATCTATGACATAATGATAGATGGGATAAAGCAAGAAAATCCATGAGGGACCAAGCATCAGCATAAATTTGTTACACCAAATGGCCTGCTTCTGTGTAGCAAATGCAGTGCAGTACAATGCTCCATGCAATTGCACCATTGTCCGTTTAGTTTATGTTAATTTAGAGGTACAGCATGGAAACAGGCCCTTCGGCCCACCGTGTCTGCGCCAACCAGCGGTCCCTGCACTATCCTACACAGTAGGGACAATTTACGATCTTTACCAAAGCCAATTAACCAACAAACTTGTACATCTTTGGAGTGGGATAGGAAACAGGATCACCCGGGGAAAACCCATGCAGTCACGGGGAGAAAGTACAAATTCTGTATAGACAGCACCCAGAGTCAGGATCGAACCCGGGCCTCTGGCGCTGTAAGGCAGCAACCCTAACACTGCGCCACCGTACAGCCCACCTGACATCTGCACAAGCCATTTCATTCCAAGTATACTCTCTTTACTTGAGGTAATGCAGAGCAACTAATTTATCTCACAGAAAGCAAGGACATTATATAAAATGGCATGAGTTTACTACATTTTTGTAGCAACAGCTGTAGTGTTGTGATGATTATCAAAATTTGAAGATTTAGAACTGCAGAGATTTTGAAAACTTCAGACTCTGACCGACCACGTGAACGGCTGGCCATCAGGAGTTCTGTAGAATGTATCTCAACAATTGTTTCAGTTGTCCTTCATATGGGCCTGTCCTACTTAGGCTATTTTTCAGCGGACTGCCGGCAACTGTCAAGTTGCCGGCAGTTGCCTGAAAAACCGGCAACTGAAATGGCAACTGTCAGAGTGGAACACACAAACACATCGCTTCCTTCACCAGCCCAAGTGAATTTTATACACAGCGCTCCCTCCGTTTGCCCAGTCTAAAAAATTCACATGGCGCAAAGCCAAGGTGATACAGCCACCCACCACGATGAACAGCAAGGTTGGCACTGTAATTAAGATTGCTAAAGCACAGTGTATCTCCTTTGAAAGAGGGGGGGGGAGGAGAGAGAGGGGGGAGAAGGAGGGCGAAGGAGTGGAGACAACTTTTAAGAAGCCAGCGAAACATGGCTGTGAAACTCGGCGGACATTTAACGTATCCTTGGTTCTGAAAACTACCGCTTCCCTTTTTTTCCCCCAATGAAATTCACCGGCTACAACCTACGAGAACCTTTGACTTCTTGGCAACCTACTAGAACCTCCTGGTGACCCAATTCTCACTACTCTCCGTGGCAGCTTCATTCTAGTCGCCGTTAATTTTTCAAAATGTTGAAAAATTTGCAACGCCAATATTGAGGCCGCAACCAGTTCCCATAATGCGGGACCTCCTCGTGACCATGAAGGCGACTCTCCGGTAACTACCCGCGAACATGTGGCGACCATGTAGCTACTGCATAGTCTCCTGCAGTCGCCTAAGTGGGACAGGCCTATTAAAGTGCAGTTTTGACTACAACACAGCCATTCATAATCAGGGTTGCAATACCTAATAGCTACCGGGAGATGATTTCTGCTCAGAGGGAAATGTTGTTTCCGGTCTAGCAAATGGCAGAGCACTAATTTGTTTGTCACATTAATGTGGGCTATTTCTGAATTTGGTTGATTACTAATTTTTTTTTTGAAAATGATCACATTAAATGCTCTACTGCTTGTACAATAGGAAGATTCTACTCTTAAACATTAAATGCTCTCTCTGCTTGTACAATAGGAAGATGTTGTGAATTGTATGCAAACATTAAACAAATAATTAAGCAACTCCACAGATCATAACTGAGGTACAGAAATTCACAACAGCAATGCAGAAATTACACAAAGTGATCCAAGCATGTTAAAATTAGAAATGCATCTGCAAGATATGGCTGTTTGAGGTTTCTGTGATTCTAATATATTAATACAGGATTTGGTGAGATCTTCATGCCATTGGGTGTCAGGACATGAATCTCACACATCCAGTAACAACAAAATAAACGAGCCATACCCATCATTTTGCAAACATGGCCTTCCCTATAGGTAGCCTCAGCAGTTTATTACTGGACTCCTGCCAAATGTTACACTAATTAGTTAAGAACCATTAGAGCGAATCTTGGAAAACAATTAATGAAATACTATTTCTCCATCAGATTTGAAATTGTATGCTATTATACAACCGAAAACAAAACTTCTTTAACAATTTTTTTTTGGGGGGGTTTTTTTGTTAGAAGTACAGTAATGTGGTACCTAAGTACCTGATACATACATACACATTACCATTCTTGTACAACTTCTTATTTTTAATTTAATAATAAAAGAGCAGTGATAGAAAGAGGAAAATAAAGAGTGTCGAGATAGATAGACAAGAGAGTAGAAACAAATAGCGAGAGAGACAAAAAGCAGAGATAAGAAGCTAAAGAGATTGAAAAATAAAAGAGAAAATAGAAAGAAGAAATTAGGAGAGATATACCTATTTAATATCTTTACCCATCACCCATCCGTCACCTGGTTCTGAACCATTTAATTTCTAAGGTTATGTTATGTTGCACCATATGCTTGCAAGAAGTCGATAAAAGGAGACCAAATCTTTAAGAATTGGTCTACTTTGCTTAGTAGGAGGAATCTCATTTCTTCAAGATGTAGCATTTCCGACATATTTGAAATCCACATTTTAAATGTTGGCGTGAATGCGTTTTTCCAAAATTTCAGTATGTTTTTTTGCTGTTATTAAATCATAATTAAAGAGAGCTTCTTGGAATGTAGTTAATTTACGTCCCTCTTCCATTGATCCGAAGATAATCAATTATGTATTGTGGTTCAATTTTGTGTTAAATAGTTTTGTAAAAGTTCCGAAGATTTAATTCCAATATTTATGAAGTTTTGTACAGGAGACAAAGGAATGTGCCATGGTGGCATTTTGATATTTGTCACAAATGGGGGAAACATTTGGACATATTTTATTCAATCTGGTTTTCAAGTAATATAATCTATGTAAAATTTTTAATCGAATTAAGTTATGCCTTACATTAATCGAACATTTATGTACATATAATAGGTTTTTTTCCCATCTGTCTTTCGGGATTTTTATCAATAATTCTTGTTCCCAGTCCCTTCTAATTGCCTCTGTCGTTGGTGTTTCTATATTTAAAATTATATTATATAAATATGATATTAAATTGCTTGATTCTGCCTTTCTGTTCATTCCTTCCTCTAATAAATCTGAGGTTAGCGTTTGATATCCTTGTATATATTTTTTCAAATAATCTCAAATTTGAAGGTATTTGAAATATTGGTTACTTTTCAGATTATATTTTAGTTGTAGTTGTTGGAATGATAGAAGTTTTCCAATTTCATACATATCTCCAATCATTTTAATACCTATTCTTTCCCAATGGATAAATGTTTTATCAATAATAGATGGTTTGAATGAGGGATTGTTAACTAATGGGGAAAGAAGCGATAAGTTTCTTAATTTTAAAGTTAATTTTATTTGTTTCCAAATTCGTATTCTGCTGTGAATAATTGGATTCTTCTTATATACTATATTGTTCAGTTGTATTGGAGAAAGAAGAATCGCTCCTTAACAAATCTTTTTAATGTAATTAATTAAGGAATGCCTTTTCTAACATCTGCTATTCAAAATCAACTTTTGATTTTATTTTTCCTATTTTCACAAATTAGCAGTCAAATGAAACAAATTATTTATACAAATCCATTTATATTTTCCTTCTGGGAGAACCTAGCAGAAGCAAAACTATCACTTATTTGCAGCCAAACTGCAGTGGAGACTGCAGTGAGATTTGGGGACTCAAACATTTAGGCAGGTTCCCTCAGAAGTTAAGCATGCAAAGACATTTCTATTGATGTGCACAGTGGCCATTCGAATTATCATCAACATTGTTTACTTTTTTTCTTGTCAGATCAAACTTGCAAATACTGTCAGTTATTTAAAAAATGAAGCTTCGTATGCTAATACATTAATGGACTTGACTTTATCGCAAAGGATTAGACACAGTACTTGTGATTTACAGCAGCTTTAAGACATAAGCTGACCTGCTTAAAATAACTACTACATTAATGTTTTAAAAATAATCTAAGTTTCTCAAATTAAAATAAGCTGACATTGTCACTTGTGCACTCCCATGAGTTAATGCTGTACACTATCTGACAGAAATTTAAATGCATGTATGATGCACAATTCTAAGGGCCAGCAACTCAGCAAAGGATCACAGTCACTCTCATTATTTCCTTAACCTGGAATTTCCATCAGCAATCAACAGATAGGAATCAGAACAGTAACATTCACCCACTTCTTTCCTTTTTATCCTGGGGATGATGGGTCAAATCATTACATTCTAACCTGCTTGGCTGCGATCAGTAGTACAGAATAGATGTACTAATTCATATAGCTTTTACCACGTTGTATTTTGCGATATTGAGTGAATACACATTCAAGAAGGTATCTGCTCAAATGAATGTCATAAACTAGTAAGATTAAATGAGAAGTTACCAGTCTGAAGTTTGATCCTTATTTTATGAGGCGTTACGATGAGGGATTTCGTGAAGACCCTGCCAGCACGCATGCGTGACATTCTTCAAAGCAATGGTGTGGAATCACAGATAGCAGCAATGACTGAAGATAGTAAGATTTAAGAGACTCTATATACCAATTGACCTTATGATAGAGGGTTGGGAGCAGAGGGCACGAAATCCTTCATCGTAACTCCTCATAAAGTAAGGATCAAACTTCAAACTGGTAAGTACTCGTTTAATCTTACTATTTTATCTCGGAGTCAGGTGAGTGACCGTGAAGATTTCAAAGCTCTGTGATTCCATGCCCTGGACCACGTCCATGCTCACACACTGCCATAATTACTGATGGAGGAAGTATGTTAACGTATTTCAGACTTGAACAAAGCTGAAAAATAATAATGTATTTATTAAATACAAACAAAAACCCCTGAATTCGGCGAAAAAACGTTTAGCAGACAGCACTTAAAACTGAATCCGCGAACGTTGCGGGAGTGGCCACAGGTGTGTTATAAAAACTTTGAAACGTTCCTTCATTGGCCCATCCCGCCGTTGCGAGGACATGATCCATGGCTACATCCATGGTCCTCGCCGCTGATGTGGATGCAGCCCTGGTGAAATGAGATTTAAAAATGTCAGTGTCCACTCCTGCTGCACCCAATACTACCCTGAGCCACCTGGAGATAGTCTGCACCATCACCAATGATGTGGGTTTTTGAAACTGATGAACAGACCGTCTCCGATCTCCTGATGTTTTGAGTGACATTTATGTAATGTCGGAGATAGGTGGTTATGCAGAGTCGTACATCAGCGGGGTATGCTCGGAATTCCAATTTCAGCCCTGTTGTCCCAGGCCTGTGATGTTTAAGTAACTCATCAATGAAGAAGGTTACTTTTGTGGGGGTCGAGACCATCCTGTCCAGTTTCAGTTTTTGGAGGGTCTGGACCCATTGTGCTGTAATCAGTGCCATTAACATCACCACTTTGAAGGTGAGTTTGTCCAATGGTAGGTCTGCAACTGGTGACCAGCTCCTGAGTAGGGACAACACAACCCCAATGTCCCAGGTAATATTGTAGCGTGGTCGAGGAGGGTTTGAATTGAATATACCCCTCATCAGTTTAGATACCAAGTGGTGGGATCCTACTCCAATTTTGAGATAGGATGACAGTGCACTTCTGGCACTGTTGATGGCACTGTAGCTAAGGCCCTCATCATAGTGAAGGCCTGCGAGGAATTCCAGCACATCCATAATCGTTGCAGAGTTGTAGGTGGTCTTGGTCCAAGAGCAGAAGACCTCCCATTTTCTGATGTGGATGAGGTACTGCTTTCTCGTGGAATCTTTGGGGGTTCAACATCCACTCGATGTTGTCATTGAATACTCGTGACCTGGTGTCCGCCACTGTATTGAGCTTACCCGGAAGGTATGCAGCTGATATCCAAATATTTCTTTCAATGCACCAGAGCCAAATTATATTTGCCAATTCATCGCAAGATATCAACTTGATACCACCCATATGGTTTAAGTATGCCACCACTGTGGTATTATCTATCTGAAGGTGGACATGCGTATGATGCATATTAGAGCAGTATGCCCGCAGTCCGTGAAATGCTCCCAGCAGTTCCAAATAGTTTATACCTTGTGATTGGAGTAAAGTAGATTCGTGCAAATCCCATCTGCCGCCACAACTGGAAGTGGTGTCATTAGCTCCCCAGCCCTGGGCGCTTGCGTCGGTTTGTACCACGACTGATGGGTTTGAGATTATGATGGGGTTAAAACAATTACCAATGTTGTCAATCCACCATCGTAGCTCAATTTTTGCCTTGTTTGGCAGCTGCATCGGTCTGTCAAAATGTCGAGCATTAATTTTTAATGTTGAGATTTTTACTTTTTGCAAATTTTGATAATGCAACGGCCCAAATTGTGCAGCTAGAAATGTAGCTACAAGTTTCCCAATCACCTTGGCAGCATGTCTAATAGACGGTTTCCTGGCGCAAGCAAGGTTATTACAGGCCTCTATAATGTCTGTTGATTTACTTTCTGGGAAAGTGATAATCATAAGATTGGTGTTAACCGTGAATCCCAGGTATTCCATAATCACAGAAGGATCGAACTTAGATTTTTCTGGATGGATGACGAATCCCAGTGTTTCGAATAGTGACTTGGTGGCTGTCACAGCTAATTTGGCTAAATTCCAAAGTTTATCCCACAATTAAAATGTCATCAAGATAGGCCATGACTAAGTGGTTTTGTCTTCTTAAAGACGCCAATACTGGTTTTAGTATTTTGGTAAACAATCTGGGTGCTGTAGTAAGTCCATTAGGTAATGCTTTGTACTGCCATAGCTGTCCAATCCAGACAAAGTTTAAGTATCTACGGTGATGTTTCCGTATAGGCACTGAATAGTATGCATCTCTTAGGTCGATGCAAGCCATGAAGCACCCTCTGGACATCAATTGCTTGGCCGTTTCAAATGTTTCCATTTTGAAATGGGTATATTGTACAAAAGTATTCAAATGGATTAAGTCAATTATGATACGACATCCACCATCTTTTTTAGTTTTAGTAAAGATGTTAGATACAAACTCAAGAGGTTCATGTATCGTTTTTTCTATGACCCCTTTGGTATATAACCGCTATTCCACTTTCTCTTTGTGAGAGAGTGTAAATTTTCGGTTAGGTACATGCTGAGCTGGGGGCAATTGTCCATTTATGAACTCAATTTCATAACCACGAATACTTTGTAATATAAATATATCAGAAGTTAAAGAACTCCACACATCCCAGAACAGGCGCAATCTCCCACCTACTAGTGAGGTTTCGCATGCAGCATTCCCAAGAGAACCAGACCCCTTTACCTCCATGGTCACCGGTGGGGTTTGTTCTTCTGGCCTTTCTTGGGTTGCTGTGTTGCTGGGATGTGGGGTCGGCGCATCTTCCAGGCTGGTCGCTGTGGGCCCTGGCCTAAAAAAGGCCTCTGTGGATAGGGCGCGACCCTTGGGATTGTTCCCGTAACTCTGTTGGGTTGTCCCCGTGGCCTGTTAGCTGTTGCATACGGCTGCTGCCTGCAGTATGCCGGTGGTCTGCCTGAGGAGGGCGGTTTGATCATTCCGACCGCTTTGGCTTCCTCATCCAGGTCTTTAACCTGTTTAGGCAGGTCATCACCAAACAATTGTCTTGATGATGACGTAGCACTGGCCTTACACAAACCCGCAAACTTGGGGTTTAGTGTAGGACGGATGTAGCTTTTCCTGAGACAGTTAATCTCATATTGGGTGTTGCATAGCAACGCTAATGCATCTTGTTGCTCATCCGTTATGTCCGTACCGTTTATTGACCTGGCAAAAGCTGTTATGCCTGAGGTCAATAATTTCACGATCTTCTGGAATTCCTGAGACCTGATCCCTGGGCTGATATTACCCCAGATGGGTGTATTAACAGTAGGGACATTCAGCGACACACAATTCTCCGGAGCTATGTACTTGTTAGTAGCCTCCGAGACTACCTGTTCCCCTTGTTGGTGGGTGGTCAGGTAGTTGATGCTGGCCGCTAGCCTCGGCTGAAGAGGCTGCCCTTTCTGGGATGGTTCAGTGAATTTTGACACCACTCCCAGAAGTTCCTCTTCTGGCATCTGCAACAGTGGATCTTCGGCCAACCCCTCTTTGAAGTCAGCTAGTGCCTGACTTCTGGCGCTCCCTATTGAGGAGGGAGAGATGTTGGACAGCCCAGCAATGGGTGCTGCCATGGATCTGTGTGATCCTTGGGACGCCTGCTCCTGTAGGAGTATGCCCCTTTCGAGCAGTCGCTCGACCAATCGCTCCATGCGATCCATGCGACCGCCGCCGATATCTGCGGACGGTAAGTCGTCTTCCCCACGTTCTGCTGAACAAATGGGTCTTCTACCGCCAGTCCGCACCTCATCGAGGTGATGCCTATGGGACCTTGGCAGGTAGTCGGTGCCAGCCGTTCCGACGGGGCTACACGACTCCCACGCGGATTTTCTGCTTGTCCGCAGTCTTCCGGACTGAAGCGGTGGAGAGCTGGTGCCAGCCGTTCCGGCGGGGCTACACATTCTCCTTTTCCCGCCTGTCTGTTGCAACTGCGACGGTGAAGAGTCGGTGCCAGTCGCTCCAGCAGGGCTACACGATATCCGCGCGGGCTTGCCGCCAGTCCCGGGTCTTCGGGACTGATGCGACGCAAAGTCGGTGCCTGCCGCACCTGCGGGGCTACACGACTTGTGTTTCTTTCCACAGGTCCGCAATCTAGCAGACTGATACGGTGGTGAGTCTGTGCCAGCCGCTCCTGCGGGGCTACGTGACTTAGGTGCGGTTTTTCCACCAGTCCGCTGTCTAGTGAACTGTAATGGTGGAGTGTTGGGGTGTGCCACAGAGGCAGGCCTTGTAATACGCACCTTAGTACCACCAGCTCGGGTCTGTTCGGGCTGTAGCGGTAGGGAGTCGGGGTCTATACTACCCTGCTCCCGCGCGGTCCTCATACCAGTACGCAGCTCCCAGGACTGCTGTGTTGGTGAGTCGAGTCCTGCCGACTGATTGGGGCTCCCCGACTTCCGCGCTTTTTTCCCGGCCCGGGTTACGAGTGCTGCCGGTTCTACGGTCAGCTCCGGGGTCATCGGCCGCTGACTTCGCTCTGAAGTCCCGCGGTCCGTGGAGGCACGCTTCGGCACAGCCTTCTTTTAATCCTCTGATCCATGGTCTCTGTAGTACAATACAGAAACTAACCAGCTCAAGGTTAGTGCAAAAACTTACCTGAGGACCTTTTTGAAGCTGCCGGCAGAGGAGCACACTTCCCCCCCCCAGCTGTCGACTGCAAATGCGAGCGACGATATGTCGCGCATGTGTGCTGGCGGGGTCTTCACGAAGTCACTCACGTGACTCCGAGATAAAATTCATTTTTAATTTGACATGAAAAGTGCTTGATCTGAACCATTAACTTGTTTTTATTTCCCCCAACAGAATAGTCACAGCTATGCAGCATGGAAAGCGGCCCTATGGCCCAACATGTCTATGCTGACCAAGTTGTCCGTCTGAGGTAGTCCCATCTGCCTGCATTTGGCAAATATCCATCTGCACCCTTTCTTTCCATCTTTAAATGTATATAGCTATCCATCTGCAACTTCCTCTGACAGTTCGTTCCATACAGTATACTCACCATCCAGTGTGTGAAAAAGTAATTCTTCTGGTCCCTTTTAAATCTTTCCCCTCCCACCTTAAATGCGGACCAGCCTGCTGAGTTTTCACAGTATTTTCTGTTTTATGTCAAAATATTCTGTCATGGAGCGTAATACGAATGATGAACCCAAAACTGGCACAATTTTTACAATGCAATAAATGATGCGCCTTTTGATCAGATTCCAGATAACAACTTATCCAACAATGACCAAGAACTCCAATCTCAGAAACTACCCATCTGGCACCTTTCTGATAATTATATTTGTCTACAAGATGGAAACAAGCCCATCAGCACAGCTTGACCATGCTATTCTGGGCTTGTCAAAGATACCAGAAGAGGGATATCTGCCTAATGCAGGCATATGGGGGGAGCACCAACTCGGTCGGCATGGACAAATTGGCTCAAAGAGCCCATTTTCACCGGTCAGATTATGCTGTATTATAAAGTGTATGCTCTTGGGGCTACATCCACAAAGAACAAGGCATAAATTATATGGTGTTTCATATAGAAATAATTCATAATAAATGTATTTTAAAATAATCACTAAACTTTGTAAATGTGAGACGTGGAAAATGTGGACAATATTAGAGGTTTACTTTCCTTTTGTAATATTTTTACAGCGTTATAAATACTAAAAACAATTTGCAAGCATCATTCAAAATACTAAAGGGTCTGTCCCACTGTACAAGGTAATTCAAGAGTTCTCCCGAGTTTCCCCCTGATTCGAACTCAGAGAATGTCCGTAGCGAATCCGTAGGAGTTCATGGATGTCTCGTAGCGGCTCGTAATGCTAACGGTAGGTACTCAGGAAATCTGGTAAACTCATGAAGTTTTTTCAACACTGTGAAAAATGTCCATGAGTAAAAAAATACTTGTGATGAAAAAAATTGTTACTTTTTACTGGTACGAGCCCCTACGACACATCCATGAACACCTATGCACCCACTACGGACATTATCCGAGTGTGAATCAGGGGAAAACTCTTGAATTATCTCGTACAGTGGGACACGCCCTTAACTCAATGCTCCACGCATGCTTGAGTAACATTTAGTGTGGCTGATGAAGCAACTGGAGCATAGCCATGGCGTTGAGCCAGTAATTAAAAAGGCACTTTTACATTTGAAGAAAGAATACAGTACAATTTCATCCCTGCTACATTTAAATCTTTATGTGGAGATATCAGAACAGCTGAAAATTTCACCAAGAATCTGCTGAATTCAACAGAGCCACAAATATGATGACTTAAATAACAGGTGATAAAATCTCAGGTTAGTTTGCAGCCATAGATTCCTGAGTTGGCAAGTTAAGCTTGACAAATGATGATCACACATATTTAGCTAATTTCTCCAAAAAACAGCAATTGATTTAAATGTATTTCATGTTACATTTACAGTTGCATAACTTTGTTTACTGCTTCAAAATAAAATATAACCATCTCAACCTTTGGTAAATGCTCAGCCGAATTAACATTCAACACACCAGGTGGCAGTCTCTTCCATTATATAAAGCCTTCAATCAAGCCTTGAAACAAGTATTTAACAACCCTTTTTTTGCATGAAAATATTGCATAAAAAGCATCTAGTACATGCTTTATTGCAATAGTGCCCACCTCCAATGGAAATAACTGGAACAGGTGTTATGCATCTCAGCACATCTAACATGTCTTTGGCATCGGTTATGCAAGCGATGATATAGTAAATGCTGGTTTTAATTGACCTCTTTAGAATGGATTAAGTGGTTAAGGCAGACAGCCCTACCAAAGTGACTACAAAACTTGTACCACCTTTCTGCTGCTTATAGTCCCAGCTTCCGACCCTGCCCCCGCTCGCAAGGTGCACCAGCGAACCGTTCTTCACCACTCCATGGTCCAGTTGACTTGGCAGTTGTTGCAGCCGTTGGGGACAACGCTTTCTTCAGACCGCCACCACCGACAGGGCACACTCTTTTGTCACCGTGGAGTGCCTTCCCCTCTCACCAGCTTCCACTTCTTTTGTTTAGCTGGCTCTGCTGCCTCCTCCTTCTCACGTCACTCTGTCCAAACAGTCTCTACCACCCCCCACCACCTCTTCTCCCCCAGCATTGCTGGCATACTCCACCTTGGAAGATGTCGGCGACTGCGGGGGAGAAGGAGGTGGTGGTGGCAGTGGAGCGGGGAGCGGATAGGGTGAAAGAAGAAGCAACAGCTGGTGAGTGGGGAGGGAGCCCCACAGTGACAATATCTTGTCATTGGCAGAGGCCTGAAGAAATCACTGCCGGACAGGGGCTATAACATGAGCTGCAACAACAGCCGCGTCAACCGGCAAAGAAGGGCTCACTGATGCAGACAGATTTAGGTGAAATTACACAAAATGCTGGAGTAGTCCTGACTTCACCTATCCATGTTCTCCAGAGATGTTGCCTAACCTGCCGAGTTGCTCCAGCACTTTGTGTCCTTTTATGTATTAACTATCATCTGCAGTTCTTTATTTTAACTACATACAATGATAGTACGTTACTCAGTTATAAAGGACAATCGGCCGTTATAACAGGGTTTACTGTACTACCAAAGAGCATGATGCACAATTCTGCCTTACCAACACATGCAAAGTGCAATCTATAACCTACTCTGCATGTTTTCAATGCTGTACCTACTGGTTACGTCATTGCTAGGTTGCACGATACTCAATACAAACATTCAAATTGGCACAGCGCAGAATCATGAACTCATGCTTTACAGTGGTGTGGGACGATAAATGAGACTGGACATAGTCTGGAAATTGATCAGTTGGGATGACCACATATGATAAAAACATGCCGTCTCACCAGTATTTATGCTCAGATTTATGAGAGCCACAGCACAGTATTATAAAAGGTGAACGTGGAGAGAGTCCTTAAAGGCTGCGATCTACTTCCCATACCTCCACGTGACAAAACCAAAGCAACCGTGATCACTGGAGAGAGGTTGCATCCCAAGAGGCCATTAAACCCCTCGTCCAAGTCAGCTTCGAACAGATTAATCCCTTTAGGCCCATTCCTTTCTTATTTAATTCCTTGTAATACTGCAACTTTCTTTTACATGCTTGTTACGACTCCCGAAGGCAGGTACCTCAGAGCCACGTAACATAATCAAGAACCAGGTTCAAGTTCAAGAAAATAGTAAAAAAAAGACAAAAACCCGAACCCGAGTCAAACAACAGTCAGGGACAAGAATCGACTAACAAACCAAATATAACAGTGCTTCAGCCAGCCTCGCAATAAACCGTCGAACCAGGGTCTCTAACCTGCCTAAATGGAGATAACCCTGAAACAAAATACACAAAAAACCTCAGGTCAGCCCTTATCCGTCCCAATACAACATTAAATGACAAATATAGTTAACAATACACAAAGTTCTATGCCATGTGGCCAGGCCTCCTGCAGCTCAGACCGGCAGCATGTTCACTAGTCAGGGTCGACGTAGAAGCGAGAGAATTCTGGGAACTCCTGATATTTAAGCTTCCGATGAGTCACTGTCACCTGACGCAGCTTGGCCAATCGGGTACAGGTGCTCTTAACCCCTTGATTCCCGACTCCCAGCCATGGGGCCTGCACTCAGGAGAGAAACAGAAAAGGTAAGTACTTAGCCTTCACCGGGGGGGGGGGAGCGCCTAACACCCCCACCCAAAGATACTTGTAAGCTTCAGAAGAAACTATTCAGTACTAAAACACAGATTCGGAAGAAACTATTCAGTACTAAAACTCTACTGGCGCAACAAAGCATCAGTCAAGATATTATCCTTGCCCCTGATGTGCCTGAACTCCAGGTTGTATTCTTGCAGCTGCCAACTCCCAGCTCATTAACCGCCAGTTCTTATTCTTCATGCTCTGCAAAAAAACCAAAGGGTTATGATCCTTGAATACGATGACAGGGGCATTCGAGGAGCCCACATAAACCTCAAAATGACTCAGAGACATTAACACAGCAAGGGTTTATTTCTCAATGGTGGAGTACCACCTCTGATGGGGGTTAAACTTCTTAGAGAAGTACGAAACTAGATGCCCCACCCCATCAGAAATCATCCTGTATAAGAACCCCACGATCACTAGCATCCACAGCCAGCTTAAATGGACGCTCAAAATCAGGTGCCGCAAGCACAGGTGCGCACACCAGAAGACATTAAGTATGATCAAAGGCTTGTTGACACTCAGCGGACCACACAAAAGTTGCCTTCGGACTCAGCAAATCCGTTAAAGGAGCAGCCACTGCAGAGATGTTTGGACAGAACCCCGTATAGCACCCAACCATAGCCAGATACCTGCGGTGTTCAGTCCTAGATGTTGGAACAGGAAATGCGACAATATGTCCCACCTTGTTCTCGAGAGCGCGAACCTAACCCCGGCCCACCATCTTACCCAGATACGTCACCGTGGCCTGGCCAAACTCACACTTCCCCAGATTGATCGTTAGGTTTGCCTCCACTAGACAACAAAATACCTCCTTCAGATGACCGATCTGTTCGATCCAAGACCTGGAGCCCACAACTAAATCATCAAGGTATGCTTCACAGAAGGATAAACCAGACAATACCATGTTCACTAACCGTTGGAAGGTTGCCGGCACATTGCGCATCCCAAATGCCATTACCGTGTACTGAAGAAAGTTATCAGGCTTAACGAAAGCTGAGATCTCCCTCGCCCGCCTAGTCAAAGGAACTTGCCAATACCCTTTTAGCAAGTCCAACTTAGACACAAAAGATGCACTTCCCACATGATCCACGCAATCGTCCATCCGTGGAAGAGGATAGCAATCCGGGTTAGTTACAGCATTCACCTTCCGAAAGTCCATGCAAAACCTGTCCTCCCCATTAGCCTTCGTAGTCATAAGACACGGAGAACTCCACGGATTACAACTAGGTTCAGCAATTGCATGCTGCAGCATATAGTCAACCTGACCTCTTAGGATATGACGCTTGTCAGGATTGACCCGATACGGATGCTGTTTAATTGGCGCAGCACCGGCCACGTCAATAACATGCTGCAGCACAGACGTCTGAGAAGGCACATCCGAGAACAGTGACCCCACCAAAGCAAGCAGATCATCCCGCTGGCTTCCAGACAAATGAGACAACCGCAAGGGAAGCGACTCCAAAGCTTCAGAGTTGCACAGCTTTCCCTGCGTCACTGCCACAGACAACCGTGCCTCACCCACATCACCACCCGAGTCAGGGGGCAGCACTTCTACAGCCAAAACTGGCTTAGACAAAACTGAAGGACACAGCTCCTCCCCATCAACCTGTACATGCTCCTGCTCATGGTACGGCTTCAGCATGTTGACATGACAGAGCTGAGTCTTACGCCTCCGATCAGGGGTACCAATAATGTAATCCCTTGCACCAACCTTCTTAACCACCTGATAGGGACCATTATACCGAGCCTGCAGACTGGAACCAGGAATAGGCAACAACACCAGGACCTTATCACCTGGAGAGAAATCCCTACTAGAAGCCTTCCTGTTGAACCAGCCCTTCATCCTAGACTGAGCAGAAGCAAGATTACCCATTGCCAGTTTGCATGCCCTCCGCAGTCTAGATCTAAAAGTACAGACATGGTCTAAAATACTACGTTTTGAATTCTCCTGCAACCATTTCTCCCTCAGGACCCTCAACGGACTACGAACAGTATGCAAGAACACCAGGTCAGCAGGACTGAACCCTAAAGACTCCTGCACGACCTCACGCACCGCAAACATAACTAGATGAACCCCCTCATTCCAGTCTTTTTCAAACTCCAGGCATAAATCCTCAACATCGATTTCAAAGTCTGGTGAAACCGCTCGAGAGCTCCCTGGCTCTCAGGATGATACGCACTGGAGTAACAATGCTCAATATCCAACGACTTCATTACCTGACCAATATCCTTTGACATGAAGTTGGAACCTTGGTCACTCTGCACAACCTTGGGCAAACCGAACAACGAAAAAAACTTAGTGAGAGACTTCACAATGGCAGGGGCCATTAGTATATTAGTAGTAAGCATATTAGTAGTAAGCACAAGGTAGTGATTGTGGATTGTGGCTATCTGCAGAGCCCAAATAGATGGGGGAGATATTGAACAATTTATTTTCTTCGGTATTCACCAAGGAGAAGGATATTGAACTCTGTGAGGCAAGGGGAAAAAGTAGAGTAGCTATGGAAACTATGAGATTCAAAGAGGAGGAAGTATTGACACTTTTGAAAAATATAAAAGTGGATAAGTCTCCAGGTCATGACAGGATATTCCCTAGGACATTGAGGGAAGTTAGTGTAGAAATAGCAGGAGCTATGACAGAAATATTTCAAATGTAATTAGAAACGGGAATAGTGCCGGAGGATTGGCGTACTGCGCATGTTGTTCCATTGTTTAAAGAGGGTTCAAAGAATAAACCTAGCAATTATAGACCGGTTAGTTTGACGTCAGTGGTGGGCAAATTAATGGAAAGAATACTTAGAGATAATATATATAAGCATCTGGGTAAACAAGGTCTGATCAGGAACAGTCAACATGGATTTGTGCCTGGAAGGTCACATTTGACAAACCTTCTTGAATTTTTTGAAGAGGTTACTAGGGAAATTGATGAGGGTAAAGCAGTGGATGTTGTCTATATGGATTTCAGTAAGGCCTTTGACAAGGTTCCCCAAGGAAGGTTGGTTAAGAAGGTTCAATCTTTGGGTGTTAATGGCGGAGTAGCAAGGTGGATTCACCAATGACTAAATGGGAGATGTCAGAGAGTAATGGTGGATTGTTGTTTGTCAGGTTGGAAGCCGGTGACCAGTGGGGTGCTTCAGGGATCTGTGTTGGGTCCACTGTTGTTTGTCATGTACATCAATGATCTGGATGATGAGGTGGAAAATTGGATAAGTAAGTATGCAGATGATACTAAGATAGGTGGTGTTGTGGATAATGAAGTAGATTTTCAAAGTCTACAGAGAGATTTGGGCCATTTGGAAAAGTGGGCTGAGAGATGGCAGATGGAGTTTAATGCTGATAAGTGTGAAGTGCTACATCTTGGCAGCACAAATCAAAATAAGATGTACATGGCAAATTATAGGGAATTGAGGAATGCTGTGGAACAGAGGGATCTAGGAATAACTGTGCATAGTTCCCTGAAGGTGGAATCGCATGTAGATAGGGTGGTAAAGAAAGCTTTTGGTGTGCTGGCCTTTATAAATCAGAGCATTGAATATAGGAGTAGGGAAGCCATGTTAAAATTGTACAAGGCATTGGTAAGACCAATTCTGGAGTATGATGTACAATTTTGGTCGCCTGATTATAGGAAGCATGTCAACAAAATCGAGAGAGTACAGAGGAGATTTACTAGAATGTTGCCTGGGGTCCAGCAACCATGTTACAGAGAAAGGTTGAACAAGTTAGGTTTTAATTCTTTGGAGCGCAGAAGGTTAAGGGGGGACTTGATTGAGGTCTTTAAAATGATGAAAGGGATAGACAGAGTTGACGTGGATAAGCTTTTCCCATTGAGGGTAGGGAAGATTCAAACAAGAGGGCATGACATGAGAATTAAGGGACAGAAGTTTAGGGGTAACATGAGGGGGAACTTCTTTACTCAGAGAGTGGTGGCTGTGTGGAATGAGCTTCCAGCAGAAGTGGTGGAGGCAGGATCGATTTTAACATTTAAAAGTAAAGTGGATAGGTATATGGATGGGAAGGGAATGGAGGGATATGATCTGAGTGCAGATAGATGGGACTAGGGGAAAATAAATAGTTGGCACGGACTGGAAGGGCCGAGAGGGCCTGTTTCCATGCTGTAATTGTTATATGGTTATAGGGGCAGTAATGTTACGCAAAGGGACCACCTCCGGAACGCGGGTAGACGCACACATAATTGTTAATAAAAACTTGTTGCCCACCCTTGTCCGAGGTAGAGGACCCACACAATCAACTAGAATCCATTCAAACGGTTCCCCGACCACAGGGATTGGATAGAAAGGCGCAGGAACAATTGATTGGTTCGGCTTTCCTGCCACCTGGCAAATGTGACAACGCCTGCAGTGCTGCTTCACATCCTTTTTCAACCCTGCCCAAAAAAAATTCCGTAAGATACGATCAAACATCTTATTGACCCCCAAATGTCCACTCAGAGGTCCATCATGAGCCAAACTGAGTATCTCGTCCCTATACCGACGAGGTATCGCAATCTGATCAACCACGCTCCAATCATCATGCCCTGACATATCCAAGGGAGACCACTTTCGCATCAGTAAGCCATTCCTCAGAAAATAGTCCTTTGCTGTGGAATCCATATCCCCCTCAGGCACCGCGCAGTCGAACAGATCCGATAAACCTGGATCACTCTTTTGCTCCTCAACCAGCCGGTCACGTGACAGCGACACCGGCACATTTTCAGACAAGACGCCATCTTGAGATGTAGAAACACCCTTCACAACACAGGATCCATCATCCTGATCCCCAAAAATGCTCTCACTCAGGTCCACTACATCTTCAAACTTTGCCTGGCTCTTAGCCATAGCCCTCGTGACAAAACAAGCTGTGAAGACCGTCGGATGCTGCATAGCCAATCTATCAGGACTCTGCACCACCGGAACAGCCGTCACCTCAGGAGTAATAAAAACTCTACCTCCTGCCAAGTAATTCCCTAAAATCACAGAAACTCCCGCAACAGGAAAACATGGCCGTAACCCAACAATTACCCGGCCTGAAACCAACTCGGACTTGAGACTCACGGTATGCAAAGGCACTACCCAACCGATGACTCCCCAGAAAACGGCAGTACACTATCCAATATAAAGGACTGAGTAGCACCAGTATCACGCAAGATGGATACTGGAACTCCATGACCCCCATCCTCTAGAGAAACAAAACCTTTCGTGATGAACGCAGAATAATTACTACACTCATCAGACGCAGGTATCCCAGGAACCACAGGTGCTTTTTGTGTACCAACCAAAGCCGCAGGCTTTGCATTTTTCTTGCGCAGGACGGGACACGACTTTAAGATGTGCCCGCTCCCTTTACAATAGGAGCACACAAGACCTTCCTTAGTCCTGAAATCTCCGTCAGCCTTATCAGCTCGGATCTCCCCCTGTATCAATGCGCTGACACTTGCAGGCACAGAAACAGCTTTGACACTAACCATATAACAATCACAGCACGGAAACAGGCCCTCTCGGCCCTTCCAGTCCATGCCGAACACTGCCACCGGCGACACCACCGCGATTAAATGGCCGTGCACCTAAACTATAGGATCACCCAACAAACTCAGTTTTATGAGTCAATACATACTCTGCCTTAGACACCTCCGTCACCTTCTGCTCACTAAGGTAAGTAGCAACCCTCTCAGGGAGACAGTTCTTAAAGTCTTCCATAATCATCAAGGCCCACAGCAGCTTAAAATCCTTCACTCCTTGAGAAGCGCACCACCTGTCAAAAAGTGCCTCCTCCTCCCAAGCAAACTCCACATAAGTCTGACTATCAAACTTCCTAAAGCGCCGGAACTTCTGCCGGTACGCCTCTGGAACTAATTCATAAGCCCTTAATACCGTAGACTTCACACACTCATAGTCCCGACTGTTGTCAACAGATAAAGACGAGTACACCTCCCGTGCTTTACCCACAAGGACAGACTGCAATAGCAAAGCCCACATGTCCTTAGGCCACTTCAAGAACGAAGCCACCCGTTTAAGCTCCATATCAAATGTAGGACCAAACCACCAGCTAAACCCTGGGCACAAATGTTACCACAAACGGAAGAGAAAAAAAAAATCCCCTCACAACACAGACTTCCTCAGTCACCAGAAGCCTACCAAAAAAACCCAAAACTGCCTAGGGTCCTCAAAGCTCAGAATCAAGAACCAGGTTCAAGTTCAAGAAAATAGTCTTTAATTTAGTTAAAAGACAAAAACCCAAACCCGAGTCAAACAACAGTCAGGGACAAGAATCGACTAACAAACACAAATATAACAGTGCTCCAGCCAGCCTCGCAATGGACCGTCGAACCAGAGTCTCTAACCTGCCTAAATGGAGATAACCCTGAAACAAAATACACAAAAACCCTCAGGTCAGCCCTTATCCGTCCCAATACAACATAAAATGATGTATTTAGTTAACAATACACAAAGTTCTATGCCATGTGGCCAGGCCTCCTGCAGCCCAGACTGGCAGCCTGTTCACTAGTCACGATCGACGAAGAGAGAGAATTCTGGGAACTCCTGATATTTAAGCTTCCGATTAGTCATTAGTCACCTGACGCAGCTTGGCCAATTGGGTACAGGAGCTCTTAACCCCTTGATTCCTGACTCCCAGCCATGGGGCCTGCACTCAGGAGAGAAACAGAAAAAGTACATAGCCTTCACCAAGGGGGGAGCGCCTAACAATGCTCATCAACTTTCCTTTGATTGTTTCCACTATTCTACTTCAAGCAGTAATTTACAGCAGCCATTTTACCAGCTAGCATGTCGAGTGTGAGAAGAAATCCAAGTACCTAATGGAAAACTACATGGTTACGTAGGGTACGTGCAAAATCCATAAAAACATTCCAAAAATAACACTGGCCCAACTTCTGAAGTTGGTCGCCAGCATCTTCAGGAATGGTAACATGAAAGTTTGAAATTAATCCATGGCAGGGCCTCTGTGAGGCGGCTAACACATTTAGCAAGCCGTCATTTGCGAAGTCAAGCATGTTTACAATGAATACTAGTTGATTCTGAAATTACAATCATGCAAGATGAAAGCATGAATTTTTAATAGAAGCATTGAAGTTTCATGGATAGCTCAGCATTCCAGAACAGAAAAGCATCAGTTGTTTGCTGCCTAAGGAGATATTTTGAGATGCATTAAGAAGCTGAGAGGAGAAAGTAAATGTAGCATTACCTGCATATGTCTATTTTCTTGGCTGGATATATTATTGCAAATCACTCAAGCACAATCACTGAAATATATATTTCCCCATTACTATAGCACTCTTACTCTTTCTTTCTCCATTTATTTTCTAATGGAATTGGCATAGCCTCAGCACAACAGGTCAAATGTTGTGCAGTGTTTAAACACAAGCAATTTGACAGGAGCAGACTGCTCATTTAGGGCAGTGCTGACACACTAAAGGCTGAACACGCTTCTGTGTGATAAACCATACTGAAACACATTATAAAGCAAAATCAGCATGGATTCTCTCTCCCCCTTGGCTGTAAACCATTCTAATTTTTGGCATCCTTCCACTTGCTCTCCAATTTCCCCCTTTTATCTTTCTGCAATTGATGTTTTGTACCTACGGTTATTTTTCTCCTGAAAAAAAGCCAGTTACTATTTTAAAAGTCTGTATAACCTTGCTGTCATTTCTACTACCATTTCCATTAAATGCAGCATTATTCTGAAAAAGAAATACACTCCCTTATCAAATCTCATACTTAAACCCTTTTCCGAACAGGGAGTTTGGTCATTTGTATGTCTTCCAGAAAGTTTACCTCTGTCTTTCATACCTTTCATGTGAAATGCATCTCCATCACAAGCTTAAAGTATGTTATTGCTCATAGGGACACAAAAAAGTAAATCAGTCCGTCCAGCTGATTCTACATTTCAATTAGACCATGACTTGTCAGCATTTCAATTCAGTTTACAAATGTTCTGTTCTATATCCTTATCTAGCTAAATTGCATTCCAGTGCACTTTGAAAGTGCACTGATTTCCACCATTTCTCTGAGTAAACATTTAGGTCTAAATTCACTGCAACATTGGTTAGATCTGATTTTGCGATTGTTGCATTTTGATCTGTGAAGATTCACAGAAGAAATCAACATGAAAGCGTGCACATGAAAATCTGGTAAATATGCGAGATGTATATATCTGACCAAAATTCACATGGAGGCGAACATTCCAGAAGGATTTTGAAGCCCGGGACGCAAATCTATCGAGGGTGGAAGATGTCGCACATAACCGAACAGAATGGCGGAAGCCCAATGCATTCAACAGTGTGGGAGGAACTAAGTAAACTAAGTATATATCTGGTCATATACATCTAAAAATACTGAACAAGGCCAAAATAAAGTATTTGTCAGATTGTTCAACCCATGAACAAACAGTTACCAGGAGTATTTGCCAGTAACTGTTTCTAATAGAGACAGCAAAATCAATGAAGTGACTTGTCAATTGCTGTGGGGGGGAGGGAGGGAGGAATGTTACCAGATTACAATAGTTTCCTCAACATATCTTCCACAAATGTGTTAAAGGTTAACAATTAAATGGAGACACAGTACTTGTTATACTTTTTCAGCACACTTAAGGGCCTGTCCCACTTGGGCATCATTTGTGCGTCACGCAGGTGGCGCTCGAGGATATTGAGAATCCCAAAATCCTGCAGTGCCGCTCGCTACCGCGCGTCACTGCCTACGCCACCACGTCTCACCACGCGCATGCGCGCTTAATGCACGCCATGCACGCGTGTCGTGACGTGTAAATGACATGCAAATAACGCCCAAGTGGGGCAGGCTCTTTATTCCAAAATAATTAACATGGAAACCTTGGTAACATTTCTCAGCTGTCAGCTTTTTGGGTGCGAGTACAACATCCCATCATAATAAAACATACAGTCAAGAAACATCACCACCTATTTCCATCTCATTGTCTGTGGGGGAAAAAAGTGATGTAATCAGGGCACGGCGACTCCTCACATAACCATGAACATTAGAAAGTATGCTGGAGGGCTAGTCTGAACAATTCAATGTGAGGTTCAAGAATCTTGGCATTGGAGAATGAGTGCTGCATGAATCACCCTTGGGTTTTCCAAAAAACCTTGAGGAAACTAAGTATTCCATTGGTTTCAAGAGTGACACTTAGTACAACCTAGTTTCCTAAAAAGGGGAAAGAGACACACTTACAAGTTAGAAATAAATGAACATTTAACTCTATAAACAGAGGCACAGTGGCACAGCGGTAGAGTTGCTGCCTAAAGGGCCTGTCCCACTTGGCTATCATTTGCGCGCCATTTATGCGACCTTGTCGTCGCGTTGAGATGCACGGGTAGTGTGTGGGCCGAGCGGGGCGATCGCATGGAGAAGCGCGGAGGGGTATGGAGTTGCGCGCGGCACTCCAGGATTTTGTAGGGCACAAAATCTTCGTGTGCCTCCGGCGTGACGTATATCGCGTACGTACATGGGCGTATTGTGGTCACACGCAGGCGTCCTGACCTCGTATGGGCAGCGCGTGGTGACGCATGATTACGTCACCGTGCGTAACCAATGGCCGCCGCGCGCTGCCCATACGCAGTCGGCCACAATGAGAAAATAATTACGCCATAAGCATCAATGCTTTCAGAGTAATGCCTTCACGTTAATAAGTATTTTTGAAACATCCTTAGTTAAGGTCCAGGTAAGGATTGCAGATTTTATATCCTAAAAGAACACTAGTAACCAAATTAGTTTTTTTTTTAAATAACCACAAACAATTTTACTAACACCATTTAAAAAAAAATTGCAAACTAATTCTTAAGCTGGGTTCAAACCCTCAAACTGCTATAATGGAATACAATTTTGTGTTTGTTGGGAGTAATTCAGAAAGTTTAAAAGTAAATGAATTTTTCCAGCAAACAATAATTTTATCAATGTTTCACTTAACAAATGATGTCAATACGCTGACTCTACTTGCAGAGCAGATAAAATATCTGTAGGCGCATGATGATGCGCGCGACCGCCGCGCGTCGGCCACTACCGGCATGTAGCGTAAATGACGGCCAAGTGGAACAGGCCCTTAACAGTGCAAGAGACCTAGGTTCATCCTGCCTATGGGTGATGTCTGCACGGAGTTTGTACGTTCTCCCTGTGACTGCATGGGTTTTCTCCAAGTGCTCTGATATCCTCCAATACTCCAGGTTTGTAGGTAAAATTATAAATTGTTCTTGATGTCATAATTGCCAATCATTTCAAATTGATTCAAACCTTGTGTGTGTTTGTCCTCGTGTGCATGATAGTGTTAGTGTACAGGGATCGTCGGTCTGTGGTCAGCACAGACTCATTGGGCTGAACGGCCTGTTTCTGTGATATATTTCTAAAGTCTAAAGAGGAATGGATGTAAGGTCCCATCGATATAACAAGGCCGTGATAAAACTAAATCTAGGTAAAGCGCTATGATTTCAGTCAAAGTGGAGAAAGGAATTTTAACAGTAGTTATTGATAAATTCTGTAAACACTCAGTGAGTTTGAGAGCATCTGTAAAACTAAGTTCTGAGAAAAGATAATCAATTTGAAATATTAAATGTTTTTGTATGTTGCATATTCTACCTCTTTTTGTTCTTAAACCATTTTCAGCTTTTAATTATCTCTGCATTCATGGACATTTAAACTATTAAAATTGGTAATTAATTAAGAGTACATTTTAATTTTAAATGAATTTAATTACAGATATATTACAAATCATTAAAAATTATAAGAGTTACATAATTAAAAACTCACTTACTTTGCCCATACTGCAGCATTTGAATCAATTTGAAATGAATGGTCAAGTCAAGTCAAAGTCAAGTCAAGTCAAAAGAGTTTATTGTCATGTGCCCTGACAGGACAATGAAATTCTTGCTTTGCATAGCACAACAGAACATAGTGGGCATTGGCTACAATTATATACATAAAAACACACATGAATTAATAAATTAATAAAGTGCAAATAACAGATGGAGGGATATTAATGTTCAGAGTTTTGTCCGAGCCAAGTTTAATAGCCTGATGGCTGTGGGGAAGTAGTTATTCCTGAACCGGGTTGTTGCAATCGTCAGGCTCCTGTACCTTCTACCCGAAGGTAGCAGGGAGATGAGTGTGTGGCCAGGATGGTGTGGGTCCTTGATGATGCTGCCAGCCTTTTTGAGGCAGCGACTGTGGAAGATCCCCTCGATGGAAGGAAGGTCAGAGCCCATGATGGACTGGGCAGTGTTTACTACTTTTTGTAGTCTTTTCCTCTCCAGGGCACTCAAGTTGCCGAACCAAGTCACGATGCAACCGGTCAGCAAGCTCTCTACTGTGTACCTGTAGAAGTTAGAGAGAGTCCTCCTTGACAGACCAACTCTCCGTAATCTTCTCAGGAAGTAGAGGCGCTGATGAGCTTTCTTAATAATTGCATCTGTGTTCTCGGCCACGAAAGATCTTCACAAATGTTCACGCCCAGGAATTTGAAGCTCTTGACCCTTTCAACCATCGACTCTTTGATATAAACAGGACTGTGGGTCCTCATCCTACTCCTTCCAAAGTCTACAATAAGTTCCTTGGTTTTGCTGGTGTTGAGGGCCAGGTTGTTGTGCTGGCACCATATGGACAGTTGCTCGATCTCTCTTCTATACTCTGGCTCATCCCCATCAGTGATACGTTCCACAACAGTGGGGTCGTCAGCGAACTTGATGATGGAGTTCGCACTATGACCAGCTACGCAGTCATGAGTATAGAGCGAGTACAACAGGGGGCTGAGCACGCAGTCTTGAGGTGCTCCAGTGCTGATTGTTATCGAGTCTGATTCATTTCCACCAATCCAAACAGACTGTGGTCTGTGAATGAGGAAGTCGAGGATCCAATTGCAGAGGGATGCGCAGAGGCCCAGTTCTGCGAGTTTGGTAACCAGCTTGGAGGGGGTGATCGTGTTAAATGCCGAGCTGTAGTCAATGAATAACAGCCTGACATATGCGTTTTTATTGTCCAGAGTGGAGTGGAGCACCAGCGAGATCACGTCCACCCTTGATCTGTTGTGGCGGTAAGCGAACTGCAGTGGGTCCAGGTTTTTGTCGAGGTAGGAGTTGATTTGCGCCATGATCAACCTCTCGAAGCACTTCATCACCACAGGCGTTAGTGCCACAGGTCGATAGTCATTGAGGCACGTCACCTTGCTCTTCTTGGGCACCGGTATTATTGATGCCCTTTTGAAGCAGGAGGGAACCTCAGACCTCAGAAGTGACAGGTTGAAAATGTCGGTAAAAACTCCAGCCAGTTGGTCCGCACAGGTTTTTAGGAATGGCAATTCTGATCTGGCAAAAATGCCCCACAAAAGTGCTGTCAATGGGGCTTTATGTGGAATCCATCACCAAGGCACAATGACAGATGCAATGGTATCTATAATTTCATAAGTCCTAGACTTATTCTAAGTTCACTGAACCCTGTACACCACAACCAGGAAGCTTTAGACCTTTAGTAGGCACATGGATGCATTGCTATACAATTAGCTGGCATAAAGTGGAGTAAATGCCAAAGGTATTTTTTTAGACTGCCTGGATGTGGGTCCACAGAACGAAGTTGGGACCTAATTTGTTTTTAATTTACAAAAAATAACATGAAGAGCTTCAACAAAACTGAAGTTACATTGTTGGCAGAAATTAGATGAACAGCAGTAGGAGAAACAATAGGATACATCTTCGGATGGCCATTACTCTCCTAATTTCTAGTGATTATATACATTTAAAAAAACAAAAAAAACAAGTGGGCAAAGCCGAGAGTGCCAGGGTCTCTGTTGTAATGCTGGGGTCTTGGAACCTCTGGGTCCTTGCTGGTAGATGGCCTCCATTACCAGCGATCCAGGCATCACAATGACATGCTCAGCAGTCATATCCATGCCTTCCAAAATAGGTTATCTGTTACCTTCTGCCAGAATACTGTGACTCTCATCTGAAATTATCAAAACTACTGTTTAAAAATATCTTTGGATGCATGCTGCACTGATGTAACGTGATGCCCTGCCAATATATAGTTAAGTCTGCGTTGTTTCTGGTTTAACTAACAGTTGAGAATGACACACATCAAACCACTGTTGCTCATATTTCTTCATTTGTCATCCCTGTCCCATTGCAATGGCAGATGGCAATATAAGTGACGTAGATTGGATTTATGAGTCTATCCTGCAGCACTTTAACAATGTTTATTTCTCACACATAATGATTTAGGACATAGGGAATTAATTATCTTTGTGAACCATACATCTTAGAACAACCTCAAATTGTAACCACTTATTGATAATGATATCACAAATACCTATCGCAGAATCTTTTTAGAGTTCAGCTTTGCTAACTTGTCTTATTTGGTAACCTATTGGCGTACTTTTGCATTTTAACTCTATGGTTGATACTGCACCTTCTTTGTAAAACAACTTTGTTTCAATACAAAAAAATTGTTAAAAAACCAAGCCCTCCAAAATTTGACCATTGTATGCATTCTGGCTGTTAAATGGTAGTAATTGGGATTCATAATTTTGTATCACAAGAGATGTGTGCAATGGTGCATGAGATGGGATGGTAGGTTCTTCAGTGTGACATGTGATATGTTTGCACATGTTGACGAATCAATAGTTTAATGTGGCAAGAGATTACGTTTTCTAATGAATTCATTAGGTAAAAGTTCAGCCAAGGAAGGTAGGGTCACTCATTACTCACATACAGTAAAAGGTAGCTGAGAGACTTGCTCATGAAAATGAACAAAATATCCACATGAAAAACTAACAAGTTGTTTTATTAGTAAAACGTACAAATCCTCATGAATTATGATGATGACGATGATGATGATGATGCAGGTACTAATTAGAGGCAGTTTAAGCAGTGAAATGAGCAATAAAGCATAGAGGAAAAAATGGAAAGAATGACAAAATAAATAATAATGACGTGCTACACATATCAATTAGGGTGGGTTGCAAGTGAAGGCTGAGAATACTTAACTACCGAGATATTTAACAAATATGTGAGTGAATTGCACTTCAAAACCAATATTTAAAAACGGCAAGCCTATCGGACTTGTCACAAAATGAAATTTTCCCTTCAGTTACAATTATATCTGATTTGTATCAAAAGAGATGCATTAAGGTCTTACAGTTTAAGGCCCTGTCCCACTTAGCCGATTTTTTCGGCGACAGCATGGTCACGGGGTGACGCCTGTATTGGCGTGAGTTGTCTCCTCAAGTGTTGTAACTTATTTCTTGTCGCCACTGGATTTTGAAATGTTCAAAACCTTTTGGCGACAATGGGCTTGACATTGCCTGACTTCTCCTGACATAGGTGCTATCGTAGGTTGTCGCCAGGATGACACCATGTGACGTTGGTTTTTGCCAGGCGATGACCTCGGTGAATTCCATTGCTGACAACCTGCGTCAACCGATGACAGTACCGGTGTCAAGAGAAGACTTCATTTGTCGTCGACAGTGTCGTAATTTGTCGCGGGTGGAGGTAGGTTGGCTTTCGTTGTCGTGTGGCCTGTGTGGTCGAATGTTGTCGTAGGTGTCGTCGTGGTTGTCGTAGGTGTGATTGTAGGTGGACGTCACAAGTCGCGAGGAATTGTGTCGCCGTTTGACGTAGCTTGTCATACCTTGACGTCGACTAGGTTGTGGCTTGTCGTAGATATTGTCGTAGGGAGGGTCCATTTCGGCGTGTTACATTATTGGGGATAAAGATCATATTCCTTTATTTCTATTAAATAATAATCCTTTTTGTTTGAGTACATGCTCTCTTAAACAACTTATGCCATGTTTCCATGCCAGTATTTTCTAGCAAAAGAATTGATGCAGATCATTGATTACTCTAAGAAAACAATTGATCGTATTATTATCTACTACAGCTAAATTAACGAAGAAAGTGTTCTTAGCCTGCCTCTCTCTTCAATAATTAAATAGATCTCCCCTCACAATTCAAGTTGGTTTCATGACTAATTGCAGCTTCTGCAATCAAGTTCTCTTCCTCTCCTGATTTTCATAAGGTTTCTTGGGCCAGCAGAAAATCGGTAATATTTTCATTAATAATTTCTCTTGTTGCAATACAGTTAACAGATTGACATGCATAACAATGGACTAATGCCTCAGGGATTGGCCTTGGTGTATTGTTCTTCAACATCTGGACGTCCTACTAGCTACATAGAACTAAACAACGGCAATACCATATAACAATTACAGCACGGAAACAGACCATCTCGGCCCTTCAAGTCCGTGCCGAACAACTTTTTTCCCTTAGTCCCACTTGCCTGCACTCATACCATAACCCTCCATACCCTTCTCATCCATATGCCTATCCAATTTATTTTTAAATGATACCAACGAACCTGCTGCCACCACTTCCACTGGACGCTCATTCCACATCGCTACCACTCTCTGAGTAAAGAAGTTCCCCCTCATGTTACCCCTAAACTTCTGTCCCTTAATTCTAAAGTCATGTCCTCTTGTTTGAATCTTCCCTATTCTCAAAGGGAAAAGCTTGTCCACATCAACTCTGTCTATCCCTCTCATCATTTTAAAGACCTCTATCAATTCCCCCCTTAACCTTCTGCGCTCCAAAGAATAAAGACCTAACTTATTCAACCTATCTCTGTAACTTAGCTGTTGAAACCCAGGCAACATTCAAGTAAATCTCATCTGTACCCTCTCTATTTTGTTGACATCCTTCCTACAATTGGGCAACCAAAAATTGTACACCATACTCCAGATTTGGTCTCACCAATGCCTTGTACAATTTTAACATTACATCCCAGCTTCTATACTCAATGCTCTGATTTATAAAGGCTAGCATACCAAAAGCTTTCTTTACCACCCTATCTATATGAGATTCCACCTTCAAGGAACTATGCATGGTTATTCCCAGATCCCTCTGTTCAACTGTATTCTTCAATTCCCTACCATTTACCATGTTCGTCCTATTTTGACTTGTCCTGCCAAGGTGTAGCACCTCACATTTATCAGCATTAAACTCCATCTGCCATCTTTCAGCCCATTTTTCCAACTGGCCTAAATCACTCTGTAGACTTTGGAAATCCTCTTCATTATCCACAACGCCCCCTATCTTGGTATCATCTGCATACTTACTAATCCAATTTACCACCCATTCATCCAGATCATTTATGTACATGACAAACAACAAAGATCCCTGAGGCACCCCACTAGTCACCTGCCTCCAACCCGACAAACAGCCATCCACCATTACCCTCTGGCTTCTCCCATTCAGCCACTGTTGAATCCATCTTGCTATTCCTGCATTTATACCCAACAGTTGAACCTTCTTAACCAACCTTCCATGAGGAACCTTGTCAAAGGCCTTACTAAAGTCCATATAGACACCATCCACTGCTTTACCCTCGTCATTTTCCCAAGTAACCTCTTCAAAAAATTCAAGAAGATTAGTCAAACATGACCTTCCAGGCATAAATCCATGTTGACTGTTCCTAATTAGACCCTGTTTATCCAGATGTTTATATATATTATCTGTAAGTATATTTTCCATTAATTTGCCCACCACTGAAGTCAAACTAACCGGTCTATAATTGCTAGGTTTAGTCTTAGAACCCTTTTTAAACAATGGAACAACATGCGCAGTACGCCAATCCTCGGGGACTATTCCCATTTCTAATGACATTTGAAATATTTGTGTCATAGCCCCGGATATTTCTAGACTAACTTCCCTCAATGTCCTACGGAATATCCTGTCAGGACCTGTAGACTTATCCACTTTTATATTTTTCAAAAGTGCCAGTACTTCTTTTACTTTGAAACTCATAGTATCCATAGCTACTCTAGTAGTTTCCCTTACCTCACATAATTCAATATCCTTCTCCTTGGTGAATACCGAAGAAAATAAATTGTTCAATATCTCCCCCATCTCTTTTGGCTCTGCAGATAGCTGTCCACTCGGTCTCTCCAATGGACCAATTTTATCCCGTGTTATCCTTTTGCTATTAATATAGCTGTAGAAACCCTTTGGATTTACTTTCACCTTACTTGCCAAAGCAACCTCATATCTTCTTTTAGCTTTTCTAATTTCTTTCTTAAGATTCTTTTTACATTCCTTATACTCCTCAAGCACCTCATTTACTTCATGCTGCCTATAAATATTGTAGATCTCCCTCTTTTTCCGAACAAGATGTCCAATTTCCCTTGAAAACCAGGGATCTTTCCAATTTTTACTGGTTCCTTTCAACCGAACAGGAACATAAAGATTCTGTACTTTAAAATTTCCCCTTTAAATGTCCTTCATTTCTCTTCTACATCTTTCCCATAAAACAAAATGCCCCAGTTCACTCCTTTTAAATCATGATTAGATGATTATTAATCATCTAAATACAGAGTTAGCTGCAAATATCTATTCAACACCTTAGTTAATGCTATTGAACAAATATATTAGAATAATTAAACCGATACTTCTGTTACTGGAAATTATGTCCCACTAAGTCTAAAAACAAGCAGAGTTCCATCTGTACAATAAATCTGTTGCACGTTAACCTTTGTAGAGTGAGAGTGAAATTGAGGACGCCACAATGTACTTACAGAAACCATTCAGGCCATTGTCTCCCTTTCAAATAATATTTGCTGAATGTGAAGGGAATGGGGTATTTTGTACAAAACAATCATTGGAATCAGTGGGTAAAGGAGCAAAGACTGATGACGGGGGGGGGGGGGGGGGAGCAGCAAAAAGATAGGAAGAGGCGGAGACAGTAGGCTTGTCTATTGTCTCCACCTACTGCCTACTTCCTCCACCTCTTCCGTTCTTTTTCCCACTCCGCCCCCCGACATCAGTCTGAAGAAGGGCCTCAACCCGAAATGTCGCCTATTCTTTCTCTCCATAGATGCTGCCTCACCCGCTGAGTTCCTCCAGCATTTTTGTCTACTGAAGGGTATTTGCTCCTGTACCCACTGATTCCAATGATTGTTTTGTACAAAATACCCCTTTTCCCTCGCATTCAGCAAATATTATTTGAAATATGTATACAATATTATTTGAAATATTTGAATTATCAGTCTCGACCCAAAACGTCGCCTATTCCTTCTCTCCATAGATACTGCCACACCCTCTGAGTCCCTCCAGCATTTTTGTCTACCTTTGATTTTTCCAGCATCTGCAGTTCTTTCTTAAACAAAAGACCCTTCAGTGTTCACTTGAGCCTTGCAGTAGTGCAATTGGTGATATACACAATCGTGACTTCCCTTTCTTCCCTGTCATGATATGGTGACTATATATATCACAGAACATTCTTCAGTAGCGAGTCTCAAACCAGGATACTGACCACACAACAAAAAATGGTCATGGGCACCATTTGTGGAGCTCCAGAATCAACGGCTATTGATTAAATCCAAAAACCAAAACGCAGCTCCGACTAACATTAGAAGGAAAACCTCTGTTGCCAATTACACAAATCACACGGTGGCATGCCCAATCACAGCTGATCCACTACCTGATAGAGGCCATGCCATACTTACAATTTAAATCAAGGAAAGTAGCAACTAGAAAGAGATCGAAGACATGCAGTTAATAGCAAAAAACAATGGACATTCTCGTGGAACAGCAAAAATGTCCTGAACAAACATGTCATCACCAACCCCATGGAATCAACAGCTGGACTACATTTTCCAGACATTACATGTATAGCTTAGTGCACAAAACAAAACTGGACAAAACTGCTCAGCTATAAAACTTACACACGACTCATTATTTTTTTTTAATTGGAATTCATAAAATAAATTGACATTATCTGCCATTTCAATTTCTTGAGAAGGAGAATACACATGAGGAACTAAGCAATTATTTAGTTAACTAAAAGTGAAGTTTCACATTGCTAAGTCTTTTCAGTCCCACTGAGGGATTTGAGATAATTTTAAAATAATAAAATTGACTCATGCCTAATAAAGCAAGGTATTTTGGGAAATGTCAAAAAAGAGTTTAGTAAAATAAACAATTTTATGTACTGTTAACTTAAATCAAATTGGAATGGTTCATGTCTTTTCCCTTAAGGATTATGGTTAGATAATACAGTTCCCAGAAGGACTTTGAATAAGATAGCATGGCAAATCAAGTGATATATAAAATTAGTGAGAGTTTCCAAATGTACACAGATTTGCTATTGCCCTTCAGAAGATGGTGATTGGTTGCTTTCTCAAACTGCTATAGGTTATACTTGCGATGGTACTGCCTCAAAGCGGGGAATACCACCTTTTAGACACAGTAATGAGCAAATTACAAGTTAGGACGCCGTGCAACTTGGACAGGGTTCTATATTTGTGATGCTTACATTCTTGTGCTGTCCTCATTCACCTGGGTAATGGGCAAGGTCACTGATTTAGGAAGTTTTGTCAGCGTTACCTAGTTGAGCAACTGCAGTGCGTACTGCGGTGTACAATGCAGTCACTGTGCACTGGTGATGAGGGAGAGAATACACAGGATGATAAATGGACTGCCAACTGTGCAGACAGTCATGTTGAGCTGGATGCTCCCAGGCAAGTGGCGAGTACTTTGTCAGCTTTATAACATGTGCCTTGTGGCTATTACAAAAGGGTTACGACGTCTGGAGGAAACCCCTAAGCTGCCTTGCAGCCACAGTCATTGTGGGACTAGAGCATTCATGTTTCTGACCAATGATGACCTTCAATGTGTTTACAATTTTGATAATGATAATGCTGCTGTATGTTAAGGTGAAGTGATAAGCCGCTCTCTTGCTGGAATTGCCATTGATTTCCTGGGTGACGCAAATATTACTTGTGACTAATCATTACATGCCTGGGCATGTTTAATTCTTGTTCCACGAGGTGTGGATCTTCATTAATGGTATTAAGCAGCATTACAAATTGACAAATCCGCTTCTGAGTTTTTGTTGAAAGGCGGGTCAATGATAGAGCAATTGAAGGTGGTTGGACTTGGTGAGGATGTTTCCAGTCGAATTCAAGAATCATAGGGGTGAGAGCCAAGTAAGGATGGGAGTATTATGGGGGAAGTGAATTAAACATTGCCTAAATTCTAAGAAGTGGATCATCCAATTAGATTAGCACTGCCTATTGCAAAATTCCCACATGCAATAGAATCAAAACTATGAATATACCAGTCACCTATGGCGGTTCACTTCCATAATTGTTGCTGCACATCACACTTCAAAAACCAAATATTTTTAAACAAGATTTCCATCCATATACATGCCCAAACAATTTTTTTCTGTTTAGATACTTCCCATTCTTTTGTAATGGATTTTAGTTTTTAAACCTAGGCTTATTAAGTTGCATGAATATGCAGGGAAGTTATTTAAACCTCCAAGATTCAATTACGGTTCAATGCTCAGGAACCTCAGTTCAGGGGTGGACCAATGAATTATAAACAGGAGCAGAAATATTGACTAGGTATAACCTAGCATAGAGCAACGAACAAGAACTTTCAGTACCAAGTAAGAAGAGGCACATGCAACAATTTTACTGAAATGTCATTTTCAAAACCATATAGAGTCGGTCTTATTTGAAAATATTGATTTCAGAAAAATGGATGATCTTGTATAATTCGACTAAGGAGTTATTCAGCATAGAATCAAGCCCATCACCCCAACTTGTCCATGCCAACCAAGATGGCCCATCTAAAGTAGATCCAGTTGCCTGCATTTGGCCCAGATCCTTCTAAACCTTTCCAATCCATGTACCTGTTCAAGTGTCTTATACATGTCATTATTGTACTTGCCTCAATGTCCTCAATGCATTCACCCAATTTATTTCCCTCATGATTTTATACAGCTCTATAAGACATTGGAGCCAATATGGAAGCCTGGCTGCGAAGTGATCAGGACTGGCAGCTTAATGTTTCAGGTTGCAGGTGCTACAGGAGAAATAGAGGTGAGGGTAAAATAGGAAGGGCTGTTGCTTTATTGAATAGGGAGAATATCACTGCAATAATTCGAGGTGACATTACTGATGGTTCGTCCAGTGAGGCAACATGGGTGGAGCTGAGAAATAAAAAAAGAATGATCACCTTGTTGGGAATGTACTAGAGGCCCACAAATAGTCAACAGGAATTAGATGCGCAAATATGCCAGGAGATTGCAGGCAACTGCAAGACCAATAAGGTTGTTGTTGTAATGGATTTTAACTTTCCTAATATAGATTGGGATTGTCGTAGTGCCAAGGGCTTAGACGGGGTAGAATTTATCAAATATGTTCATGATAGTTTTCTCAGGCAATATACAGATAGCCTTACAAGGGAGAGGATGAAGCTTGATCAGCTCACCGTCATCTTCACCAGAATCTTCAATCTCTCCCTGGACCAGGCAGTTATCCCGCCCTGCCTAAATTCAGCCAGTGACCAATCTCCCATCACCAGCCTAAACGATTACCGTTCCGTGGCCCTCACTCCGGTAATCATGAAGTGCTTCGAGAGATTGGTCCTCCAGCACATCAAGGACTATCTCCCTCCAGACTTCGACCCCCACCAGTTCGCCTATCGCCCAAACAGGTCCACAGAAGACGCCATCACCGTAGCTCTCCACTCTGTGCTCAGCCACCTGGAGCAGGGGCAGAGCTACGTCCGGATGCTCTTTGTGGATTACAGTTCAGCTTTCAATACTATCATTCCGGACATTCTCATCGACAAACTGGCCACTCTCGGCCTCCCCACTCTCACATGTGCCTGGATAAAGGACTTCCTCACCAACCGGCCCCAGACTGTGAGACTCGGCCCCCACCTCTCCTCCACTCGCATGTTGAGTACCGGCTCCCCACAGGGCTGTGTGCTAAGCCCCCTCCTATACTGTGTCTACACCCACGACTGTAGTCCGGCCCACAACAACAACTGAATCGTCAAGTTTGCTGACGACACTACAGTAATCGGACTCATCTCAAGGGGAGATGAGGCAGCCTACAGAGAGGAAGTCCTGAAGTTGACAGCCTGGTGCTCAGAAAACAACCTTGCTCTGAACACCAAGAAAATCAAAGAGCTCATTGTCGACTTCAGGAAGCACAGCACCGACTTAGCCCCCTTATACATCAACGGCGAGTATGTGGAGAGGGTCCACACCCTCCGGTTTCTCGGCGTCCTCATCTCAGCTGACATCTCCTGGACAGACAACATCACAGCGGTCATCAAGAAGGCTCAGCAGCGGCTGCACTTCCTGAGGGTCCTCAGGAAGCACAACCGGGACTCCAACCTGCTGCTGACCTTCTACCGCTCGTCCATTGAGAGCCCGTTGACATACTGCATTACAGCATGGTATGGCAGCTGCACCATGGCAGACAGGGAGAGGCTTCAGAGGGTAGTTAGAGCAGCACAGAAGATCATCGGCTGCCCTCTCCCCTCTCTGATGGACATTTACACCTCCCGCTGCCTCAGTGGGGCGAAGAACATTATCAAGGACAGCTCCCATCCTGCATTTGGCCTGTTCAACCTGCTACCCTCAGGGAGGCGCTATAGGTGCATCAGCACAAGGACAAATAGACTCAAGAACAGTTTCTTTCCAAAATCCATTATCTCCCTGAACTCACACATGCACTGACTTCACAGCCTAACCCCCGGACTTTCATCTATCCACCTACTGTAATTTGTACTGTAACTGTAATTTCCAATATGTGCAATAACCCATACTGGATATAGGAATCCTATTTATCCATTCTATTTATCCATTGTCTTTTATAGATATATATATAGCGCTGCAGAAACTGTGCACCTTATTCCCCCCCCCCCTTTTTTGTTTTGTTTTGCACTGAGAAGGAGCAGCTTTTAATCTCATTGTACATGTGTATAGTGACAATAAAAGGCATTCTGATTCTGATTCTGATTGATCCACTCTTAGAAAATTTGCAAGGGCAAATGACAGAAGTTTCCATGGGCAACCCTTTTCAGACAGCGACCACTGTTCTATTAACTTTAAAAATGTTATGGATAAAGACAGAGTGGGCCCCATGAGAAATTTCTGAATTGGGGCAAGGCCAACTTTGATAGTATTAGACAGGAACAAAGGGGCATTGTGAGCAAAGGAACATCGGAAAGTGGGATTCCTTTGAAAGTGTGAAGACAAGAGCTCAGACCAGGCATGTTCTTGTTAGAGTGAAGGGCAAGGCAGATGCGAATAAAGAAGCTTGGATGATGAGAGAAATTGAAGCTCTGGTCAGGAAAAAAAAAGTAGGCATGGGACAAGCATAGCAGCTGAGATCAAATGTATTCCTGTAGGAGTTTAAGAACTGAGACCATACTTAAGGAGGAAATCAGGAGGACATAAAGCAAGTTACTGAAGAATATTCTGAGGGATCAGAAAAGCCTGATTTTGTGAGGTACAACTCTATGAATCTCTATGACATTTTTGAAACTTGAATTTTAATGTTAGCTTCACCCTGAAGGAGTGTAGATGAATTTTACTACTCTCCGTGGCATGTTATCCATCACTACATGATACCACCCGCAGATTACGCACTAAATCAAATACACAGTACTTTCTCATTATAAAATAACGCATTACTATTAGACGTGGAACAGCAAACAGGAACCTCAAAGATGCTCATGACTGTACAATAATCTATCCTATTTCCCAGCTGAGAGATAATGAGTCCCAAGTAATAACTACAAACCCAAAATATCAAGCAACATCTTGAAACACACATGGAGTACTTACATCCTTCCTAGGTATATAACTGGAGGACTATTGGTAAAAAGGTGTATGCAAATTGGATTAATGCATCAATAAAGCTCATGTTTCAGACTTGTACTCAAAAGAGCCAAAATAAAGACTAAGGGATTAAAAAAAATCTCAAGGCAGAACAAATAATTTAAAATTATAATTGTTATTCTTGAACATATCTACAACAAAGATATCACAATGAACACAATCAAGTCTCCATAGAACTGGAGAGAAATTAAAATTGTGATTTTAGAAACATCTGTGAAATGAGTGTACCCCTAGCCACTCCTTCTGTACCCAAACTATTACGTGCTCACTTTCAAGTCACTGTTTAATAAAGATAAAAGCCCTCACTTATTTCTCATCTTTGTGCTGCGTGTGACAACAATATCTGAATATACAACAAAGGTTGCCACATATATTGACAAAGGCTCTCTCCATATATTCTCTGATCTGCTGAGAAAGATTCCAAGGGGAGTAAGGGGCAACCGTGGCTGACAAGGGAAGTCAGGAACAGTATAAAAATAAACGAGAAAAAGTATAACATAGCAAAGATGAGCGGGAAGCCAGACGATTGGGAAACTTTTAAAGAGCAACAGAAGATAACTAAAAAGGCAATACGGGGAGAAAAGATGACGTACGAAGGTAAGCTCGCCAAGAATATAAAGGAGGATAGTAAAAGCTTCTTTAGGTATGTGAAGAGGAAAAAAATAGTTAAAACCAAAGTAGGACCCTTGAAGATTGAAATAGGTGAGATTATTATGGGGAACAAGGAAATGGCAGACGTTGAACAGGTACTTTGGGTCCATCTTCACGAAGAAAGACACAATCTCCCCGATGTACTAGTGGCCAGATAATCTAGGGTGAAGGAAGAACTGAAGGAAATTCACATTAGGCAGAAAATGGTGTTGGGTAGACTGATGGGACTGAAGGCTGACAAATTCCCAGGGCCTAATGGTCTGCATCCCAGGGTACTTAAGGAAGTGGCTCTAGAAATTGTGGATGCATTGGTGATCATTTTCCAATGTTCCATAGATTGAGGATCAGTTCCTGTGGCTTGAGGGTAGCTAATATTATCCCACTTTTTAAGAAAGGCGGGAGAGAGAAAACAGGGAATTATAGACCAGTTAGCATGACATCGGTGGTGGGGAAGATGCTGGAGTCAATTATAAATGATAGCGGCACATTTGAATAGCAGTAGCAGGATCAGTCCGTCAGCATGGATTTACGAAGGGGAAATCACGCTTGACTAATCTTCTGGAATTTTTTGAGGATGTAACTAAGAAAATGGACAGTGGATGTAGTGTACCTGGAGCCAGTGGATGTAGTGTACTTGGACTTTCAGAAAGCATTTGATAAGGTCCCACATAGGAGATTAGTGGGCAAAATTAGAGCACATGGTATTGGGGGTAGGGTACTGACATGGATAGAAAATTGGTTGGCAGACAGTAAACAAAGAGTTGGGATTAACGGGTCCCTATCAGAATGGCAGGCAATGACCAGTGGGGTACCACAAGCCTCGGTGCTGGGACCACAGCTATTTACAATATACATTAATGATTTAGATGAAGGGATTAAAAGTAACGTTGGCAAATTTGCAGATGACACAAAGCTGGGTGGCAGTGTGAACTGTGAGGAGGATGCTATGAGGACGCAGGGTGACTTGGACAGGTTGGGTGGGTGGGCAGACGCGGGGCAGATTAATGTGGATAAATGTGAGGTTATCCACTTTGGTGGCAAAAACAGGAAGGCAGATTATTATCTGAATGGTGTCATGTAGGAAAAACGGGAAGTACAACAAGATCTGGGGGTCCTTGTTCATCAGTCAATGAAAGTAAACATGCAGGTACAGCAGGCAGTGAAGAAAGCGAATGGCATGTTGGCCTTCATAACAAGAGGAGTTGAGTATAGGACCAAGGATTAAAAATAGTGGAGTCACAGGATATGGGGAGAAGGCGGGAACGGGGTACTGATTGGGGATGATCAGCCATGATCACATTGAATGGCGGTGCTGGCTCGAAAGGCCGAATTGCCTACTCCTGCATCTAATGTCTATTGGCTATTATCTGCAGTACTGACTTATTATACAAGGATAGCTGATGTGGAAATAACAATGTACAAAACGCAGCACTAAAAGCTTTACTGCAGTGTGGTTAAGATGTGCAATGGCTCAGATATTGCAATAAGAGGTGACAGCATTTACTGCTAGCATCAAAGAAAAATACACGTTATCCTTGAGCAATTCCTTCGGGATGACAGACTTTGTGTGACATCCTTTCCCATTCAGTTAAAGATTCTCCAAAAGAGGCAGTCAGGACTAAATATATACACAGCAGAACTGGCAAGCATTTGTCTCGGATTAATGCAAATCGGAGGTAAAATGTATTTAATTGACATTAGAAAACTGAAAAAGAAATGGATTACTTGGAGCTAAGATGAGCAAAGCAAACATAACTACATTCATAAAGAAAGTATGCAAATGCAAAAATATTGTAGTAATGTGCAAGGCAGGTGAAAAGAAGTGCTGCAGTTTTATTTACAAGCTCCGAATGATCCTCACTGCGTTGGTACGACATGGAAAACTTTTAAATAAGATGGACTGCAAGATATAGATCAGGAGGTCAATATTCAGAGCAAACTGTGCAGAGTACAAAACCATGTCAGAAAGATGATTTAACAGGAGTGTTCGGGTTTGCAGTTGCTTAATTATGAGCTGTTCCCAATGAAATGAATGATGGTTGTCTCAACAATCTAAAGTGATCTGGTCATAAAATTAAGTTGTCTTTGCAAAGACCGTAAACATTCTTTATCTGTACTTCATAGACCTGAATATAAAAATATGTTAAATTTAAGGTGTTAAATTTCAATTTGTCCCTTCCTCATAAACTCTGAACAATCAAACAAATCATTATTTATTCTCTCTTTCATGTGGATGAAGATGAAAGACAATCCCCAAGGAATAGTGGTGGAGTGCATTTCTAAACAAAGAGGGCACAAAGCAAGCATCAGTCACCTGGCGATCATCAATAATTATTCAATGTCTGGTCACAATACATTGCAGAGAATGCTAAATCTGCACTTGAAAGAAAAATATATTCACTGTAACATGTGAAAAGAATGTGATAAATAAGGACAGGGCACTTGTGCAAAGTGCCACAATAGCAAGCCTCACTATGGTATATTTTTCTTCCCAACAGCTGCGGCACCACAGGTGCTTAAACAAGATTAGGAGACAAGACCGTGGATACTTTATTAAAATAATCAGTCATGAGGAAGACATATCGAAAGGAGCAAAGTATTCACACGAGGAAAGGAAGGAGGCAAGTGGTGCCTTGACCCTTGCACCCACCATTTTATCTCCAGGAAACATGCAAGAGTGCTTGGAGGGATGAGTCTAGGAATTGATAGTCATGGATTGCAATTCATTAGCTCTCCATTTCAGGGTCTCCAATGTTTGTGCAAAATACACAACTGTACCCTCACAGAAAACTATTAAGCTAATGCCATTGTACTCGCACTGTGGTAATGTCATGGATGAACCCAACCTGAAGGCGTGAAGAACAGTTGGAAAAGTCATAGATGAGTCCAAGTGTGACGGCATTATGATTTGGATGGAGCTGGAAGAGATTTAAATATTGCAGAAGTGAAGCAGAAGTGAATCACAGTGTGCTGACGATGTTTCTCCAATTCCATGAGTCGGGAGATAAAGGATCTCGGTATAAATATTAAAAGTTACTCATCAGTGCTATGTGCCTGATTAATCAGACCATATCCATTCACGACAACTTCAACTAATAGTCGGTCCCAATTAATCAGATAAAAGTGAAGCTATTAGGGCTATTTTATGTAACTTAGCTTGGGATTTATACAAGACTTGAAGGAGTCAACACAAGTTTTCCCCGCTATCAATGAGGATCCCTGAGCAAGCGTTTGTAATAGAACCAAAGCCTCTAGGGCAGTAGTGTCCCAACTCAGAATTCCTTATTAGATGCCAGGAAGTCCATGCCTTCTCTTTATACACAGACAAGTATTTATTGACAACCCTGATAAACAATTATTCACAACAAGCAAGACTATTATAGAGTGTTTTTCAGAAAACAGAGAAAACAAGATTATTGTTTGTCTGTTTATTGGGGCATTGCCAGCAAGACCAGCAATAATTAAGGGCCTGTCCCACCAGCATGCAACTCTATGCGATGAACGCGATCAAACTAGAAGCGGGGGCCGCGCGGAGGTCGGGTGATCCCCTGTACAGGGCTGTTCCCACCAGCATGCGCCTGCATGCGGCAAGCGCAACCAAACCAGCAGTAGGGGCCGCGCGGAGGTCGGGTGAGTGGCGCAGCGCGGCGCAAAGTGAGGCGAACTTGGAGGTAAGTTCGCCAGGACAGAGAGGGGCACACAGAGAGGGGCACCGAGGCACACACACACACAAGGCCACGGAGCCACTCACATAGAGGGTCACGGAGGCACTTACAAATAGGTTCACGGAGGCAATGATGTCGGGGTGGTGTGTAAATGTCGAGGCGACTGCGAGCCGACAAGCCGTTGCCGCGTGGAATTTTTGGACATAGTCAGTTTTTCGGAGCCGCGCGCGGTGTCGGGACGAACTCCGCACAATTCCGCACGGCTCCGGCGATCGAAGTGGGACCGGCCCCACGGCTCAAGCGACCACGTTAGGTCGCGCTAATCGCATAGAGTTGCATGCTGGTGGGACAGGCCCTTTACCCATTCCTAACTGTGTTTAAAAAGATAATGGTGAACCACCTTGCTTAACAGCAGCAGTCCTTTCAGAGAAAATGATGCAATGATTCTGCAGAGGAGAGAGAGTTCAAGAGTAAGGCCCAACAATAATGCAGGAGCATTGGAGTAACTCAGCAGGTCAGGCAGTATGTTAAAGAAGGAACTGCAGATGCTGGAGAATCGAGGGTTACACAAAAAGCTGGAGAAACTCAGCGGGTGCAGCAGCATCTAGGGAGTGAAGGAGATAGGCGACGTTTCGGGTCGAGACCCTTCTTCAGACTGGTCAGGGATCAGGGAAACGAGAGATATAAACAGTGATATGGAGAGATAAAGCAAGAACAATGAGTGAAAGATATGCAAAAAAGTATTGGAGATAAGGAAAGCAGGCCATTGTAAGCTGTTTCTGGTGTGAAAATGAGAAGCTAGTGCGACTTGGGGGGGGGGGGGGGGGAGATGGAGAAGGAATGTCAGGGCCCGAGGGCTGAGGGAGAGGTGGGGGGGTGGGGGAAAGGAGCAGTCTGGGTTAACAGAATTGAGAAAATTCAATGTTTAAGCCCAGAGGATGCAGACTCCCAAAGCGGAATATGAGATGTTGTTCCTCAAACTTGCGGTGTTGTTCACTCTGGCCATGGAGGAGGCCCAGGACCGAGAGGTCGGATACGGAGTGGGAGGGGGAGTTGAAGTGCTGAGCCACCGGGAGGTCGGGTTGGTTATTGCGGACCGAGCGGAGGTGTTCGGCGAAACGATCGCCTAGCCTCCGCTTGGTCTCACCGATGTAGATTAGCTGGCATCTGGAGCAACGGATGCAGTAGACGAGGTTGGAGGAGGTGCAGGTGAACCTCTGTCGGACTTGGAATGACTGCTTGGGTCCCTGAAAGGAGTGGATGGGGGAGGTGAAGGAACAAGTGTAGCATCTCTTGCGGTTGAAAGGGAAAGTGCCCGGGGAAGGAGTGGAGCAGGAGGGAAGGGAAGAATTGACGAGGGAGTTGCGGAGGGAGCGGTCTTTGCGGAAGGCAGATAGGGGGGGAGATGGGAAGATGTGGCGAGTGGAGGGGTCACGTTGGAGGTGGCGAAACTGGCGGAGGACTATCTGTTGTATGCGCTGGCTGGTGGGGTGAAAGGTGAGGACCAGGGGGACTCGGCCCTTGTTGTGAGTGGGGGAATGGGGAGAGAGGGCAGTGTTGCGGGGTATGGAGGAGACCCTGGTGCGAGCCTCATCGATAGTGGGGGAGGGGAAACCCCGTTCTCTGAAGAACGAGGACATTTGCGATGACCTGGTGTGGAACACGTCATCCTGGGAGCAGATGCGGCGTAGTCGGAGGAATTGGGAATAGGGGATGGAGTCCTTACAGACAGCAGGGTGGGAGGAAGAGTAGTCCAGGTAGCTGTGGGAGTCAGTTGGTTTGTAGTGGATGTCAGTCAGGAGTGTGTCACCTGCAATAGAGATGGTGAGGTCAAGGAATGGTAGGGAAATGTCGGAAATGGTCCAAGTATATTTGAGTGCCGGATGGAAGTTGGTGGTGAAATGGATAAAGTCAGTCAGTTCTGCGTGGGTGCAGGAGGTGACACCAAAGCAGTCGTCAATGTAACGGAGGTAAAGGTCGGGGGTGGGGCCCTGGTACGTCGAGAACAAAGATTGTTCGACGTACCCGACAAAGAGGCAGGCGTAGCTAGGGCCCATGCGTGTGCCCATAGCTACGCCTTGTGTTTGGAGGAAATGGGAGGAGTCAAAAGAGAAGTTGTTTAGGGTAAGGACCAACTCCGCTAGGTGGAGGAGGGTGTCAGTGGATGGGTATGGGTTGCTCCTCTGGTCGAGGAAGTACCGGAGGGCTTTGAGACCATCCTGGTGGGGGATGCAGGTGTATAGTGACTGGACGTCCATGGTGAAGATGAGAGGATGGGGGCCTGGACAACGGAATGTGTGGAGCCGACGGAGAGTGTCTGAGGTGTCTTGAACATAGGTGGGGAGGGATTTAACAAAGGGGGATAGGATGGAGGTCAGGCAGTATATCTGGAGAAGGATGGGCTACGTTTCCAGTTGGAATCCTTCTTCAGACTCAGTCTGAAAAAAGGTTCTGACCGGAAATATAACCCATCCGTTTTCTCCAGATATGCTGCCTGACCCGCTGAGTTAATCTCGCAAATTGTGTCTATCTTCCATATGAATCAGCATCTGCAGTTCCTTCGTATACAACAATGAAGGAGCAGCCATGCATTTCTCAGTCAGGATGGTGTCCAAATCGGAGGGACCTTTCAGCTTGTGTTACATGCACCTGCTGCCCTTGTCCTCCTTTTGTGGTAGTAGCAGATTGGAAGGTGCTGTCACAGTAGCCTAGGCAAGTAAACCCACTGCAGCCACCGAGTGTCAGTGGTGGTGGTAATGAACATTTAGGGTGATGATATGGTATGAAGGGCATGGGGTGCTCTTAAATCTAGGTGTTGAACGGTTACAAGCAAAATTTGTTGCAGATGTCCACATGAATAGCAAGGGGAAACATGGGCCCAATGGTCTACTAACCCTAGGTATGTTACAAAACTTACCTTGAGCGGCGCTGCAGTTCTGCCACTCCCCGTGTGCGCGACTTTGGCGCCTTTCAGAGGGGGGCGGGTTTAAAGTGACGTTTTTCTCCAGACAGGGAAAATCGATCCATCTCAGGGGATCTCGTTGCTGAAGAGAAATCGCTCCGACATTTGTTGTATGAAGGTATTTTTAAACTACACTAGATCATTTATTAGCTAGAGTAATTTAAAAATCATCTTCTAAAGCCATGAGGGCCAACAACGGGAAAGATTTTACGTAGGGGATAAAATAAAGTACACAGTTTATTTTTACATAAAAACGTGCTTCTTAGGAAGCCTTTAATCACATTTTCATGTTGCGAAAAGGGGACAAAAAAAAATGAACCGGCAGTGTTTTTCCTTCTGACTGTGGGTTAAATTTATCGCAAACCGCAACGTTCCAATCCACTGCGTTCCACTAAAACCCACTCGCAAGTTGATTTAAATGGCCATTAATTTACGGGAATTAAACACTAAATTCCTTCCACTTTGGCCTATAAATTCATGAAAATGAGATTTAAAAATGTTATATTGTGAATTATTGTTTGAATGTTATTTGGACACTTAGGCAATTTAAAAATGTTTATCTTTTCTTAAGAAATGGATAGATGTTTAGATCTAGTAATTGAATTTTGTATTAGCTACAATTAGGTAACTAACTAATTATATGCTTTAATTTCAGGTCATTCAAGTAAGATTGTTTCATATTTGTTTCAGAATGCTTCAATCTATAATAACTGAAGATTTCATTGAGTTATCGTAATTTTTAAGAAAGTTATAGGCTTTTGACTGTCCTAGATCACAGCTTTTGAGTTAAGTGAATTGAAAGGCAATGGGGAGCAAGATGCTAATTTCCAAGTATGAAAATGGCCATAACCTTTTAAATACTGAAGATATGAAAGTGAATTAGGTGTCAAATTAAACTTATTTTTATGCTTTATCTGATGGGATAAATTGTAGACTTGATTTTTAAAATCTCAAAATGTTGTAACATTGCTACTAACCCTGATCACCATCTGTATGCACGTGAGGTTACTGGATCTGCATCTGCATCTGGGTTTGATAATGGTTGCTGAGTGGGGAAAGGACATCCTTGCAAGCCTGACCATCTCCCTAGTGAGAGAATGTGCTGAATAATACCTTGAATCAGAAGGCCGTGACATAATGCTGGATTCAAACACATTTATATTCAGGGACGTGAGGAACAGGGGATCGAAAATGGTAAAGAATTGAATTCAATTTCTAATCCAATTGCCCACATAATTACATGAACTATCCAATGTTTTCTTCAAAGTAATGAGATTGGCTTTCTCTGTGTAGGTTATTTAACAAGATCTTAATCTCAGCACCTCCACAAGGTGGTGTAATGACCAAATGCTGGAATGCCGATTTGCACCAAAATCATGGAAGGAATGCAGGGGCATTTCTTTCATTCACCCTAAAAAAAAATAAAACCATATACACACACACACACACACATATATCTATTTATTTATTTATTCCCCACCCAAGATTTCTCAGGGTTCAGACTGACCCAAAACGTCACCCATTCCTTCTATCCAGAGATGCTGCATGTCCCGCTAAGTTACGTCAGCATTTTGTGTCCAGCAAAAGTCCACACTGATGTAGATTGGGAGATTAGGATTACATCCTTAGCTTGTGAGAGGTCCGTTCAACAGTCATAGAGCTGTACAGGATGGAAACAGGCACTTCAGCAAACCTTGTCCACACTGACAAAATTCATTTATTAGCCAGTCATATTTGCGTACAGTTGGCCCATTGCCTTCTAAACACTTTGTATCTAGATGTGTTGCAATGTTTTTAAAAGTTATACTTGTATTCGAATCTATAGCTTCTTTTAGCAGCTCATTCCAGATATGGACTACTCTCCGAGTGAAAATGGTGCCCAAGGCCCTTCTTAAATGTCCCCCCTCTCACCTTAAGCCCACGTCCTGTGTTTAAATCCTCTACCTGAGAAAAAGCCAACTTTCTGCAATTTGTTGCAGTTTTGAGCAGAGCAATTGCCAAACCAAGTTTAATGCATCTCAATAGGATGCTTTCGATGGTGCATCGGTAGAAATTGCTAAGGGTCATTGGAGGCATGCCAAATATTTTTAGTCTTCTGAGGAAGAAAAGGTGTGGTTGCGCTTTCCTTGCCACAAAAAAATGTTTTTGGACTGGGATAATTTGTTGGTGATATTTATATTGGGGAACTTGAAGTTCTCGATCATCTCTACTTCAGCACTCCGTTTCCTGAAGTCAGTGACTTGCTCCCCTATTTATTGATATTGAGGGATAGGGCAGTCTTCTTGACACCATGTTATTAAGCTCTTTCAGAGTTGCTAAACAGCATCCTCCAAGATCCAGGGACAGAGGATGCACTGAGTACTCAAGTAAGCAGCAATGTGTGAACTGTGTCAATGGAGAAAGGCAGTGTAACACCAACCCCTTCTGCATCCATATCTCTTTTGCAGAGAACAGACTTGTGTCATACATTCGTAAAAATTAAATTGCTCAATATGTAACAGTAATTAGTAATATACAAGTGCATTTAATATGTAAACTACTGCAACTGTTCAATGTACATATCTTTCTGTAGATTTGTTTTCCTGTCAGGTATATACTTTTCCCCAAATGTAAGGCTCTATTACTAAACTATGTTTGATGGGCAGTTACACCAGTTACAACATTCTCTTGATAGTCCTATTTCATGTTGTCTTAGCCATTACAGAATAACTGCCCCTGAACTAACTGCAGTGCAACAGTCCAAAATGATTTATTGCTCTGGGGAGTCAGAGAAATAATGTCTCGTGTTATTTTCTAATGTCCCTCAGTGTTAAGCACTTTTCTTGTTCAAAAAGTGGAATGATTGTCTCGTATCACTGCAAGTATTCTCCAGGGGGTGTGCTAGGCTGAACATTGATGGCTAACTTATCCTTTTAAGTTATTTTTTGTGTGTGTCTTTGTGGAATTCAACTGCCAAAAAATATATTTGACCAGTGATGGTGGATGACAATCGTAAACCTGTGGTGCAAACAGGCTATTCCTTTGGAGTTTCCAAGGATAAAACAAATTGTTTCAAAACTTGTGATATATAATTTTCCACCAAATGTTTTCACATAAATGCTCAAATTTGTTGGACTATTGTAAGATATGTTATTAATAAACATGATCATGCACCATCTTTCCTCAATGTAAATGAATCACCTCAGTGCACTTAAAACAATAAAATACAAATTGAATAGGAAGGATTTTTTTTCCATTTACATCAGCCGTCATTTAACAAATACTTAAGATTGGTTATCATAGGTTCTAATTTATATAAAAATAACCTGCAGTATAATACCCCTGATTGCACATTGCTCTGAAAGAGATAGTTGAGAATGAGAAATAATCAAAACCATGCAGAAGATAACAACCGGTCACTAGCAATTTGCATGTCAAATCATAGCCTTTGTGCAGCTAACTAAAATTTTTAGATCTGAACACTTCTGATTAAACTTGGTCCTAATACGTTTATTGAATTTGAAATTAACAGTTAATAATGTGTTATTTCACAGTTGGTTTAGTTTGTCTCCATACCTGATGCAAAACAATGGAAATGTCAGTTCCTAATGCTTTGTACATAAATGCATGCCTATCTTTGAAGTAAAACAAATGAATTCTCATTCTTCCACAACATCCATTCTCCCAAAATAATTTATGGCCAATTAAATGCTGTAAGTGTCAACCATTTGACCATAACGTAACTTCATTGTAATAATGATTAGACAATTTGTTTTTAGTATTGCTGGGTCTTTATCAAACTCAAGCTTCACTGGCAATGCTGAGTGTAACTTGGGACTAAAATATGAGTGTTCTCTAATCAATGTCAGCATCAGTTTTGATTCTCCTTCCCTCCCCAATTTCTCTGCAATTTTTGTTAAACATCTGGATTCTCATGTACTGTTTGAGTTTTGAAATCTCATGTCAAGTTTTTCTCTTCAGATAATCCAAGAGCAGTTGGTTACCAGACAGTATTTTCTGGGGTTTTTTTCCATATTTCCTTGCTCTGCGACATGTAGATGGATAGAACCAGCATCAGCAGTTCCTCTTGTTTCTCCATCTGTAATGCAGTTTCTGCTCATCATACAAGATTTTAGAGTTAGTTGTCCTACTTTCATTTAATGGATGATAAATCAAAGTGTGAAGAAAATGTAGGGTTTAGGTCAAATTAGGATGATTGTTATGCATTCACTGTTTAAAATGGCAAACCTATGTACTTGATCTGCAAAGCACTGATCATAAACGACAAAGCGAACAACCAGACCCAACATGTCAAAACAATCTAAGTTTTCATTAGAATATCTTCTTGGATCAGAATGAAGAATAAACCTGGTACACAAGTTAAATTCATGCCTCAACAGCAACAGTCGGTAATTTCTGTGGCTGTTAATGAAACTGGCAACAGAACTAGTTTTATTTAATAAAATAATTTTCTATTACATCATCAAATAGATGGCTGCTGCAGGAAGAGCTGTAATTTTAAAATCAAGATGACATTTAAAAGTATGTTCCAATTTAGCATCATATGTCCAAAGGGTTTCTACAGCTATATTAATAGCAAAAGGATAACAAGGGATAAAATTGGTCCATTGGAGAGACCGAGTGGACAGCTATCTGCAGAGCCAAAAGAGATGGGGGAGATATTGAACAATTTCTTTTCTTCGGTATTCACCAAGGAGAAGGATATTGAATTATGTGAGGTAAGGGAAACTAGTAGAGTAGCTATGGATACTATGAGTTTCAAAGTAAAAGAAGTACTGGCACTTTTGAAAAATATAAAAGTGGATAAGTCTCCAGGTCCTGACAGGATATTCCCTAGGACATTGAGGGAAGTTAGTGTAGAAATAGCCGGGGCTATGACAGAAATATTTCAAATGTCATTAGAAACGGGAATAGTCCCCGAGGATTGGCGTACTGCGCATGTTGTTCCATTGTTTAAAAAGGGCTCTAAAAGTAAACCTAGCAATTATAGACCGGTTAGTTTGACTTCAGTGGTGGGCAAATTAATGGAAAAGATACTTAGAGATAATATATATAAGTATCTGGATAAAGAGGGTCTAATTAGGAACAGTCAACATGGATTTATGCCTGGAAGGTCATGTTTGACTAATCTTCTTGAATTTTTTGAAGAGGTTACTAGGGAAATTGACGAGGGTAAAGCAGTGGATGTTGTCTATATGGACTTCAGTAAGGCCTTTGACAAGGTTCCTCATGGAAGGTTGGTTAAGAAGGTTCAACTGTTGGGTATAAATGCAGGAATAGCAAGATGGATTCAACAGTGGCTGAATGGGAGAAGCCAGAGAGTAATGGTGGATGGCTGTTTGTCGGGTTGGAGGCAGGTGACTAGTGGGGTGCCTCAGGGATCTGTGTTGGGTCCTTTGTTGTTTGTCATGTACATCAATGATCTGGATGAAGGGGTGGTAAATTGGATTAGTAAGTATGCAGATGATACCAAAATAGGGGGCGTTGTGGATAATGAAGAGGATTTCCAAAGTCTACAGAGTGATTTAGGCCAGTTGGAAAAATGGGCTGAAAGATGGCAGATGGAGTTTAATGCTGATAAATGTGAGGTGCTACACCTTGGCAGGACAAATCAAAATAGGACGTACATGGTAAACGGTAGGGAATTGAAGAATACAGTTGAACAGAGGGATCTGGGAATAACCGTGCATAGTTCCTTGAAGGTGGAATCTCATATAGATAGGGTGGTAAAGAAAGCTTTTGGTATGCTAGCCTTTATAAATCAGAGCATTGAGTATAGAAGCTGGGATGTAATGTTAAAATTGTACAAGGCGTTGGTGAGACCAAATCTGGAGTATGGTGTGCAGTTTTGGTCACCCAATTATAGGAAGGATGTCAACAAAATAGAGAGGGTACAGAGGAGATTTACTAGAATGTTGCCTGGGTTTCAACAGCTAAGTTACAGAGATAGGTTAAATAAGTTAGGTCTCTATTCTTCTCTGGAGCGCAGAAGGTTAAGGGGAGACTTGATAGAGGTCTTTAAAATGATGAGAGGGATAGACAGAGTTAATGTGGACAAGCTTTTCCCTTTGAGAATAGGGAAGATTCAAACACGAGGACATGACTTTAGAATTAAGGGACAGAGGTTTAGGGGTAACATGAGGGGGAACTTCTTTACTCAGAGAGTGGTAGCGGTGTGGAATGAGCTTCCAGTGGAAGTGGTGGCGGCAGGTTCGTTGGTATCATTTAAAAATAAATTGGATAGGCATATGGATGAGAAGGGTATGGAGAGTTATGGTATGAGTGCAGGCAGGTGGGACTAAGAGAAAAAAGTTGTTCGGCACGGACTTGAAGGGCCGAGATGGCCTGTTTCCGTGCTGTAATTGTTATATGGTTATATGGTTGTTATATGTCAAGTATTTTTTTAATCAGTGCTTGTATTGCAAATAGGACACAAACAATACACTAAATTCTCTAGTATTCAACTTCAAACTCAATAATACAGATAAACTATGACTTGCAATATTTGCCAAGCTATAGCAAAATGCAAATGTACCATTGCATAATCTGTTCAGTATTGCAACTGATGGACTGCAGGGAAATGGTAGGCCTGAGACTTGCACAATTTCCTGCTCATTGCAGCAACTACAACCACATTATTTTCAAGCAGAAACCTGAAATAAGAAACTGTGACAAAAAAATCATTAATTTAATGATTAAATGGGAAGACACGCTTATTTTTCAGAGCTTCAACTTAGTTCTAACATCTCAAATAATTGCAGTGCGAGATTGTTATCAGCCTGAAAATATGTGTGTGGATTTTTTTGCAGCCTTTCATTAGTTTCCTTAAAGCACAGGTTCGCTCCATAACTGAAAATAATACATTATCGGGTTTTTTCTTTTACTGATGTTGAGACAGTTGGGATTCTCAAATTGATATTTTAAGTATAAGATTACTACGGAGATGATTACACAACTAGTTTTCAGCTTCGAAAAGTTAAAGATGATGCAGTAACGCAATCACATTTTGTCATCTCAACAGCAAGATAAACATGTCAAAAATTCATGTTAAATACTACAAGAATGAATAATTCCAAAATAATTCTCTGTATGGACTATATGATAATGTAGTTCCCATCTCTCCGAAAATGGCTACAGAGGAGATAAGAGTAAAAATAATTTTGTTTACTCGTCATCATAGGCCGTGGCATCAAATACAGGAGTTGCATCGCTGTTGCACAAAACTTTGATTAAACCAGATTTGGAGTATCATGCACAGCTCTAGTTGCCACACTACCAGAATAACGTGGTAACGCTGGAGGGAGTGCATAAAAGATTCACCAGGATAATGCCAGAAATGGAGGGCCATAATTACAAGGAGAGATTGGTTTGGTCACATTTACTCTCACTGGAATGTAGGAAGCTGAGGGGTGACCTTATAGTTTAGTCTAGTTTAGTTTAGTTTTGAAATAACAGAACCTTCGGCTCGTCAAGTCCATGCCGTCAATCGATCGCTGAATTATACGAGTGCTTCTTTATTCCACTTTTGTAACTGCTCGGGGCAATTTACAGAGGACAATTAACCTACAAACTCGTATCTTTGAGATGTGGGAGGAAATCCGAGCACCTGGAGGAAACCTATGCAATCAGTGCAAACTTCACACAGACAGCAACCAAGGCCAGGATCAAACCCCAGATCACATAGTTTTGAATATTGTAGCAATGTTACAAAATTTTGAGATTTTAAAAATCAAGTCTGCAATTTATCCCATCAGATAAAGCTTAAAAAGAAGTTTAATTTGACACCTAATTCACTTTCATATCTTCAGTATTAAGAAAATTAGGGCCATTTTCATACTAGGAAATTAGCATCTTGTTCCCCATTGTCTTTCAATTGACTTAACACAAAAGCTGTGATCTAGAACCGTTAAAAGCCCAGAACTTTCTTAAAAATTAAGAGAACTCAATGAAATTTTCAGTTATTATAGAATGAAGCATTCTGAAACAAATATGAACCAATCTTACTTGGATGACCTGAAATTTAAGTATATAATTAGTTAGTTATCTAATTGTAGCTAATTACAAAATTCAATGAGTAGATCTAAACATCTATCCATTTCTTAAGAAAATATAAACTTTTTAAAATTGCCTAAGTGTCCAAATAACATTCACACAATAATCCACAATATAACATATTTTTTTAATCTCATTTTCATGAATTTCTGGGCCAAATGGAAGGAATTTAGTGTTTAATGCTGTAAATTAATGGCCATTTAAATCAACTAGCGAGTGGGTTTTAGTGGAATGCGGTGGATTGGAACGTTGCGGTTTGCTGTGAAGTCGGGAGGAAAAATACTGTTTGTTCATACATTTTTTTGGACCCCATTTCACAACATGAAAATATTATTAAAGCCTCCCGAAAAACCAACTTTTAATATAAAAATAAACTACTTACCTTTTTTTCTCCCCTACGCAAAATCCTTCCGGTTGTCGGCGCTCACGGCTTTTGAAGGTGATTTTTAAATTACTCTAGTTAATAAATAATTTAGAGTAATTTAAAAATACCTTCATTCATGAAATGTCGGAGCGATTTTTCTTCCGCAATGAAATCGCCCAACATTCATCGATTATCCCTGCCTGTGGAAAAACGGCACTTTAAGCCCGCCCCTCTGAAAGGCGCCAAAGTCGCGCACACGGGGAGCGGCAGAACTGCAGCGCTGCTCAAGGTAAGTTTTGTAACATACCTAAATATTGTGCACGTTCTCCAAGTGCAAATAGGTTTGGCTTAGAAATTAAGAAGTTAAGAGGGAGTGACATGCAAGAACATCAATAGTCTCTGCACAAATTAATTGTATTACCATCGCTTAAATTAACATTATAGGAGTGGCTCTGGTCACCATAACTGGAGGGAAAATCAGTCCCAAAAATAATTGGAGCTATTGTTCAACAATTATTTTTATTGTTCTTGCCGACAAAATTACCAGCAGCAAGATACATGATCCGATAGTAAAAAGTCGGCATACCTCTAGTGCAGAGACTATTGATGTACGTGAAATGTACTCTAGTATTCAATAAAATAAAAAGATATGCTGTTATGTATGGATTTACACTACACAATATTCACAGGTGTTATTTTTCATAATCCGTTTCTAAAATAAATAATTCATGAACCAATGAAAGAAAGATTTCCAATTCATATTTTAAAATACAGCAAGATACAGCTAGGAATGATTGCATTCTTCAGCTAACTGTGTGTGATAACATCCAGTCACCTTGAACACTTGGGAACAAGTTCACCTGCAGAATATTCTCGATATTCATTTTAGTGCACCTTTTTTCCCCATTCCTGAAAACACTTGTAAGCATCATCCTAGCTTGACACTGTTCCAAGTGGATATTGGCAAATTCAGTGCTCACAACATTGGGGATTGTTGCCATTTAAAAAAAAAGTTGCATTGCCTCTGTAAAAAATTATCTTTCAAGCCGGCATCATATGAAAGGCATATTTCACCCATGTACATCATTTGCTTACCTGATCCAAGTGATAAAAAGGCCAGCGTTAAACTTCAGGTTTTAAAATGTAAAATAAAAATAAGCTTAATAATTTGAATATGTTATAGCAATAATTAGTTGGCAATGATTGTGACTCATCATGGGAGAGCAATCTATGTTAGCATTTATGAATGCTGTTAAAGGCAGGAAAGGGAGCAATTACTACAGGTAAAATGCATGAAATTAATTTATTGGCCCTTTTGACCAGCCATTTTTCAAAAGGCAAACACACGTTACGTACAGCAGAAATATCATCTGTAATGAGGTGCAAATCCTTATTTTTGGTTGCAAGTGTATATTCAGTTCTGCTATTCATTTCAACTACTTTTATTCATTATTTCAATTTGTTCATCTGCCACTCTTTAGTCCGTATTCTAAAATGCCTTTATTTATTTCCTTCCTTTAACAAAAACATTTTATTTCACCTTACTAAGATGCCACAGCTAAGATCAGTTTCAGTGATGATTTAAAATGTGTTTTAAGCAGATTATTTTGAAACCTATGCTTGTGAACAACATGTGTTGCCCTGTAACAGATAGGACAACACAATGTTCACAAGCCTAGGTTTCAAAATAAATCCGATTAAAACATAGATTTTAAGTCCTACTTTTGGCATGCAAACCAATATTTTGAAGCATTCAAATGTTGATGGAAATATTGGGCTATGCCAATAATTTTAGTACCACTTATGAAACAAATTGAAAATGAAGTTTGCATGTATAGGTTTCCATTTATTATTTTGCACCAATTAATTAGGTACATTAATATTTTTGCTGCAATTAATATCATTGCTTTGGTGTATTAAGGCGATCCATATTATCACTTTCCAAATGACATATCATCAAAATATCCCAACAGTTGCCAATTACATCTTGTTGGGATAAAAGTAGGCTAATCTGAGCATATTCAGCTTCACATGCTAGAGTACATCACTGTCTTCATAATATTCTATGAATCCACCCTCTTCCTTATCTATGAACTAATACTTGGCAACATCTGAACAAATTGCATCAGTTTCAGTTAACAATTTCTACATCCTCCACTCCATCTTGTTTGATTGAGTAAACTAAGGACAAATTGTCACAGTGGAAATGGTTGAGAGCTTCGAGTTTCTTGGCATCAATATTAACAACCACACTGAAGTAACAGCCAAGATGGCACACCAATGTCTCTACTTTCTTGGTGAACTGAGCAGATTCTGCAGGTATCCAATGGCTCTAACAAAAACCTCTACAGATGCACCATAAATACTGTCGGGTTGCATCACAGCTTGGTTTGGAACAACTCTGCCAATCACTGCAAGAAATTGCAAAGTACTGCACTGTAGTCCAGTCCATCACATATTTGACTCTATCTGCACTTTATGCTGCCTCAAAAAATAAGCCAACATAATCAATGACTTGTCCCACCCAGTCATTCCTTCTTTGTGTTCCAGTTGAGCAGAAGATACTGAAGCTTGAAAGCTGCATCACCACTCAGGAACAACAACCTTCCCCTGTTATCAGACTTCTGAATGGGTTCCATAAGCTAGGGTACTGTGCAGATCATCTCTATCCCAATGTGGACACGGGACTTTGTCTATGGCATAGTGTGGTACAATGCCAAGAGTTATATTCTGCACTATGTTATCTTCCCCTTTGCTCGATGTATTGTACTTAAGTTTGACGATGTATTGATGTATAGTATTATCTCATCGGATTGGATAGCATGCAAAACACAGCTTTTCACTGTCACCTCAGTGTAAAACTTAAACATACAGATCCCACTGCATATCTGTACCAGAACCAAAAACTCCAGCTGATTTCTTTGGTGAAATTTGGCTACTCGGGTTCTCTGAATCTTTTTTACCTTGAAGATTAAGTTCCAACTCTCTACCATTCTCATCATAAGCCTATCTTCATTTTCAACATCATCCGCCTTTCGATTAAGTCGACTAAACAAGCTTTTATTGGGAAAAATAACAAATGCCTGTATTTATCAGAATAACAATAGAATTTAAAATCTTTCAAAACTATGCATTTACAAATGATTTAAATGGTGGCTATGATTTAATATAAAAGAAACTCATCACATTTTAATAGATGAAAATTTAAAAAGGTATTGACCCTGACTCTTTACAGTGCCATTAATTCAACTTCAGCAACCCTATGTTTATAATGCTTTACATTGTGTGATTTACTTTCCTTTGTGTGTTTCCATCTCAAGGCTAGATTCAATGTTCCTAGAAAATAGAATTACTTTCTCCTTTCAAGCATCCTGGAGGTCAGATGAAGCACTACTCAAAGAATGATAACAAAAATCAATCACATCAATCAATTGAAAATGTAGCCCCTTTTGAGAGACAATCCCACCATATCTTGCTATAGTGGGTAATGCATGGTTGCTATCGGTTGAACACATGCGACAATGATGGGTGGCGGCGCGAGCCGGCAGCCTCGCCAGCAGCTGTTGGTCCATCCAACTTTTTTTTGTTTTTAGTTTTTAGTATGTCTAATAGTGTGTTTTAGTGTAGGGGGGCTGGGGGCAGGGAAGGGGGAAACTATTTTTTAGTCACTTACCTTGGTGGAATGCGACTTTTCTCGCATTTTCACCCTCCCTCGCAGCCTAACAGATTGGATTGGTGCGGCCTCTCCTGGCGTCGGGCCCAGAGCTTCAACAGCGGGCGCAGCGCAGACTTTCCATCGCGGAGCCGTGTGATCCCTTGCCAGGGGTCGCCTGAAGAGGTGCTCCGATCTCTAGCCCGCGGACTACAACATCCTGAAGCCGCGATCTGCAGAGCTTCTAGCCGCGGGCGCGGCGTGGACTTTTCATCGCGGAGCCTAGGATCCCTTGCCGGAGATCGCCGAAGAAGAGCTCCGACCGCCGGACTGCGGCCTATAACATCGTGAAGACTCGGTCTTCGATAGGAATTCGGGACCTCCAAGCCGCGGAGTGTCCATCCGTCCCGATGTCGGAGTTTCGATCATCCTGATGCGAGGGCCTGTACATCGGGCCGTCCGAAGCAGCGACTTGGGAGGGTTCATGGCCCCGACCACGGATGAACAAAGGAGGAGGACTGACTGAACATTATTGCTTTACACCACAGTGAAGAATGTTGATTCCACTCTGGTGGATGTTCATGTTGCATTCTATTGTGTATTATGCTCTTTGTGATTGCATAGCTGCATGGTAAGTTAAATTCCACTGTACCTTAATTGGTGCATGTGGCAATAAATGTGAACTTGAACTTAATGCTTTATTGTGAAAATGCATAACGTAATGGTGAAGCCAGAATCACAGCTAAGAGTGCCTCTCCTAGCAGGGAGATTTCAGAACATAAAGCATCGGGAGTAGAAGTAGATGACAACTGCCCTTTGAATTATGAGCATGGCCAACACCAGACTCCCAAAACTAATATGCTATTCCGAGATTTGCCAGTATTAGCAGAAGGATAGAGGAAAATATTCAAATATTTAAGGCGCCCTCAAAGAAATACAACATTCACACTGAACTCTGAAAAGTTCTAGCACTTGATGGCTTAGTGGAGAAGGGACATTTGGGTTGATATTGAGAACTTGTGTCTGCAGTGCATTCAGAAAGTATTCAGACCGCTTCACTTTTTTTCACATTTTGTTACGGTATACCCTTATTTTAAAATGGATTAAATTCTTTTTTTTTTAATAATCAATCTATACACAATACCCCTTAATAAAAAAGCAAAAACAGGTGTTTAGAAATTTTTGCAAAGTAATCCAAAAAAACTGAAATATTACATTTACATAAGTATTCAGACCCTTTACTCAATACTTTGTTTAGGCACTTTTGGCAGCAATTACAGCCTCAAGTCTTCTTAAGCATGACGCTGCATGCTTGGCGCACCTGTATTTTGGTCATTTCTCCCATTCTTCTCTGCAGATCCTCTCAAGCTCCGTCAGGTTGGATGGGGATCGTCGATGCACAGCTATTTTCGGAGGTCCACGGACAATTCCTTTGTTTTCATGGCTTGGTTTTTGCTCTGTCATGCACTGTCAACTGCGGGACCTTATAAAGACAGGTGTGTGCCTTTCCGAATCATGTACAATTAATTTATTTACCCCTTGTGGACTCCAATCAAGTTGTAGAAACATCTCAAGGATAATCAATGGAAACAGGATGCAACAAAGTTTAATTTTGAGTGTCATAGCAAAGGATCTGAATATTTAAGTAAATGTGATATTTCAGTTATCTATTTTTAATTACTTTGCAAGCATTTCAAAAAACCTGTTTTTGCTTTTTTATTATGAGGTATTATGTATACATTGATGATAATAAAATGAATTTAATCCATTTCAGAATAAGGCTGTTATATAACAAAATGTGGAAAAAATGAAGGGATCTGAATACTTTCTGAATGCACTGTATATATTGGGAAGCAGGCCCCTCGCCGAGTTTAAGCAGAGCGCAAGAAGAAGGGCCTTGTGCAGGAAGGAGCTGCAGATGCTGGTTTACACCAATGATAGGCACAAAATGCTGGAGTAACCCAGCGGGCCAGGTAGCATATCTGGATAGAAGGAAAGGCAGAGGCCCTGTTGAGTCCGAAAGGAGCACAGGCTTCTCAAATAATCAGATAGCAAATAATGGAAGTTTTACTAAACTTTGTATCTAATAATTTATTCTCCGGAAAATATTACTTGATTTAATAACAAGTTGAAAGCAATATCATACTTTGCTTCCCACAATTTTTCACAATACTTTCCAAAACACCAAAATAAAACAAGGATGTGTGGTCAGGATCCACTTAGAAAACTCAAAATGTTAATAAGATCAAACATTTTAACAAAATATATCTGTGACCTATGATTTTGCAATTAAATGAATGACAAGTTATTAAATATCTAATTAAATATCTGCAGATGCCTCAAAAACTATCCCGGTCCATATTAATTCCATTGCTTTTTACATTGCGCACCATAACAAGGCACACGTCCACACAACAGTTAACAACAACAATCTTTGTTGCATTAATACAAACTACTTCAATGTTTCTGCTTTGGTATTATTTCTATATCAAATTTAAGTAAACATGCCGTCTAATTTTCTCCATTATCACTGAATTATACCAGAGATTCAGCCAAGCTTTGTAAGTTCTGCAGCGAACAACCTAGACCAGTTGCAGCTGGATTTTTCTCTTCCCTGGTCTGATAATTCCCAGCATAAAAATAGGATGAATTAATGTATGAATGCTCTCCCCATGGCCTACAAAACAATTTATAACCAACTTCACTGAGAGACATTCAAACGCAATTTCAATTTGAATTTAAGTTTTTAACTATCTACATTTTCCAGATTTAACAGAAGAACCCTTTTTTATTTAAACCACTCAACATTTAATTGTGCAATTAATGAATTATATCACAGTTATCAGTTATCAATAGAATGATAATTTTGTGATAACCATTTTCCATTTGCGACAGTCTCAACATAGTTTGAAATACTTGCCTTTTGGTTACATGTGGCTCAGTGTCACATTTTGTTTGCTTGTCTTTTATGTGAAGTACCCATAGGACATTTTGGTATATTCAAGTTATTATTGAAGTCACATTGATAAAATGAAGAACTGTAAATTGTTAATTTTTTTCTTGGGTTTCATGTCATTGGTGCACCTCCAAGGATTATTTCTTAGCGATACAAAAAGAAAACTAACATAATCAAACCTTTTTGTTTTAAATAGTCATACACTGCTTTTGGTGAATGACTTTCATTTTTCAGGTAATTCATAATAATTGCTGAAGTGTGAAGGCTTGCAAAAATCAAATTCTGGTTTTAATGATATTACCAGTACCCAAGAACATGCCTCAATGCCCACTAGCTGACAGCAGTCAGGTCTGTTGCGATGAAGTGCTTCAAGAGGTTGGTTCTGACGCACGTCAACTCATACCGTAGTAAGGATCTTTAACCTCTCCAATTCACATACCCCCCTCAACAGATGGACAGCGAATGTGATTTTGATGGTTCTCCATTCCGAACAAGAGCAAGAACGTCAGGATGTTGTTCATCGATCAGCCCATCATTCCCTCTGAATTTATCATCAAACTCAGGGAACTGGGTCTCTGCTTGCCCCTTGTAACTAGATTTTCAATTTCCTCATTGGACGACTTCAAATTGGTACAAACTGGAAACACCACTTCCTCCACACTCACCATCAGCACTGTAACTTGTTAACCTTTTCCTTGGGCTTCGTGTCTCTGATTTTAATGTTGAGATAATACATTTAATTTGAATTTAAGAGCAGCAGGTCTGTGTGCTCAGTCACTGTTCTACTCACCTATGATTGTGCAGCCAAACACAGCTCAAACGCTATTTTTAAAATCAACGACGATAACCAGTGTCGTTGGACAAATAATGGGTAATGATGAGTCAGCGTACAGGAGGAACATCGATAATTTGGTTGAGTAGTGCCAGAACAACAAGCTTGCTCTCAACAGTAGGAAAACATAGGAACTCATTATTGACTTCAGGCAGAAAAAGTTGAGGGTCCATGAACCCTACTTCAGCAGCGGTATGTCAGGGGAGAGAATCAACAACATGAAATTCATGGGGGTGCACATTTCTGATGATGTGTTCTGGGCCAAACATATTAATGCAATTGCAAAGAAAGCACATCAATATCTCAGCTTTCTCAGAAGTTTGAGGAGATTTGGTGTGTCACTACGCAGATGTACAATGGAGAGCATATTGACTGGTTGCATTATGGCATGGCTCTGTAACTTGAATGCCCCAGAAATAAAGAGGCTGCAGAAATTGGTGGTCATTGCCCAGTCCATTACGGTACTGTCCTCTCTACGACTGAAAGGATCCACAGGAGGTGCTGCAGAGGTCAAGAAGGCAATGAATATTATCAAAGACCCACATCACCCTAGCCGTGCCCTCATTTCCACTCATTCATCGGGGTGAGGGAATCGGGTTTACAGAGCTGTAGAATCATTTCCTCCAGATTATAGAAAATTTATAGAGATTATAGAGATTATTTTTTATTTGCACTATATTTGTTATTTATTGAACTTTTTCTTGTTTTTCCCTATTATATACAATGTTTACATATTCACATACCCTGTTGTGCTGCAGCAAGTAAGAATTTCATTGTCCCATCCGGGATATATGACTATAAAACAATCTTGACAGCTGCTAACCATCAAACATGGTTGGGGATGTGCAAGGTTCAATGAGCCTTGCACATCCCCAACCACAATCCTATCTCAGTATCAAACATCTGTGAACTTTGTACAAAATTTCACTACATACCTTGACTTGTACTATTATGGTCTGTTTACCTAGTATATCTGATAATTTATTGTATCAATGCTTATTGTATATTTAGTTTAGTTTTGAAATACAGCATAGAAACTGGCCCTTTGGCCCACTGAGTCTATGCAGACCATCAAACCCAAATACCAGTTCTGTGTTATCCCACATTCGCATCCTGTACACTTGGAGCAAATGAAGCCAATGACCTACAAATCTGAACGTCTTTGAAATGTGGGAGGAAAACAGAGCACTCAGAAAAAAATTACACGGTCACATGGAGAACGTACAAACTTCACACAAACAGCACCCTTATTCAGGATCAAACCCAGGTTTCTGGCATTGTTAGGCAGCAGTTTTACCGCTGTGTCAATGTGCCAACAAAGTGTGAGTAATTTTAAAATAGATACTTAAAGAGATTTTTAAAAAGCAGCATTTAATTAGTACTAGACCCAAGTGCAGACCCGTTGGGTCTGTTCCCACAATGAGTGGTTGCTAGGGGGGAGCGGCCTTAGGCATCACATACACGCTAACCATCCCCACACACACTAACCCCCCCCTGATATTATATTAATACTCATTTGCTCCTTTTACCCCATTCCCCGCCCTATCCACACACGCATAACCTCCAACTGCACAGGCGCGGCTAGAGGGGGGGGGGGGAGGGTGGAGAGGGAAGGGGAGGGGGTAGAGATTGGGGGGTGGCATGGAATCACAGGGGAGGGCTAGTTCCTGAACGCAATACTCCACCACTCACTCATACGTCCCAATATTCATCATTCCCTAGAGAGGGTGGGCCCCCTCACACCCTCTCCTCCTCCCTCTCCCCTAAGCCCTCTCTGGGAGGGGGTAGAGGGATAGGTGATAGAGACAGCACATACCCAGGTCGCAGAGCCGGCCTTTCCACCAGGCGCCGGGCCCGAGCTAGGCTGCGACAGGCGTGGACGAGAGCAATCTGAGGACAGTGAAAAGCCGATCGTGGCTTCCGCAAGGGGAAGCGCACCCACCAGCGTGACAGAACTGGGCCCGGGGGGAACAGACGATCGGGCCGAGGGGACGGAGAGGAGGTCATCCCCTGTGACGGTAGAGAGGAGGGGGAGAGAAGGAGGGAGGAGAGGGGAGGAAGTGAGAAGGGGGGGGTGGAGGAGAGCCAGGTGAGTGAGTGGGCTGCAAAAGGCAGAGAGAGAGAAAGCCGGCCTGACTCTCTGGAAACCCGCAGCTGGAGTGAGCGGGCAGGGAGGGGCGTGGCTTCACAAGCGTGTGAGCGACCATGATCTTGGGATCTGCAGATCTTTCTTGTTCTTTCCGCGCCTTTTGAAGAACGGGGGGTGGGGGTAATGTAACGCATGGAAAACTGCGCATGCGCATTGACAGCGGCGGGGCCCGGAGGCAAGTGGGCCACGAGAGAAGGCATTGTGAGGTCAGCAGCTGGGCAGCCGTTATATTTTTGTTAAATGTCAGTTTGGTGATACATTTTAGTATATAACTCGTGAAATAATTAACCAAATTTAAAAAGGAGTGGATTTTTGAAATCATAAGGTAAATTTACAGAATATGTAAAAATGTCACCGTTATTGTAACGTCAGCAGCTGAGCAGCGGTCAGATTTTTTAAAAAAGGGTCAGATTGGTCAACAATTTTAATTAAAAGTCAGGGATGTAATTGACCAAATGTACAGAGTGGATTTCTAAAATCATAAGGGAAATCTCTACTGAAATATGTAAAAATGTCTCCGTTGTGACGTCTGGTTTTCGAGGAGATACGTTTCAAAGGCAAAATGACACACCAGTCTGAGGAAGGGTCTCGACCCGAAACGTTGCCTATCTCCTTCGCTCCTTAGATCCTGCTGCACCCGCTGAGTTTCTCCAGCTTTTTGTGTAACCCACACGCACACACAGTTTTAAAAGTATATAGATGGTTTTCACATCAAGCATGAAGTTTAATTGTGCATTATAGGAAACAATATTGAAGATTCCAAAATATACAAGATCTCTGGACTATTAATTGATGAAAACCATTAGGATCAAATTGACTGAAAAGTTATACATCTTATTATGTCGACAAGACTATATTCTCTCTATCTATACTTATTTAAAACTCTGCGTGGGTGTGTCGGCGGTGTGCGTGTTTATGTCAGATTTTCCCTATGATTTCATCGTTTGCCAAAACCACACTTTCAAGCCCCAAGAAATTTTCCATTTTGCTAGACATTACATTTTTACATTCACTCCTCATTACATTTAGACATTTTTATGTACACTTTTTAAAATAAAATCCTTCACCCCCCCCCCCCCCCCCCCACACACACACACACACTCATTTTGTGGCCTCCTGCTGGCCAGCCACCATAACGGCAGCTGCTGCAGCTCTCCTATAAAAATGCCGCCATTTCTTTCTTCCGCAGGCTATTTTCCCTGCTGCAGCCCGGCTTATTTCGCTGCCAATTCCGCTGCCGATTTTACTTCCTCCACTCCCCTCCTGACATTTTTCTTATTTCGCTGGTGATTTTACTGCCTCCACCACCCCCCACCCCCATCAAGCTGCCTCAAGCCAAAGATCGGCTCTTCCCGTGGACGGCGAAAAGCAGCTAGAGGACAGCCGATCTTTGCCTTCAGCCAGCGTGAAAGAGCCGGCGCGTCAACGGCCTGTCGGCCCGCATTGAGGGTGTATGCAGCGTCTCGACGGCAGTACACAGCATCTCGACGTCCTACGCCGTCTCGACATACTACGCCGTCGAAACGCTGCATACGCTGTCAGGACATTGCGCATGACGTCGAGACACTGCGTACGCCCGTCTTGACGGTGGACGCCTGGCCCGTAGCCTCACTCGGCATCATGCCCACCCACTCCACCCTGCTACCCACTTATCCATGCTGCACATAGATAAAGATAAGACATAACATTGAAAAATTTAACATAAAACATAAAGAAACATCCCCCCCACAATGGTTCCCATTATGAGGGAAGGCACAAAGTCCAGACCCCATCCCCAGTTCACCCATAGTCGGGCCGATTGAGGCCTCCACATTCGCCGCTATGGGGGCCAATGTTCCAGGCCCATCTTCGTCGGGTGATGGTACTCCGGCGACGGGAGAACCCTCTCAGTGGCTCGGGGTACCTGTAACGGCCGCTTCCTTGCAGGAGACCGTGGCTTCCGATGCCAACAGGCCGCGCTGGATGGAACTCCACAACTGGCGATCTCGCCGAGTGATCCCAGGCTCCCGATGTTAAAGTTCAACACCGCCACTCCACAGTCCCGCAGCTCCGCGATGTTCTCCTGCGGTCTTCAGCTCATCGGAGCTCCAGCGCGGCAACCCAGGCAAGGCATCGCCCGCTCCGCTCCGCGATAGCGCTCCAGCGCTGCGCCGCTGTCGAAGCCGAGGTTCTGGGCAGTCCCCCCAGGAAATGCCGCTGCAGGTCCGCTGGTAGGCTGCGAGGACGGGTCGTCGGTGCAGCCCGGAGAAAGCTGCCTCTCCGACCAGGTTGGGACCCTAGAAAGCAGTTTCCCCCTTCCTCTCCCCCACCCCCCACATAAAAAAGCCTAGGACTCCGAAAAACCAAAAACCAAAAACTAACTAAAAATAAAAAAAGCGAGAAAAAAATCACCGTCTGGTTTTAAGGTGAAACGACCCAAAGTGCTGGAGTAACTCAGCAAACTGAATTAATCTGAAGAAGAGTCCCGTCGCCACCTTTCCACGTTCTCCAGTGATGCTGTCTGACCCGCTGAGTTACTCCGGCACCTTTTGTGTAGTACACAACATCTGTAGTTCTTTGTTTCCACTATGTACAATTATATTTCTTTACTTGGTTACAGCAGACAATCAGCACTAACGGACACCACACCCTTCCTCCCTTCCTTCCTCCCACCCCCACCTCCCCCCCCCCGTATGTTTTGTTATAACAAGGGTTTACTATATCTTAAATTTCAACTCATCTCAGCAAAACAGTGCATTTATAAAAGGGTCAAGGATAGCGAGTTAGGAATGAAGCATTCCCCATATTTCAAAGTCCATTTATCAACATCACATAACATAATTTTGGTTACAGATATTTCATTGGGCTCAGTGGTCTATGTTACATCACTTGGACACTCCAAGTGACTTTTATGAATTTATGATCCCCCTTTGTTAAATCCCTCCCCACCTATGTTCAAGACACCTCAGACACTCTCCGTCGGCTCCGCGCATTCCATTGTCCAGGCCCCATCCTCTCATCTTCACCATGGACGTCCAGTCACTATACACCTGCATCCCCCACCAGGATGGTCTCAAAGCCCACCGGTACTTCCTCCACCAGAGGAGCAACCCATACCCATCCACTGACACCCTCCTCCGCCTAGCGGAGTTGGTCCTTACCCTCAATAACTTCTCTTTTGACTCCTCCCATTTCCTCCAAACACAAGGCGTAGCTATGGGCACCCGCATGGGCCCTAACTACGCCTGCCTCTTTGTCGGGCACGTTGAACAATCTTTCTTCGCGGCGTACCAGGGCCCCACCCCCGACCTTTACCTCCGTTACATTGACGACTGCTTTGGTGTCACCTCCTGCACCCACGCACAACTGACTGACTTCGTCCATTTCACCACCAACTTCCATCCGGCACTCAAATACACTTGGACCATTTCCGACATTTCCCTACCATTCCTCGACCTCACCATCTCCATTGCGGGTGATACACTCCTGACTGACATCCACTACAAACCAACTGACTCCCACAGCTACCTGGACTACTCTTCTTCCCACCCTGCTTCCTGTAAGGACTCCATCCCCTATTCCCAATTCCTCAGTCTACGCCGCATCTGCTCCCAGGATGAGGTATTCCACACCAGGTCATCATAAATGTCCTCGTTCTTCAGAGAACGGGGTTTCCCCTCCCCCACTATAGATGAGGCTCGCACCAGGGTCTCCTCCATACCCCGTAACACTGCCCTCTCTCCCCATTCCCCCACTCAAAACAAGGGCCGAGTCCCCCTGGTCCTCACCTTTCACCCCACCAGCCAGCACATACAACAGATAGTCCTCCGCCAGTTTCGCCACCTCCAACGAGACCCCTCCACTCGCCACATCTTCCCATCTCCCCCCGTCTGCCTTCCGCAAAGACCACTCCCTCCGCAACTCCCTTGTCAATTCTTCCCTTCCCTCCCGCTCCACCCCTTCCCCGGGCACTTTCCCTTGCAACCTCAAGAGATGCTACACTTGTCCCTTCACCTCCCCCATCCACTCCTTTCAGGGACCTAAGCAGTCATTCCAAGTCCGACAGAGGTTCACCTGCACCTCCTCCAACCTCATCTACTGCATCCGTTGCTCCAGATGCCAGCTGATCTATATCAGTGAGACTAAGCGGAGGCTGGGCGATCGTTTCGCCGAACACCTCCGCTCGGTCCGCAATAACCAACCCGACCTCCCGGTGGCTCAGCACTTCAACTCCCCCTCCCATTCCGTATCTGACCTCTCGGTCCTGGGCCTCCTCCATGGCCAGAGTGAGCAACACCGCAAGTTGGAGGAACAGCAACTCATATTCCGCTTGGGGAGTCTGCATCCTCTGGACTTAAACATTGAATTTTCTCAATTCTGTTAACCCAGACTGCCCCCCTCCCCACCTCTCCCTCAGCCCTCGGGCCCTGACATTCCTTCTCCATCTCCCCCCCCCCCCCCCCCCCCAACCCAAGTCGCACTAGCTTCTCATTTTCTCACTACAAACAGCTTACAATGGCCTGTTTCCTTTATCATCAATACTTTTTTGCATATCTTTCATCCATTGTTCTTTATCTCTCCACATCACTGTCTATATCTCTCGTTTCCCTGATCCCTGACCAGTCTGAAGAAGGGTCTAGACCCGAAACGTCGCCCATCTCCTTCGCTCCTTAGATGCTGCTGCACTCGCTGAGTTTCTCCAGCTTTTTGTGTAACCCCCTGACTTTTATGAATGTTCATTTAAACATCCTTTATTTGTACAGTATATAACATTCAATTAAATTATAGAAGTAGCTTGTACTTATTCCAAAAAACAGATGATTCGGTGTAATTACTAACTGATACTGGTTCTATTTTACTTTGACTTCCTAATTAAGACTTGGGCCAAAACGCTAGTCTTTTTAAAAAAAACCCATGACAAATGATTTTTAGATAAAATATCAAGGTGCATGAAGCATATGGCTATTTTGAATAATTTGCCAAAAAAGAGGAAGATGCTTTGGCTGTGGTCCTTGTTAATCTGACAAAAGCCTCTGTTGGTCATAAATTATCAAACCCTTGCACACTAAATGACTAGCCAAGAAGGGCCCTGCCCTGAAACGTCACCGAACCATGTTCTCCAGAAATGTTGCCCAACCAGCTGAGTTACTTCTGCACTGTATCATTTTTTAATACACCAGCATCTGCAGTTCCTTGCGCATCTATTTACAGACTCAGTTTGGAGATTTCCATTTCTAGAAATAATCTGAATCCAACAATTTATTTCTGATAAATGGAGGGGATAACAGTATTGATCCCTTATTCTGCTTAATTTAGTCGTGGATACTCTGTTGGGCATTTTGGTTAAAGATGTAGATTCTATGATGCCAAGAATGAAATTATTTTTACTGTCTTGACATTTGTGGAAGATAGTGCATTGTATAATGTACAGACATTTTTTTTAATTATAGATTGTCAAATGACAGGTCTTGAAATCATAAATAAGATTTCAGATTTCCATGATTTAAAAAGTCTTAGAGTTATAATGTAGAGAGATGGTGGATCAATAAGATTGCTGGATTTTTACTGCTCCTGTGAGTTTATGAAATTTCTAAGTGCCTGTATTGAGACGTGCATGGGATGTGCAAAAATCTGACCCGCTGAGTTACTCTACTAAATAGCAGATAAATTGAAATGTTGCGCAAATTTTTAATTCAAGTCCAATTTGCAGCCAACTGAAAAGCAAGCACTATTGAAGACATTTATGATCTAAGATTTTACTCTGCTTTAATATTAACTATACCTAGAAACTAACAATTAAAATATTCTATATTAGGAAGATTGTTAATTCACCTGCAATGGAAGTCTGTATTCATGTGCCAGGAGACATTGGGCTTGGAAATATAAATGTCCTTGATAATTAGCAGGAAGTTGGTTGTTTTTAAATCAGATGGAGGATGAGCTTGTCCCAAGACCTTTCAGTTGTGCCAGAATTAGCTTCCATAAAGCAGTCAGTGCAGAGAATTACAGTGGCTGACATGTGCTGCTGAAGATAATGATAATTGAAGCAGTAACCAAAAAGGCCTCTCAGTGTTGTTCATTGTGGAGGGATGCCAAGTTTTAAATATCGCTCAATTCATCATCTCAAAATTTGGGAATTGGTTATTTTATGAACAATGCCATCTCAAAAGAGTAAATCAGTGAGGTTTGTTCATTGTAATACTCAAATTCTATTAATATGCACTGCTGAGAAGAAATGAAAACATATAGCTATGGGAGGAACTGCTTTCAATAAATCTTATAGGCTGGTGAATATGTCTTTGGGGTATGTTTCTGGTCACTGCCTCATCATTAAGCACTCAAGAACGAAATACCAAAACAGGTTTTTTCATTTACTAAGTGGGAAGATGAAGTTATATTGCTGTAATGTTTTAAAGGAGCTGTGAATTAAGATAATTTTCATACTATATTTCCTTAGGGTGATAGGATTGTAGTGGTTGATGTCACAGTTCAGATTGGAAGTATTTACAGCTTCCTTGTGGCCATTTGGGGGAAAGGTTCACAAATAAGCCTTATTTCAATTCAATTATATAGAACCGGAATTATCTAATTAGTGTTTTGGGTTGGTAATTGGTGCAATGGCAAAGTTATTTGGCAATGATCAATTTAAGCCGGCTTGCTTCTGAGGTCTCAAAGGCAAGGAGGGATGAGCAATAAATGCTGGCCTTCCCAATGATGCCCATATCTGAGAAATAAATGACATTTTGTTATAATGCACAACAGTAGGATTCTTGATCTGTTTTAGTTAGCTTGGTTCAACAGTAAATATTCAGAAAATGAACAAATTCCATCTTGCACACAGTTAATACTATGCAGTGAACCATTTTTCTTTCCATGACAAAGGGCTGTCTTTATTCAGCTCCCTGTTGAATCAGTAATCTATTTCATTTCTCTACATTATATATTTTATGTTTTATATTCTAGATGCCTATATAACTATGCTAGTAGTATTATCAAGCATAACCCTTTACATTACAAATATATTCATCTACCTAAAACTTCTGGATTTTAATCCAAGTATTGTGTATTTTTAATAATATATAATTTATGATGCTTTTATGTGATATGCTAAGATTTTATATGTATTTTATAATGTTTTTATATGCAATGTACTTTTATGTAATGTTGTTCCTTGTCTGGACCTTGAGTACAAAATAAAGTTTATTATTATTATTAGTATAAATAAGACAGTATTTCGCCCCCCCGCCCCAAAAAAACAAACATATTATCTAGTCATCAATATTCTCCAGGGTGTTCTTTTGTAAGACTGTTTCAGTTACTTTTAGCATACTGGTTTGCTTTTTGTTGCTGGACCTTATTGGGGAAAAAAATTACACAATATTATAAAAGGAATCTCAATTAAGTTTCTTGATTTTTTTTAAAGTGTGCACAGCTCACAAATGCAATATTCACTTAGTTACTTGGAAACACAAATGCAAAAGTTATGTTCAGTAGTGCAGGGTAATGTTAATGAACACATTAGTTTCACTGAGATCTCAAGTTTCTCAGGCTCACTCAAGATCTCTGCTGCTGAGTTCAGCCTGGAATGGTTAATGCTTGGCGGATGCATCAATCCAGATAAAGTAATTCAGTGTTGCTCTTCATTAGTAAGGCTCTTGCTACCCTGCGTAATATCTTTCTCATAGATGACCGTGATTATTAATATTCATCATTGTTTTAAGACTGTACGGTTTTAAGGAATATACCACATGACTGACCGCTTTCTTGGCTGCAACACGACTTCACATGCAACACAAACATCCTGCTCAATGGTGAAAAGCAATCAATTCTCTGAATCCTGCTAATTTTATTTTATTTAATAGTCACTCTGTTGTCAGTTTGACTTGGGTATTATTTTTTACTGTGTCTAGATATTAAGACATGTCAGAAGTGGTGGTTGATGAGGTTATAACATTTTGTTGCCATAAAATTTTGAATCAGAACAACAAAAATTGCAAGTTATTGCTCCCAATTGAGATAACACTGAAATGTGCTGACAAGCAGTAAATTGTGTGATTCAATAAAAATGGTAAACAATGGAAGATACAAGGATGCCCAAGATTCCGGCTCATGTAGCATCCACTGTCCGTATTCTTTAGATGAATTTTCATTATACATCGAGTGGCTTTAACAGATAAATCAAAGGACAAACGACATTTATTTGTCACATACACCAATTGGTGTAGTGAAATTTGATTTGCCATTTGCAGCACACCAATAAAAATAAGGCGCAACATTAAAGAGGAATTCACCATAAAACATAAAAACATCCCCCCACACAATGATTCCCACTGAGGGAAGGCAACAAAGTCCAATCCTCTTCCTCTTGTTCACCACGTGGTCGGGGCCTATTTGAGGCCTCTGCTGTCGCCACAACGGCAACCCGATGTTACAAGCCCACTAGCAGGATGATGGAGCTCTGGCATCGGGAGAACACTCTTCAGCGGCTTGGAGTGTCCGGAACAGCCGCTTTCTCCCTGTGCTGGTCAGAGCTCCGACACTGGCAATCTCGGCGAGAGATCCCAGACTCCGTGGTGTTTGAAAAGCAGCGCCGCCCGCAGCTGGACTCTCCACAACCACAGCTCCGCGATGTTGGAGTCGGCGGTCTCAGCACTCCGGAGCTTACCACACGGTGACCTGGGTAAGACATCGCCCGCTCCGTGATGGTACTTCAGTGCTGTGCCGCTGCCGAAGCGGAGGTTTTGGCCGGTTCTGGCGGGAAACGCCGCTCCAGTCCCGTTGGTAGACCGCGAGGAAGGAGTGAAGATGCAGCTCGGAGGAAAGCCACATCTCAGACCAAGTAGGGACTGATAAATACAGTTTCCCCCTTCTTCCCCGCCCCCCCCCCCCCCCCCTCCCCAAACCACATAAAAAGACTAGACCTCCAAAACAAAACTTTTTAACATACTAAAAACATTTTTTAAAGGGTGAAAGGACAGACAAATGCAGGCTGGGCAGCCATACTTGATGGCGCCCCCACTCAATAACTAAGAGCATCGAAGTAAAGATGGTGCATCGGTCACAAAGAGAGAAAATTGTACCATGACAAAGTGTTCAATGAGATCTTGGAGAATACATTAAATTCTTTACAAATTCACTGCATCGCAGCTAGAAATTAAATAGTCAACCATCATCTGCCTTTATATGTAACCGAGAATAGGGAAAATCTATTAGACACAAAATGCTGGAGTAACTCAGCAGGACAGGCAGCATTTCTGGAGAGAAGGAATGGGTGACGTTTCAGGTCGAGACCATTTTTCAAAAGAACGTCACCCATTCCTTCTCTCTAGAGATGCTGCCTGTCTCGCTAAGTTACTCAGGCATTTTATGTCTATCTTCGGTTTAAACCAGCATCTGCAGTTCCTTCCTACATATTTGATCTATGGTCAACATGCACTCAGTGGTCCAAAGGTCCCATGTCCTTGCTGTATCTTTAAACTAAATTAAATTAAAGCAGTGCAAAGTTAAGAGGGTATCAAATAATCCTTCAAATTGACAAAAGTGAATAGTTTTGCAGATAGTGAAGATGGTTGTAAAAGATTGCAGCAGGATATGGATCGATTGGCCAGATGGGCTGAGGAATGGTTAATGGTATTTAATACAGAGAAGTGTAAGGTGTTGCATTTTGGGACATCTTGGTAAGCTTCTGGGGAATGTTGTAGAGCAGAGGGATCTAGGAGTGCAGGTGCATGGTTCCTTGAAGGACGAGTCGCAGGTAGATAAGGTGGTCAAAAAGACTTTGGCACATTGGCCTTCATCAGTCAGAGTATTGAGTATGGAAGTTGGGAGGTCATGTTGCAGTTGCGTCAGACGTTGGTGAGACTGCATTTAGAATATTGTGTTCGGTTATGGGCATTATGTTATAGGAAAGATATTGTCAAGCTTGAAAGGGTTCAAAGAAGATCTACAACGATGTTGACAGGACTAGAGGGTGTGAGCTATAGGGAGAGGTTGAGTAGGCTGGGTCTCTTATAGGTGATCTTATAGAGGTGTATAAAATCATGAGAGGAATAGATCGGGTAGATGCACAGAGTCTCTTGCCCAGAATAGGGGAATTGGGAACCAGAGGACACAAGTTCAGGGTGAAGGGGCAAAGATTTAATAGGAGTCTGAGGCATAACTTTTTTACACTAAGGGTGGTTGGTGTATGGAACAAGCTGCCAGATGAGGTAGTTGAGGCTGGGACTATCGCAAAATGTTTAAGAAATAATTAGACAGGTATATGGTTAGGACAGGTTTGGAGGGATATGGACCAAGCGCAGGCAGGTGTGACTAGCATAGCTGAGACAAGTGGTGCCAAAGGGTCTGTTTCCACACTGTATCACTCTATGACTCATTGATCCATGCAGGGAAAGTGGCAGAATAAGATTCAGTGTTCCAACTGAGTGTTCAGTGTTTTGTTCTCATCACTGTCAGATCCAGAAAGTCTTGCATAATTTATAAATAGCTTACATATTAAAGGTGGATAATTAAGTACCATTTAACAAGATTCACACCAAAATTGCACTAAGATTTTTAATTATATGGGATAATTGTCATTACCGTTAACTGCACTTGAACACCAGACAGTGTAAAGCATTAAGTGGACCAAATATAATGATGCAAATTATTTTTACTCAGTTATAATAAAATAATCTTAGCTTTAGCATTTCACAATTCCCTTTTCTTCAAGCAAGCCTAGACTTCCCAGGATTACACATTTTCAAAATTTTGCACATCTTCTCAACCTACTTCGCTCGAAGAAAAACGAGCCCAGCCTATTCAGGCTCTCACCACAGCCAAAAAGCTCCTTCCCACGCAATGATATAGCAACCAAAATTCCACATAGTACTCCAGATGTGACTTGCATAAATGTACTTTAACCTCCCTGCTATGTCATTCCATCTCTGGCTATTGAAGGGTGGTTCCTTAATCTTTTTAGCTACCTATGCAACTGCCTTCAGAGATCCTTAAACATATACAAAAAGAACCATCAAAGTTTTCAGTAGTTTCTAGGGCCCTACCATTCATTGTGCTCCTTCACCTTATCAGTCCTCCCAATTCTTTCTCATTGCAGTTTCAAAATTTAATTTAATCCGGCATCTTTTGTATTCAGAATGATATTGATGAGTCAATAAGATGAGCAAAGACTACACTCCTCACCACCAACACCACAAACAGTGCCCTGCAGGCTGCCCGTTGAACAGCGCCATTGTGACTTCATCAGCTCGTTAACTTCAAAAAAATTCGGGAAAAAACCTTGTAAAAAACTGGGGAAATAATGAATCAAATTTTCAAATGATAAAGTAAATCTCTACCGGAATGTGTAAAAATGTCACCGTTAGTGCGTCGGGTTTTTGAGGAGATGTGAAACACAGACGAACAAATATACACACAAATAAATACATCCACATCCAAGATCAGGGTTTTATATTATAACTAGACCAAGTGGGACCCGCTGGGTCCCCTCCCCTCAACGAGCGGTTGTGAGGGGAGGGGGTGGCCTGCGGTGTCACACACACACTAACCACCCCCCACACACACACACACGCACACACACTAACCACAATTTATATTATATTAATATTATTCATTCACTCCTTTTACTCCATGCCCTGCCCTATCCACTCACGCATAGCCCCCAACTCGCAGGCATGGCAGAGGTAGGGTATAGAGAGAGGGACACGGGGGCGCAGGGAGGGACACGGGGGCACAGGGAGGGACACGGGGGCACAGGGAGGGACACGGGGGCACAGGGAGGGACACGGGGGCACAGGGAGGGACACGGGGGCACAGGGAGGGACACGGGGGCACAGGGAGGGACACGGGGGCACAGGGAGGGACACGGGGGCACAGGGAGGGACACGGGGGCACAGGGAGGGACACGGGGGCACAGGGAGGGACACGGGGGCACAGGGAGGGACACGGGGGCACAGGGAGGGACACGGGGGCACAGGGAGGGACACGGGGGCACAGGGAGGGACACGGGGGCACAGGGAGGGACACGGGGGCACAGGGAGGGACACGGGGGCACAGGGAGGGACACGGGGGCACAGGGAGGGACACGGGGGCACAGGGAGGGACACGGGGGCACAGGGAGGGACACGGGGGCACAGGGAGGGACACGGGGGCACAGGGAGGGACAGACAGGGACATAGAGAGGGGCACAGACAGGGACACAGAGAGGGGCACAGAAGCAGGGGAGCTTGCTATCTTTTGGAGCTGGGGTTTCCGGATGTCCGCTGCCTCTTGGAGCTGGGGTTTCGATTTGCGGCGTCTTCTGAGCATACGACCCTGCTGCTGCGATTGGGCGGACGGTCAAAAGCAGCGGAGGCCGGATGATCGTGGCCTCACGCATAGCCCCCAACTCGCAGGCATGGCAGAGGTAGGGTATAGAGAGAGGGACACGGGGGCGCAGGGAGGGACATGGGGGCACAGGGAGGGACACGGGGGCACAGGGAGGGACACGGGGGCACAGGGAGGGACACGGGGGCACAGGGAGGGACACGGGGGCACAGGGAGGGACACGGGGGCACAGGGAGGGACAGACAGGGACATAGAGAGGGGCACAGACAGGGACACAGAGAGGGGCACAGAAGCAGGGGAGCTTGCTATCTTTTGGAGCTGGGGTTTCCGGATGTCCGCTGCCTCTTGGAGCTGGGGTTTCGATTTGCGGCGTCTTCTGAGCATACGACCCTGCTGCTGCGATTGGGCGGACGGTCAAAAGCAGCGGAGGCCGGATGATCGTGGCTTCCGCGACGGGAAAGCTTACACACCTGCATGACAGACGATCGGGCGGGGGAGACAAGAGGAGGCAGTGCCCCATGACGGCAGTCCCCTGCATTGTAACGTCATCCAGTTCGTCGAATATTAAAAAGTTGTCAGGTTGTAAAGTCGGGGGGGTGGGGGGGTTAACGTAACATGTCAGCTGCTTTAATCCAGAGCGGGGGGGGGGGGGGGGGGTGGAGGGGCTGGGCCACGAGCCGGGTGGGTCACGAGCAAAAGCATTGTGACGTCTTAGATTTGAAGCAGATAGATTTGAAAAATACGTCAGATTGGTGAACAATTTTAGTAAAATAACTCAGGAAATAATGAATCAAATTTACAGATGAGGGGGGGTTTTGAAATCATGACGTAACTCTACCGGAATATTTAGAAATTTCACTGTTACGGCGTCGGGTTTTCGAGATGTGAATCGCATGTGGTCAGACACAGACACAGACACAGACAGTTTTACATAATATATGATAGATAGATGCACTGGTTGTCTTTAGACTTATCTACAAGCAGCGTTTGTCAAATTCTATCATTTAACTGAAGTCAGTCTTCTGCCTATTCAGCCTCGCTGATTAGCAAACTAGCCACTTGCCTGCATACGTATCCATTCTTTGCATGTCTTCTACTGCAACACTTCTATTCTCTCTCCACCACTCCCCTATTTCAATCCCACTTTCAATTTGGTTCAAGCCAAGACAAAGCAGCCCCCTTGATTGGCACTTCATCCACCACCTTGAACATTTACTTTCTTCCCCTGTGTACATTATTGCTGCACTGAGCCTCGTCTACAAAATGCATTGCAGTACAAATCAAAGCTTCAACCACACCTCTCAAACCTTCAATCACCATCTTGAAGAGGAGGAAACAGCCCACCACCTGTCAGTGCTGCTTTAAGTCACAAATGTTTCTCATTTGTAAATATATGCACCATTGCTTTATCGCTGAGTCTACATTTTATATGTCCCTTCACCAACAGGTCTGCAGCAGTTCAAGGCATCAACCCACCACACCTTCTGGTAAACCCTAATATGATGGGCAATATGCCAATTAAATACAGATTTTTAACATTTTTTAAATTATTTTGAAATTAAAGTATTTCTATACTTTTTCAAAAACAAAATAGTTTGTTAAACAACAGTTATGGTTCACCATAGACGCCAGACATCCTTGGAGCTCAAATTACTAAATCAAAGAACGATCAGGGGATGACTTAATACAGAAATCAACATCACTTTGAATTAGTTTCCACTATTCTATGGACTGTGAACAGCAATCTTAACTTTGAGGCATTATAAGTTTAAGGCAATATGTACTTTGAAGGCAATATATTTGTTAAATTTTTATGATGATCCAATTATCTCAGTTCTCAATCTCTGTTCAACTTTCTCTGAAAAGTAGCTTCAGTGTTCTAACAATTCAATTCAGTGAAATATACCTTTCTGGTTCCTGACTATTGGAGTCAAATCCATACACATATAGATCATCTATATACTGTTTCTCATTCCATATAACTTCCAGAATGGAATCTGAAAAAACTCCACCTAGGAGCATTATACTAGATAGTAACAGGATCGGTCAGAATGAACATGGATTTACGAAGGGGAAATCATGCTTGACTAATCTTCTGGAATTTTTTGAGGATGTAGCAAGGAAAATGGACAAGGGAGAGCCAGTGGATGTAGTGTACCTGGACTTTCAGAAAGCATTTGACAAGGTCCCACTTAGGAGATTAGTGAGCAAAATTAGGGCATATGGTATTGGGGGTAGTGCTGACATGGATAGAAAATTGGTTGGAAGACAGGAAACAAAGAGTCGGGATTAATAGGTCCCTTTCAGAATGGCAGGCAGTCCCTAGTGGGGTACCGCAAGGCTCAGTGCTGGGACCACAGCTATTTACAATATGCATCAATGATTTAGATGAAGGGATTCAAAGTAACATTAGCACATTTGCAGATAACACAAAGCTGGGTGGCAGTGTGAACTGTGAGGAGGATGCTATGAGAATGCAGGGTGACTTGGACAGGTTGGGTGAGTGAGCAGATGCATGGCAGATGCAGTTTAATGTGGATAAATGTAGGTTCTCCACTTTGGTAGCAAAAACAGGAAGGCAGATTACTAATTAAATGGTATCAAGTTGGGAAAAGGGGAAGTACAACGGGATCTGGTGGTCCTTGTTCATCAGTCAATTAAAGTAAGCATGCGGGAACAGCAGACAGTGAAGAAAGTGAATGGCATGTTGGCCTTTATAACAAGAGGAGTTGAGTGTAGGAGCAAAGAGGTCCTTCTGCAGTTGTATAGGGCCCTAGAGAGACTACACCTGGAATATTGTGTGGAGTTTTGTTCCTCTAATTTGAGGAAGGACATTCTTGCTATTGAGGGAGTGCAGCATAGATTTACAAGGTTAATTCCCGGGATGGCGAGACTGTTATATGCTGAGAGAATGGAGTGGCTGGGCTTGTAAACTCTGGAGTTTAGAAGGATGAGAGGATATCTTATTGAAACATATAAGATTATTGAGAGTTTGGACACCCTAGAGGCATGAAACATGTTCCCAATGTTGGGGGAGTCCAGAACCAGGGGCCACAGTTTAAGAATAAAGGGTAGGTCATTTAGAACGGAGGCGAGGAAACACTTTTTCTCACAGAGAGTGGTGAGTCTGTGGAATTCTCTGCCTCAGAGGGCGGTTCTCTGGATACTTTCAAGAGAGAGCAAGATAGGGCTCTTAACGATAGAGGAGTCAGGGTATATGGAGAGAAGGCAGGAACGGGGTACTGATTGGGGATGATCAGCCATGATCACATTGAATGGCAGTGCTGGCTCGAAGAGCCAAATGGCCTACTCCTGTTGTAGCAGGTAATACAATGGTTAACAAACAAAATGCCCAATTAAATAGTCGGCTGTTGTTTTACAGCTATTTTATGTAAAATTGCCAAACCAAACAAAAAATATCTTGCTGCGAAAATATTAAAATGCAAGAAACAGACCCATATTGCTTGTGTACATTCAGAATTACAACAAAGCTCTTCAGAAATAATTACCAATTGGAAATAGATGGATTACTACACTCTTTAACCTAAAGAAGACAACTGTCTGGAGTCAACAGCTATTATTTATTTTGATATTGCCTATTATTTACTGGCTTACATAATTATATTCCTGTTTTTCCTGTACATAGAACTTCCTTTCCCATATCACTACAGCAACATTTCCAAACACCCCCCCTTGGCTACTAATACTCCAAAATGACTTGAAGGCTTTACTGTCTCTCTGGAAATACAAACTGCTCTCTTTTCAAATACATAAACTAAAAGCAATGATCAAATAGGTGGACAACCTGATTAATGAAGAAGCTGCCTCAAAAATGGGTGCTTTTTAAACACTTGCCTCAAATTGCTTTCCCAATCTGACTCCACAAACCATCATTATTAGCAGCATCACAACTGTATCTCCAGCCCCATCTCTCCCAACACAATCATTTTATTTTAAGGAATAAAAGAGCAATAGAGAGAAAAATCAAATTTTCATTTTCACACTCCACTACCAGTTGCAGAAATGCGTGCATCAATGAAGCTAAAGCAGAAACTTCAATTATCAATGTACTTTAACAATAATAAAACCTGCTCCATTAAAACAATTATTTTAAATCATACCTTCCCTTTCTCACTGCTGCCATGGGATCCTGTATAAACTTCAGTTGATCTTTGTGTAATTGCTTAATTGTAACACGTAATTGAAAAATATTATGCAGCTGATAGTTTGTAATTAATAGTTGCAATGCTAATGAGATATTTCAACATTGCAAACTGGTAATTCAAGGCTGAAACATAAATCACAATTCCACCCAATTTAGAATAAATTAAGAAATGTATGTAGATAAACATACATATTCTGTTCTTCATTTCTTGACATGATCTGAAAAATTGTAGGTTATTATTTGTCCATGTAACAATAACAACATAAACAGTCAAGGACAGAACTCTAAAAGGACCAATTTTAGAACATTGTCCACTTCTAAAGCAAACAAAATTATGATGACTCCGCATTATTTAGCACACCAAACATCTGGTAATCTGTCAAACATCTGTAATCTACCAAGATACAGCACAATTGAATTTTAATCAGCTGAAAATGGTCCCACACCAAAAGATGATCCGTCCATTTTGCTTCACGAATGCTTCCTGACGTGCTGAGTTTTAGTTTCAGCAGTTTGCGTTTTGCTGAATTAAAGTGATTACTAGGCCAAGTGCAGACCCGTTGGGTCTGTTCCCCTAACGTGCGGCGTCACACACATTAACCACCCCCACACAATGGCTACGCCCCCGCACACACGCTAACTACCCCCCTTGTTAATACATTAATATTATTAATTTGCTCCTTTTATCCCACAACCGCCCTATCTACTGACGCATAGCCCCCAACTTGCAGGTGCGTCTTGAGAGGGAGTGGGGGTAGTAAGTAAGGGGGGGGGAGAGGGGGGAGGAGAGGGGGGGGGAGGAGAGAGGGGGGGGGAGGAGAGGGGGGGGAGGAGAGGGGGGGGAGGAGAGGGGGGGGAGGAGAGGGGGGGGAGGAGAGGGGGGGGAGGAGAGGGGGGGAGGAGAGGGGGGAGGAGAGGGGGGGGGAGAGGGGGGGGGGAGGAGAGGGGGGGGAGGAGAGGGGGGGAGGAGAGGGGGGGAGGAGAGGGGGGGAGGAGAGGGGGGGAGGAGAGGGGGAGGAGAGGGGGGAGGAGAGGGGGGGAGGAGAGGGGGGGAGGAGAGGGGGGGAGGAGAGAGGGGGGGAGGAGAGGGGGGGAGGAGAGGGGGGGAGGAGAGAGGGGGGGAGGAGAGAGGGGGGGAGGAGAGGGGGGGAGGAGAGGGGGGGAGGAGAGGGGGGGAGGAGAGGGGGGGAGGAGAGGGGGGGAGGAGAGGGGGGGAGGAGAGGGGGGGAGGAGAGGGGGGGAGGAGAGGGGGGGAGGAGAGGGGGGGAGGAGAGGGGGGGAGGAGGGGGGGGAGGAGAGGGGGGGAGGAGGGGGTAGGAGGGGGGAGGAGGGGGGAGGAGGGGGGAGGAGGGGGGAGGAGAGGAGGGAGGAGAGGAGGGAGGAGAGGAGGGAGGAGAGGAGGGAGGAGAGGAGGGAGAAGAGGAGGGAGAAGAGGAGGGAAAGGGGAGGGGGATATGGAGAGGGAGTCACAAGGTTTTTATCAAAGGACTTGCGAGCGGCGCAACTGGCCGCCAGGGCCGCCTTCTCATCGCGTGCCCCGCGCAACGATAACAGCCGCCGTCGCCGCCATGTTCTACCATCGGACGGGGGAGACGGAGAGGATTCAGAAGCAAGCCGGTGGCCTCTGGTGACCGGCTGTAACCTGCTGTGACCTCCCAGTCTGCAGAACGCTCGTTCTTTCTGCGCATTTTGAAGAACGGGGTGGGGGGGGGGGGGGGGGGGTGGTTGGAGTGGGCGCGGGAGTCCGGCTGCAGGAGGCGTGGCGTGAGCATACTTGGGCTGGGTGCGGGCAGCGGGGGGGGGGGGGTGGGGCAAGGAGGCAGGTAGGCCTCGATCGGTGGGCATGTGGGCATTGTGACATCAGCAGCTGGCAAGCGCCGATTATTTTTTAAAAAGTGAGTTTTGTGAACAATTTTATTCAAAATCTGGGGAAATAATTGACGAAGGAGTGGATTTCTAAACTCATAAGATAAATCCCAACCGAAATATGTAAAAATCTCTGCGTTTCTGCGTCTGGTTTTCTAGGAAATACGTTTCAAAGGCAAAATGGCACACACACAGTTTTAAAAGTAAATAGATTTGCACAATTAACTTCAAAATACATTGTCATTGAAGTTAGATATGCCCTATTACAAACCTCAAGTGTAATGGCTGACTGGTTACATATATTATCTAAATTAATCATTACTTTTCTTGGTGGGAACTGAGCATTTTATCAAAACATTTCAACAGACAACTTTTGCAGAGCACCAGAACAGAAAAGATTTACCTACAACTTCTATCAACTTACCTGCATCAGGGAAACGGCAGTAATCGGTGCCGTTTCTGACAGGCTGCTTGTGCAGCTGAAAGCGCTGGCAATTTTGCGATCTCCCACAGCTGCGGGAGCCCTGGACTTTAAACTTTCCCACGCTGGCTGTGAAACTCCCGACCCGACTGAAGAACCCAGGTACGGCACCTGGAAACCCCGGGATGACCTCCAGAGCCGACGGGCTGGATATTCCAGAAGAAATGAAGCTGGAGCTGCTGATTCTGAGGGAACCCCCATTCATTACGGAGCTGGAGCTGCTATCTGTGAAGGAATTCCCGTTCCAGCGCTGGTCCGCAGAAACAGCAGGTACAGGAAACACAGTACCTGGAAACAAAGGAGAAGCCTCCATTGTGTCCGGAAACGTGGCCGACAGGCGGGACTTCAGGTCAGAATGAAGCGCATGGGACTTCGGCCCCCTCTCCCTACTATCCTACTGGTCAATGTACAGTCCCTTGAAAATAAAGTGGAGGACTTAAGGGCAAGGCTGCTTTATCAAAGGAAGCTGAGAGAATGCTCTGTGTTCTGTTTCACAGAGACATGGCTCACCCCCAGCTCCCCAGACTCAGCAGTTCAGCCTGAAGGGTTCTCCATCCACCGCATGGACCGTACACTGGCATCGGGAAAAGGGAGAGGAGGGGGTGTCTGCCTCATGGTCAACTCTGCGTGGTGCTCAGACATGGCAGTCCTGTCCAACTCCTGCTCTCCACACTTCGAACATCTGGCGGTGAAGTGCCGTCCCTTCTACCTACCGAGGGAATTCACCTCCATCATCCTGAACGCGGTCTACATCCCACCCCAGGCAGACGTCCGTCTGGCACTGGAGGAGCTGCACGCCGTGGTCAACAAACACCAGACGTCTTACCCCGAGGCATTTACCACCATTGCTGCGGACTTCAATAAGGCAAACCTAAAGATATCACTCCCCAACTTCCACCAACATGTCTCCTGCTGCACTAGAGGACCAAACACCCTCGACCACTGCTACACCACCATCAAGGATGCCTACCGCTCTATCCCTCGCCCTCACTTCGGTAAATCCAACCATACCACGGTGCTGCTTCTTCCTGCCTACAGGCAGCAATTAAAGAGCACACCCCCAGAGGTGAGGACAGTACAGAGCTGGTCGGTGGGGGCAGAAGAACGACTACAAGACTGTTTGGAGTCTGTAGACTGGGCTTTGTTCAAGGACTCGGCAACGGACTTGAATGAATACGCCACAGTCGTTACAGACCTCATAAAGAAATGTGTGGAGGACTGCATCCCTACAAAAACCTTCCGAGTGCTTCCCAATCAGAAACCATGGATGAACTGTGAGATCCGCACTCTTGTGAAGACCAGACACCGGGCATTCATGTCTGATGACACAGTGGTCTACAAGAAGTCCAGATACGACCTTGGTAAGGCCATCAAAAAGGCCAAAAGGGAGTTCTGCTCCAAGCTGGAGGATGAGACAGATGTTCGGCAGCTGCTGCGGGGACTGAATGCAATCACCTCTTACAAGGCGAAACCAGGAGGCAGCTCGGATGTCAGCGATACATCACTCCCTGATGAGCTCAATGCATTTTACGCATGCTTTGATAGGGAGAACGCCGATGTGCCTTCCCGAGCCCCTATTCGCTATGATGGTATTTCAGTCTCATTCACAGAGGCCGACGTCAGGAAATCCTTCAGAGGGGTGAACCCTCGAAAAGCGTCTGGACCTGATGGCATACCTGGTCGTGACCTAAAAACCTGTGCGGACCAACTGGCTGGAGTTTTTACGGACATTTTCAACCTCTCACTTCTGAGGTCTGAGGTTCCCACCTGCTTCAAAAGGGCATCAATAATACCGGTGTCCAAGAAGAGCAAGGTGACGTGCCTCAATGACTATCGACCTGTGGCACTAACGCCTGTGGTGATGAAGTGCTTCGAGAGGTTGATCATGGTGCAAATCAACTCCTACCTCGACAAAAACCTGGACCTACTGCAGTTCGCTTACCGCCACAACAGATCAAGGGTGGACGCGATCTCGCTGGTGCTCCACTCCGCTCTGGACAACAAAAACGCATATGTCAGGCTGCTATTCATTGACTACAGCTCGGCATTTAACACAATCATCCCCTCCAAGCTGGTTACCAAACTCGCAGAACTGGGTTTTCGCGCATCCCTCTGCAATTGGATCCTCGACTTCCTCATTCACAGGCCACAGTCTGTTCGTATTGGTGGAAATGTGTCAGACTCGATAACAATCAGCACGGAAGCACCTCAGGGCTGCGTGCTCAGCCCCCTGCTGTACTCACTCTATACTCATGACTGCGTAGCCGGTCATAGCGCGAACTCCATCATCAAGTTCGCTGATGACACCACTGTTGTGGGACGTATCACTGATGGGGATGAGTCCGAGTATAGAAGAGAGATCGAGCAACTGTCCATATGGTGCCAGCACAACAACCTGGCCCTCAACACCAGCAAAACCAAGGAACTGATTGTGGACTTTGGAAGGAGTAGGATGGGGACCCACAGTCCTGTTTATATCAACGGGTCGATAGTTGAAAGGGTCAAGAGCTTCAAATTCCTGGGCATGCACATCTGTGAAGATCTTTTCTGGTCCGAGAACACAGATGCAATTATTAAGAAAGCTCATCAGCGCCTCTACTTCCTGAGAAGATTACGGAGAGTTGGTCTGTCAAGGAGGACTCTCTCTAACTTCTACAGGTGTACAGTAGAGAGCTTGCTGACTGGTGGCATTGTGGCTTGGTTCGGCAACTTGAGCACCCTGGAGAGGAAAAGACTACAAAAAGTAGTAAACACTGCCCAGTCCATCATCGGCTCTGACCTTCCTTCCATCGAGGGGATTTATCATAGTCGCTGCCTCAAAAAGGCTGGCAGCATCATCAAGGACCCACACCACCCTGGCCACACACTCATCTCCCTGCTACCTTCGGGTAGAAGGTACAGGAGCCTGAAGACTGCAACAACCCGGTTTAGGAATAGCTACTTCCCCACAGCCATCAGGCTATTAAACCTGGCTCGGAACTCTGAACATTAATATCCCTCCATCTGTTATTTGCACTTTATTAATTTATTAATTCATGGGTGTATTTATGTATAGAATTGTAGTCAATGCCTTCTATGTTCTCTTGTGCTATGCAAAGAAAGATGTTCATTGTCCGGTCAGGGACACATGACAATAAACTCTTTTGACTTTTTGACTTTGACTGCCCAAAAGTCTGTTTTCTTGTGGATAATAACATACCAGTCTTCAAGATGACTCAAAGGAACTCAGCAGATCAGGCAGCATGTCTGGAGAATGTGGATAGATCATGGATGATGGATAGATAGATCATGGCGATCTATCCATGTTTTCTAGCGACGCTGCCTTAGCATGGCACCCCCCATGTTGATGAATGGAGCCACTAGATTTCCAAAGATGCAGCCACAGACACTTGTATGTCTGTCAAACATGGGGAGATAGCTGGATCAAGTGTGATATACCCAACAAAGTGGCTGAAATTAACATCACTCATCCATGTTCTCCTGAGATGCTGCCTGGCCCATTGAGTTACTCCAGCACTTGGTGTCCTTTTTTGTAAACCAGCATCTGCAGTTTCTTGTTTCTACTTCTCCAGTCTTAAGGATATCAAGGATCTTGCAACTCAGACAATCTATATAATTAAAAGTCTCATCTTGACCACTTCCTGTTTGCCCTGCGCTTTGATTTTATAAATAAACACTACCACTTATGGCTGTAATTATTGGCCATCTTACTCAGCGTCCCCCTCCACTCATCAGGTGCTGAGGATTTTTCCCATCAATTAAAAATAAAAGAGTTATTAGCGTTTAAAAAATGTTGAATTTCTCTCTCCTGTCAATCACCGCCATGAAGGCCACGCCCCTTCCGGGGGTGGGCAGCGGGGCTATAAAACCTGGAAGTCTGGACGTGGCTCAGTCTGTCTGCAAGATGGCGAGGGAGAGGTCACGATTCTCAGTCTGAGCTGGGAATCTACACAACACTTAGTGTCTGACCTGGGAGTGCCCTTTATGTGGCTTTTAAAATGTGGCTTTTTGTGCAGCTGTGGTTGGAAGGAATAAATGCTTTATTAGATCCGACCGTGTTTAGTAAAAGTCCCGCTCATTTCATGATTTCCGCTTAGTGGATGGTTCACACTGATTGCATCATTTCCCGTAAGTGCAGCGGTCTTGAGCGAACCACGACCGCTGAGCTGCCTGGCCTCAGTGGCTGAGCTGCCTGGCCTCAGTGGCTGAGCTGCCTGGCCTCAGTGGCTGAGCTGCCTGGCCTCAGTGGCTGAGCTGCCTGGCCTCAGTGGCTGAGCTGCCTGGCCTCAGTGGCTGAGCTGCCTGGCCTCAGTGGCTGAGCTGCCTGGCCTCAGTGGCTGAGCTGCCTGGCCTCAGTGGCTGAGCTGCCTGGCCTCAGTGGCTGAGCTGCCTGGCCTCAGTGGCTGAGCTGCCTGGCCTCAGTGGCTGAGCTGCCTGGCCTCAGTGGCTGAGCTGCCTGGCCTCAGTGGCTGAGCTGCCTGGCCTCAGTGGCTGAGCTGCCTGGCCTCAGTGGCTGAGCTGCCTGGCCTCAGTGGCTGAGCTGCCTGGCCTCAGTGGCTGAGCTGCCTGGCCTCAGTGGCTGAGCTGCCTGGCCTCAGTGGCTGAGCTGCCTGGCCTCAGTGGCTGAGCTGCCTGGCCTCAGTGGCTGAGCTGCCTGGCCTCAGTGGCTGAGCTGCCTGGCCTCAGTGGCTGAGCTGCCTGGCCTCAGTGGCTGAGCTGCCTGGCCTCAGTGGCTGAGCTGCCTGACCTCAGTGGCTGAGCTGCCTGGCCTCAGTGGCTGAGCTGCCTGGCCTCAGTGGCTGAGCTGCCTGGCCTCAGTGGCTGAGCTGCCAGCCCAAGAATCCATTTGGCCCACAATGTCCATACTAGCCCTCTGGAAACCAGTCCCTTCGGCCCACAACACCCATACTAACGTTCCAGAAAGCCCCACACTGGCCAGCAAATTGGAATTGGTGGAGAGATGGAATATTGCATTGGGGGACCAGCCCTCCCATGTGAAGCTGGGACCCAACGGGTCCCACTTAGTCTAGTAAACATTTAAAGATTTCAAACGTAATTTAGTCATTAGCCTGCTGTAGCTTGTAGTAAATATCAAAACAAAACCCAAAGTGGATCCAATCGTACATCCCTCTGCTCACTTTGCAGGAACCCTGACATTATAATCAAACCAACCGACAAGGGAGGTGCCGTGGTAGCCTGGCATGCTGACCTCTACCGGGCAGAGGCCATGCGACAACTCTCGGACACCTCCTTCTAATTATCCTTGGACCACGATCCCGCAGACGAGCGCCAATACTTAATCTCAAACACCATTACTGATTTAATCACTTCTGGCTGTTTGCCATCCACATCCTCCAACCTTAACGTTTCCCAGCCTTGGCGAGCCTGTTTTTACCTACTCCCCAGAATCTACAAACACAACTGCCCTGGCAGACCCATTATTTCTGCCTGCTCCTGTCCCATGGAAATGATTTCCATGTACCTCAACTCCATCCTATCCCCCCCGGTCCAATCTCTCCCGATCTATGTCAAAGATACCTCATATGCCCTTCGTCTCTAATGACTTCAGCTCTCCATGCCCCCACTCGCTCATCTTTACTATGGACGTAATTTACTATGGACCCCCACACGGAAGGACTTAAAGCCCTCCCTTTCTTCGCCGACCGCAGAACCATCCAATTTCCCTCTACTAACACTCGATTCTGCCCAGCGGAGCTGGTCCTCACCCTCAACATCTTCTCCTTTGACTCCTCCCACTTCCTCCAAGTCCAAGGCGTAGCTATTGGCACCTGCATGGGCCCCAGCTATGCCAGCCTCTTTGTAGGGTAAGCTGAACAATCCCTGTTTCTTGGCATACACTGGCTCTATCCCCGAACTTTATCTCCATTACATTGATGACCGAGTCAATGCTACCTCCTGGACCCTTGCAGAGCTCATGGACTTCATCAACTTCACCACCTGCACTCAAATTTACTTGGACCATCTCCGACACCTCCCTCCACTTTCTTGATCCCACCGTCTCCATCACAGGAAATAGGCTATTGATTGACGTCTATTACAAACCAACAGACTCCCACAACCAACTCGATTATACCTTCCCACCATGCTTCCTGCAAAGACTCTATCCCCTACTCCCAATTCCTCAGTCTACACCGCATCTGCGCCCAAGATGAGGTGTTCCATACTAGAACATCCGAGATGTCCTCAATTAGTTCAGAAGCTCAGCAGTCAGGTCTCCCTTCAAGTAGAAACAGAACAGTAATGTTGTGATGCAGTCTATCACACTTGTACAACATTCTAAGTTGAGCTCCAGGTTGGATGGTTATGGAAGAAATGGTAGTGTATGAATAGTAACTATCGGCATTCACTGTATGCCAGCCAATCATCAAGCACACAAATATGATTAGCTCATTGTGAGATCTGGTCCCATTTCAAAATCAGCTCAATTTCAACAGAAAACAATTGAACATGGTCTGCACTGGAATAAAGTGATTTTGCACATAGTAAATAGAAAGTAATAAATTGAATTTCTAAGTCATAATGTTTAAACTTTTAAACCAAATTAAGTATATTTCCTCCTATCTTTTCCATTGTCCACCCCAATGAAACAAAATCCAAATAAAAATATTATTTACTCTTGGGGGTTACACAAAAAGCTGGAGAAACTCAGCGGGTGCAGCAGCATCTAAGGAGTGAAGGAGATAGGCGACGTTTCGGGTCGAGACCCTTCTTCAGACTTGAAGAAGTTCTCCTCCTCCCTACGACTGCGATATATTATTTACTCTTATTGGTTGATTAATATCTAACAAAAAGTTATTTTTAAAAGAGCAAGTTTCAAGATTCAAGAGAGTTTATTGTCATGTGTCCCAGATAGGACAATGAAATTATTGCTTTGCTTCAACACAACTGCATATAGTAGGCATAAATAAATACAGAACAGATCAGTGTGACCATATCCCAATGAATATATATATACGCACACACCCACACATAAAGAGACAGATAAAGTGCAATGGGCTATTAATGATCAGAGTTTTGTTTGAGTTGAGTCTAATAGCCTGATGGCTGTGGGGAAGTAGCTATTCCTGGACCTGGATGTTGCAGATTTCAGGCTCATGTACCTTCTACCTGAAGGCAGCGGGGAGATTAGTGAGTGGCCGGGATGGTGTGGATCCTTGATGATGCTGGCAGCCTTTTTGAGGCAGCGACTGCGATGGATCCCTTTGATGGTAGGGATGTCAGAACGGATGATGGACTGGGCAGTGTTGACAACATTTTGCAGTCTTTTCCGCTCCTGGGTGCTGAAGATGCCGAACCAAGCCACGATGCAACCAGTCAGCATGCTCTCTACTGTGCACCTGTAGAGGTTCAAGAGTCCTCCTTGACATAATCTTCGTAGGAAGTAGAGGCGCTGATGAGATTTCTTTATAATAGCATCAGTATTCTCGAACCAGGAGGGATCTTCAGAGATATGCAGAAGAAAGGAAAAAGGAAGAGGAGGAGCCCGAGGGCCGAGGGAGAGCTGAGAAGGGGACGAGACAGCAAGGGCTACCGGAAATTGGTGAATTCAATGTTTATGCCGCTAGGGTGCAGACTGCCCAAGTGGAATACGAGGTGCTGCTCCTCCAATTTCCAGTGGTGCTCACTCTGGCCATGGAGGAGGCCCAGGACAGAGAGGTCGGATTCAGAATGGGAAGGGGAAGTGGCTCAGCAATTCAACTCCCCCTCCCACTCCGGATTTACCGAAGTGAGGGCGAGGGATAAAGCGATAGGCATCCTAGATTGTGGTGTAGCAGTGGTCAAGTGTGTTTGGTCCTCTGGTACAGCAGGAGATATGTTGGTGGAAGATAGGGAGTGATTTCTTGAGGTTTTCTTTGTTGAAGTCCCCAGTTATGGTGGTAAACACCTTGGGGTAAGACGTCTGGTGTTTGTTGACCACGGCGTGCAGCTCCTCCAGTGCCAGACGGACGTCTGCTTGGGGTGGGATGTAGACCGCAGTCAGGATGATGGGGGTGAATTCCCTCAGAAGGTAGAAGGGGCGGCACTTCACCGCCAGATATTCGAGGTGTGGAGAACAGGAGTTGGATAGGGTTGCCACGTCTGAGCACCACGCAGAATTGACCATGAGGCAGACGCCCCTCCTCTCCCTTTCCAAGATGCCTGCATATGGTCCATTCGGTGGATGAAGAACCCTTCAGGCTGGACCGCTGCGTCTGGGGAGCTGGGGGTGAGCCATGTGTCTGTGAAACAGAACACAGAGCATTCCCTCAGCTCCCTTTGATAAAGCAGCCTTGCCCTTAAGTCCTCCACTTTGTTTTCAAGTGACTGTATGTTGGCCAGTGGGATAGTAGGGAGAGGGGGCCGAATTGCAGTTAGGGAAAGATCACTTCTATTCAAACTTAGTTCAAATAATGTGACAGGTTAATTTTCCTCTGTATTTGTGAAGTTCCATATTTAGTGCAATTTCAGTTAAATTCAGCCTTATTTATTTTACTGAAGTAAAACAAAAAAGCAAATCACCATATGGTCATAAGGTCAGAAGTAATAGGAGCAGAATTAGGCCATTCGGCCCATCAAGTCTACTCCGCCATTCAATCGTGGCTGATCTATATCTCCCTCCGAACCCCATTCTCCTGCCTTCTCCCTATAACCCCTGACACTAATCAAGAATATGGTTTAAAATGATATGATAATTACAGGTAGATGTATTACCAAGTATTAATGATTTCCGTAGCTCTATATCATATTAACAATGAAAACACCAAAATCAAATAAACAATAAATTTAAATGCAACATCAAGGTAATCTTCTCCCACCAGACTTGAGGAAGTCAGTAGGTTAAATATAGAGCAGAGCCTTATGTAGACCAGAACAACATGGTCGGTGCTGCAGAGTTGGACAGTTGTAAAAACTCTAGGAAGCTGGAGACAATTTGAACAATATGGCAAGTTGACCGAAGAAATCACCAATTAAAGAAATCGCCTGCCTTACACACACAGGATTTCCAACCGGGAGGATTTATAATTACTTGTGGTTCAAAAATCCATGTGAAAATTGCACTGTGTATTCAAAAGAGATAGATGTTATAATCTCACAATTGTGTACATCAGTTCATGTTAGTCAATTTTGGCTCAGGTATCAATGGTCTTTAGTTTACTGTCTATTTAGTGCAAGGAGCTTTTCTTGCTCCTTACTTATGAGTACATTAAAATTCTAAGAGAACTAAAATAGTCCCCATGTGGCAATTTTATTCTCCTGCTTGCATGAGGCGGTGATTTTTATGTTCAGGAATTTTTTTTTCAATCTACATGTAGGTTGCCCGTCCCGAAAACAGACAAAACTCAGCATCTTCGGAAATAAGGTATGGCAGGCAAATAGAGTATTTGGGCGGGACAAAGTGACCACTGACCCCAAGCAATTCCTCCACGTGAGGCAGAGGTTCACGTGCAGCTCTTCTAACCTCATCTACGGCAGTTGCCCTTCCCAATGTGGCCTCCTTTACAATTGCTAATCGAAGTGTAGACTCGGCGACTGCATCGCCAAACATGTGCTCAGTCCTCAAGGTCACACATATTTTATCTTTATTTTGCACCTTTTGTCTTTTCAGCTCGGTCCAACCATCTTACTACCAACCCCTCTTTCACCTGTATCCACTATCACTATTACCCGCCAGGCTTTGGCCTGCCCCTCCTCTCTTCCAGCTTTCTAACCCCGGCACCACAATGGATTTTTTTGTCCCACTTTACGATTTGTTCGGTGACTGACGCCCTTTAAAGCCATCAATGACGCTCCGCAGTTGCCGAAAAAAAAAAATCGCAAAGTGGGGCAGGCCCTTTAAGGGAACAACAGCAACAGAATAATTTGCAGCGGCGTCGAGCGCCAATCTGCTGCCTGAGCAACTGCTTCACAAACAAGCAGCAACTCCACAGGGCAAGGCAGTGAACAAGGATAAGGCAGGAGCTCTCTGAGAAACGGCGGCACAGTTTGCATCAGGCCGTCCGCTGTCTACATCAGCCAAGCTTTCCTTCGCTTGCCAAGCCGGGCAAAATGACTCAGCTTTTAGGTTGCCTGGTGGGACTTTAGGTGGCTATTGGCACCTGGGCAACTGTTAATTTCTTCCCATCGTAGACACTGTATCTTTCATCACATATGACAACCACAAGAAATGAATAGAGAGGGAAATAAATACTATACCACTCTTCAGTCAATCATTAAAACAGGCATATAAATATTATAATTATATGCTGTTTAAATATATTCTTTGTTATGAGCATTCGGCCACCTCTGAGCAGATCGAAAAAGATTGGATTCCAAGGTGGTAGAATATCTGATAAATTTATGCAATATAGCACAGCAGAGAATATAATTCAGGCTGACAGCTGGGTTAACTGTGAGTTGATGTTTCAAAGCCTGGATTAACTGGTAAATCTCATACAGGGACCGGCATGTGAGGATGTCCCTTGGATTGTGAGCTGAAGTCAGTTATAAAACAAAGTCCAATCTGCTTCTCACAATACCTCAACTTGCAAGGAACAGTTTCTCCATATTAACAAAAGCTTCACTCATTTACATTTCTAAAATTCTTTCCAGGACATCATTGACAATTTCCCACTAACAAAAAAGATAAGTAATTAAGTAGAAGCCTATTTGTTTTCAGTTACAAAGTAACTATTTCGATAACAAATATGAAAAATCTCATTAGTGAGGAGACCCTATATAACTAATTTGATTTGAAATACGAAAATTATGGGCATTACGTTAGAATAAGTTCAAATTTCACTGATAGTACTTGCCTCTGTGGTTCATAAACACAAATGTTTGGACATCTGCAGTAAATCATGCAAATTAGAACTCCCGCTTCCAAAACAGGTGCCAATCTGACCCTCATTGTGACTTCTGAGGGCAACTCGTTAACTTGGAGCACGGGCTGCCTGTGCAAGAAATGCAAGTTTCGCTGTAAATATAATTAACGTTTCTAGCCGTCCATGATGCTCTCGATACAGGGAAGGGGTATAATTAGTCGACAGAGGTATATGTTGTATCATTATTACGTGACCTTTGGTGGTCCGGCAAAACGGCTAACCCAGCAAGGCTTTGGAACCAAGAGTGCAAAAACAACTATAAATAAAGACAGTGGTGGACCTATACTTCTATCAAGTCTCCCCTCAACTTCTAGTATTCCAGAGAAAACAATCCAAGTCTGTCCAACCTCTTCATGTAGCTGGAACCCTCTGATCCAGAGGGCATTTGAGTAAACCTCCTCACTACCCTCGCCAAAGTCTCCACATCATTCCTATAATGGGGTAACCAGAACTGCACACAATACTCCAAATGTGGCCTAAGCAAAGTCATATAGAGCTATATCATGATTTTTTGACTTGTACTAAATGCCCCTGGCAATTAAGTCAAGCATACAATATGCCTTATTTGCCATCCTATCTACTTGTGTTGCCACCTTTAGTGAGCTATGAACTTGGACTCCAAGATCCCTCTGAACGAATGAATTAATAAGTTTATTGGCCAAGTATTCACATACAAGGAATTTGCCTTGGTGCTCCGCCCGCAAGTGACAACAACATAGTGACAGTTTGGAATGACATATAAAATATTAAACATTAATAATAAAACATTATTGATTAAACATGTGATTATAATAACATCAATGCTGTTAAGGATCTTGCCATTAACTATATAAACTGTATATGAAACATAGAAACATAGAAAATAGGTGCAGGAGTAGGCCATTCGGCCCTTCGAGCCTGCACCGCCATTCAATATGATCATGGCTGGTCATCCAACTCAGTATCCTGTACCTGCCTTCTCTCCATAGCCCCTGATCCCATTAGCCACAAGGGCCACACTAAATCCCTCTTAAATATAGCCAACAAACTGGCCTCAACTACCTTCTGTGGCAGAGAATTCCACAGATTCACCACTCTCTGTGTGAAAAATGATTTTCTCATCTCGGTCCTAAAAGACTTCCCCCTTATCCTTAAACAGTGACCCCTTGTCCTGGACTCCTCCAACATTGGGAACAATCTTCCTGCATCTAGCCAGTCCTACCCCTTAAGAATTTTCTAAGTCTCTATGAGATCCCCCCTCAATCTTCTAAATTCCAGCGAGTACAAGCCTAGTCTATCCAGTCTTTCTTCATATGGAAGACCTGCCATCCCAGGAATCAGTCTGGTGAACCTTTGTACTGCCTCTATGGCAAGAATGTCCTTCCTCAGATTAGGAGACCAAAATTGTACGCAGTACTCCAGGTGTGGCCTCACCAAGACCCTGTACAACTGCAGTAGAACCTCCCTGCTCTTGTACTCAAATCCTTTTGCTATGAATGCCAACATACCATTCGCTTTCTTCACAGCCTGCTGCACCTGCATGCCTACTTTCAATGACTGGTGTACCATGGCACCCAGGTCTCGTTGCATCTCCCCTTTTCCTAATCGGTCACCATTCAAATAATAGTCCACTTTCCTGTTTTTGCCACCAAAGTGGATAACCTCACATTTATCCACATTATACTGCATCCGCCATGCATTTGCCCACTCACCCAGCCTATCCAAGTCACCTTGCAGCCTCCTAGCATCCTCGTCACAGCTAAAACTGCCCCCCAGCTTTGTGTCATCTGCAAACTTCGAGATGTTGCATTTAATTCCCTAGTCCAAATCATTAATATATTGCGAATAGCTGGGGTCCCAGCACTGAGCCATGCGTGTGCCAATACCGTGTGCTTTAAGTTTGTATACTAATCTCTTGTGTGGGACCTTGTCAAAAGCCTTCTGAAAGTCCAGATATAACGCATCCACTGCTTCTCCCTTATCCACTCTACTAGTTACATCCTCAAAAAATTCAATAAGATTCGTCAGACATGATTTACCTTTTGTAAATGCATGCTGACTTCACCCAATGATTTCACCACTTTCCAAATGCGCTGCTATTCCATCTTTAATAACTGACTCTAGCAGTTTCCCCACTACCGATGTTAGACTAACTGGTCTGTAATTGCCCGTTTTCTCTCTCCCTCCTTTTTTAAAAAGTGGGGTTATATTAGCTACCCTCTAATCCTCAGGAACTACTCCAGAATCTAAAGAGTTTTGAAAAATTATCACTAAGCCATCCACTATTTCTGGGGCTACTTCCTTAAGTACTCTGGGATGCAGCCGATCTGGCCCTGGGGATTTATCGGCCTTTAATCCATTCAATTTACCCAACACCACTTTCTGGCTAACCTGGATTTCACTCAGTTCCTCCATCTCATTTAACCCGCGATCCCCTGCTATTTCCGGCAAATTATTTATGTCTTCCTTAGTGAAGACAGAACCAAAGTAGTTATTCAATTTGTCTACCATGTTCCCAATGATCAATTCACCTCTTTCTGACTGCAAGTGACCTACATTTGTTTTAACTAATCTTTTTCGCTTCACATATCGATAAAAACTTTTGCAGTCAGTTTTTATGTTTCCTGCCAGTTTTCTTTCATAATCCATTTTCCCTTTCCTAATTAAGCCCTTTGTCCTCCTCTGTTGGATTCTGAATTTCTCCCAGTCCTCTGGTAGTCTGTTTTCTCTGGCTAATTTGTACGCTTCATCTTTTGCTTTGATACTATCCCTGATTTCCCTTGTTATCCACGGATGCACTACCTTCCCCGATTTATTCTTTTGCCATACTGGGATGAACAATTGTTGTAGTTCATCCATGCAGTCTTTAAATGCCTTCCATTGCATATCCACCGTCAACCCTTCAAGAATCAATTGCCAGTCTATCTTGGCCAATTCACGTCTCATACCCTCAAAGTATAAGCTGTTTTAACTGTTTATAGGACAACCCTCTCATACCAGAAATTAGCTTTGTGAATTTCCTTTGAATTGTCTTTGATGCTTCAATAAGACAATATATTCTAATCAAAATCATAATGATCTCTGGATTGTGATCAAAGGAAAGATTTCCTGAACCCTTTCACTCTGTCATCGGCCTATGACACATCTGACCATAACATCTTTCTCCAGTGTCTCTTCTTCACTATCCAGTCGAATTGGAACTGTGTGACTGTAGCCCAATCTTATCTGTCGAGTTAAGAGATAGGAATTTCAAGTAATTTAGTGTTCAAGTAGTCTAGCACCAAACATCTTGAATACTCCATCTAACTGCAAAGCAATATTATAAATGTAAAATCTGTTTCAAATACCATAATATCAATGTGGCATATAATCAAACAATAGGCTGAGTAGGTAACATTCACTTTCAGGTAAATGATCATCAATCACTCAACCACAAAGCGTGCATCACCACTGAACCAAAGCACTTGACACCTGGAATGAATCACTTTTAATCATTCAGTTGCAGTCCCTAGAAAATCGCTCAGCAAACAGAAACCTACCATTTGCTTTAATGATGGTACACCCATTTAGGTTGTAATCATTCTCAAGTCTCGTGCGCAATAAAATGCATCATGTACTTAACCACAAAATTAGTGCTAATCACTGAGGACACAAGTACTCAAATCCATCTCAAATTTAGTCATAGTCTGTTGTGGTTTCTCTTCCCACTCCTATTTTTCCCACTCCTTTATTCTTCAAACAAAATGACTTTGCTCCCTACTCATCTAAACATGGTCAATCAATGAAATAAATTACAAGCAAGGCAGAATGCTCTTGCTCTCCAAGCTCCATCTCAAGACCATCTCTCAACCCTTAAATATTTTCTGACTCCCTTTACGCATTCAGCATTGAACATGATATTCTTTCAATTAATTATTAGGAAGATAATTTTTGTCTTAAGGAAGATAAAGATTTAGTCTCCATAATCAACTTCATTTTCTAGTCTAGCTTTAGACGTTTCCGTTTTCCTATCTGTTTGCAAACCTGGTATCTCTTTTCACAGCCTTTTAAACTTCTAACACGTCATGACCTCATATTCATTACTTAACAAAGATACAAATGTTATTATCTCACATCCTTTAACTGAAACTCTAATCCATACTTAGTTTTCAATGTTTCAATTATCTCTTAAGTGGCCTTCATCAAGCTGAGACCATCTAAGCTCCACGGTCCATATCTTAGCACCAAGTCTAATTCACCCATTACATTGGTGCTATATTAAGCTAACATTAAAAATCTCATCATGGATTTCAAAACACTTAATAATCTTCCCTCTTTCCAGTTCAGAACCCTCTTCCAGGCCTACAAAATTCCAGAATATCTGACATGTATTACATTTCCCCAGATTGTAGGCCAGCCATTTGGCCACAATTGACGTCAGAAGATATCTTAAATACAAGGAACACAAAAGTGTTGGAGTAACTCAGCAGGTCATGCAGCATTTCTGGAGAATATGCAAACTTGGCATCTCTTTTCACCTGTAGCTGAGGCTTCTATACAATGCTGATTTGTACTATACAGATCTCTAATTACTTTAGAGGATAAGCTATTTTTCTTCCTGTTCTCACAGGGTTTGCAATGAAATATACAATCGATTTAAATATCTTCACCAACATTACTCTGAACTAATCTCTCAACAAACTTCAGATTCAATCAGCTTTCCAGGGACATAGTCCCAAAAAACTCTAAAACGTGCCTCTTAGCTTTTGAGTCCCTCTTCCAAATTTGAATAAGTTCTTGCCACTTTAGTTTGCTTTACAACTTGATGGATTTTGCAGTTTGTCATAAACCAATTTTAATAAATGCTGCATATCAGTGCTATTCTGCCAATTTTGATCTCAAATGAATTGCTTTCTGCTCATTTGTTCAATAACTTTTAATTATTACTTAGTACAGCAGTGCAGAATATTGTTCACTGTTTTCTTCACCCAGCATCCATCTATGTTGGGTCTCGCACCAATCCATTCATCTATTTATATATGTGTGATTTATCCACTTGCAGATATATATGAACTTTCCAAACTATCCCTATCTTGCCACACCCTACACTTTACAGTGGTCAATTAAAACCTACCAACAAGCATAAATTTGGAAGGTCGGTAGAAACTAAAGCATCCATTAAAAACCCACAGTCAGAGGGAAAATATGCAGACTCGCATCCAGAACCACACACACACCTGATTGAACAATTAAATAACGGTAGGAGAACCTTTCCATGATACAATTTAGTGTGTGCCTTGCAATGCTGTGCATAAGTCCATGTAGCCTTATCCAATACCAAAAGTGAAAGTGATACATTGAAGTAAGCATCTGTTGGAGGGAAGGTCTATCCTGTAAATAGGCATCATGTGCTTTAGGTTAACCGTTCCCTAAATTGATAGCTCTTACCATCATTTCCCATTGGATTTGCTGCAATCTTCTCATCAATAACAAATGTCTTTGATTATTAAGTTTATTTTGTATATCTATCCTGGCCAGAAGCATTTCTTCTCTGCCAACTAAAAGTAAATTAAGGTGCCACTTCTAACTATCACTTTCACCATGATGAATTTCACACCTCTATTTATTGAGCCATTTATTGATTTAACGATATTTGTTCCACTGCTGGAATCTCCAATTCCATACATATACACACATCTTTATGACATCTATGTTTCAAAATGTTGAACGCAACCTTTTAAAGATTAATAAAAGCCAACTTCAACAACTACCCATCAAAAAATGATTGCCAGTTCCAAAACCTGGAAGATTACACCACACGTCTTATTTTTAAGAATGAAGAAACAATACCCAATGAAGCCTGATGCTATCATGTCTTAAACCTGAAAATTTAAGAGTCGCACTACCACGATAGTATGTTTGAGAGTGACAACGACAGGCATACTTTGAAATATGACTGAATTTCAAGTAGCTTTGCATGAGGATTTCCATCGCTTGCGGGAGTGGGACAACAAATTCATCACCCCCTAACAAAATCCCTCACTGTAAATACCCACATGAATTCCCAAGTCTGATGCAAAACACAGTGGTGATTAAATTCATATTTTATTGTAGGACAATTTGATTTCCAATGGTATAAAGCTAAACCAAAAGTTTTACATTTCTAAACCACTCAGTTTTGTGAAAATTCTGTCTGAAACCAATATTTGTTCCAAATTATAAATAATTCTAGTTCAATAATTCAGTGACTACTGGGGCTTTACCATTAGGCAGGTATGCTTAATTGGTCAGCCGATAAAATATATTGTATCGTAACAAGGAATATTTTCAGGGATAGATGCAATATATACAGTCCAAATCAGGCAGCTAAAATTCTATACGAATATACAAAAATACTTAATGTATGATATTGTAATTTCTCACACATTTACAAATATTTCCATAATCTCAACGAATTTTCTAATTATCCTGCACATATATAGAGCACCTTGCAATGAACATATGAAGGTTGTCAAATCATTTATTCCTCACTCTAGTTTAAAAGTCTTTACTACCAAAGTAGATCGGAAAAAAAGCAATTACCATCAACTCATCTATATTCTTTAAATTGACAACAATCTAGGACATCTGAATACCACAATTATGTACGGTCACTTATCTAATTCACAATATTCACTCCCTAATGGGTTGTGATTTATAATTGTATAATACAAAATATTACGGTATTTCAGGTTTTCTGAATTAGTCTTACCTCTACCAGATGCGGAGTTGGATTGAAGCCACACAAGTTGCACACTTGGGCTTTGCATTCAGTGCAGTTGTTAAAGTTGGGGGACTGACCTGATCCCACGTTCAGTTCTGTTTTACATAGTGGGCACAATACTTTGGGCTTGGCTACTTTCTGTTGAATAACCGGCTCTGGTTTTCCTTGTTTAAATGACGAGACATCCCCAGTTTTAATTTGCATTCCTGGAATCGAACCCTGCAACTTTGAACTTATTTCTGTGCTTTGATCACTGAAAACAATTTTTGGAGCCTGCTTAGCTGATGACCCTTTGGCAGGTGATTGTTGACTTGGTTGAGTCTGTTCTGGCTGTGTGGATATTAGATTTGTAGCCTGGTTTAAAAGTGAAGTTCCAAACCCAAAGAGTTTGCCAGTTATGCCCTCCTGGTCTTGGGGTATACTGGTGGGGCCAGCTTGTGTTCTTGCCGGTGAGCCATCTGCTGTTTTCTTTTGTTCTGCAATGGGAGGCTTAGTTTGCTGACTCTGACTGATAGGCCGGGTTGCCTCTGTTTGGCCAACAGGCTTTGGTTGACCATGAAGGTGTGGTTGAGGTTGATCAGGCGCTGGAGCTCGCTGCTCACTCTGACTCGGTTTAATCTTGGTCTCAGGTCTGCTCTGCACACCAGATGGCACTTTAGGAAGTTCCCTTTTTACCGGAGTGGTCCTTCCTTGTTGGGGAATATGATCTGATTGAGACTGCCTCAGCACATTTGCTTGTGGTTCTGCTTTGGGCTGGTGTGATGGAGAGTGTAGTTGTTGATGACTCTTGGAACGTGGTGCAGTCGTCATGTCCATTCCCAGTGCTCTCTGCATCTGACAGTTTAAGCACAACCATTCTTCTACCTACAAAATAAATTAATGTTTCGTTAGACCATCTGAAATAATAGTGAAACTTCTGTATTGTAAAAGCACTGTAAATGCAACTATATGGAGCAGTTTCTTCAGTTTCTACTCACTCAATAGAGGAAATTTGTCTGTAATACAGCTGAGTTCCATGTTCATTGTTAAATAATGCTTTTAACAATCACCTGGGTAACGTAAAAATTTCCTCTGTTGAATGAATGGAAACTAGAAACTGCTCCACTTCAAGTAGAACTCTGATCCATTTACGCAACCAGTGCTTCCATGTACTATTTCATTCAAGGATCATTTCTCAACAACGGAGCATCAGCCAAGATATGTGTACCAGATATCACAAGGCTCTCTTGCATGAAACCAACAATCATCCATAGCTTAGTCACATAAATTGCAAAGATTACACGTTTATAAAAATAATCAAGTCGATAATAGAAATGAAAGAGTTGTAAAGAGTTGGGTAGAACTTATTTTAAAAAAAAGATGTTTAGCTGACAACGAAGTTAATTCAACAGCAATGAAAACACAATCACCAAATTAGCACAATTATTGCCCAATTTGCTGCAGCAATTAATTTAGCAAGAATTTGCTTCTAGTATGAATTTAGAAACAGCAGAACTTGAATGCACAGTAATAGAATAATTGTGAAGCCATTGTTCTTGATAAACAAGTAAACAGATGACAAATTCTGGGAATATGTGAACAAATCACTGCAAACATTAATTTGGAAATTCTGCATCAGGACATGGATGGTAAAACAAATGGAAAATCAAAAATACTGCTGATGTTGGGAGCCTGAAATTTAAAAAAATGGGAAAAATTAAGGGTCAAATAGTATCCATAGCATGACAAGACAATTAATGTTTCTGGTCTGGGACCCAATATGGGAACTGAGAAACAAAAGCAAATTATTTTAGGTGAAATAAGGAACTGTAGATGCTGGTTTATACAAAACAAAAGTGCTAGAGTAACTCAGCAGATTTATACCAACACTTCAATGATTTTTTAAAAAGTTATTCTAGAAAGCAGAAGGAACAATGAATGAAAATAAAAATGGGACAATTAAGATCAGATCAAGCTTCCTTGTCAGTGTAATTTGTTCTTAATGTTACATAGTTTGTGTAATATTGAATTGTTTGAATATACAATAAAAATCATAAAGGAATAGGAAGGCAAACCAAAAAGGCCAAAAAGAAAGAGTAAGTTATCTAAAGTTGGAGAATTCACTGCACACCTGCCTTGGCAGAAGATTAAATGCTCCTTGAGTTTGCGTTGGGCCACGTTGTAACAGTACATGAGGTTACAGAGATAGAAGCGAGAATGGGATGATGAATTACAGCAACAGGAAATTTAGGGATGCCCTTGTAGAATGACTGCAAAGTAGTCGTCAATCTGCATTTGGTTATTCAATGTTACTGAGTTCCAATGAGATGTTGCACTTTGGTATGAGGTGTTGCACTTTGGTATGTCAATGTGTGCAGTAAATCATAGTGCAGTAAACCATAGAGATTTGCCGTAAATCATAGAGTGCCGGACTCTAGGTTCCATGATGATGTCTAGTCAGGTGGGCAGTGTGGTGAAGGTCCTCGGTATGCTTGCCATCACTGGGTAAAGTATCGAGTACAAATGTTGACTCATCATGATGCAGCTGTACGAGTCATTGGTGAGACCACATATGGAATATTGTGTACAGTACTCATCTCCCAGCTATAAGGAGGATGCCATTATGTTGGAAAGGCTGCGGAAGACATTCACTAGGACATTCACCAGGTTCCAAACTTCTCAGTTATCCATCCTACATTTATGCCACCATGATTTAGGCAGCTCTGGGGCATAGAGCTACTGCCCTACAGCGCCAGAGACCCTGGTTCGATCCTTTTTTCTCCGAGATCTTCAGTTTCCTCCCACACTCCAAAGATGTACAGGTTTGTACATTAATTGGCTTCGGTATCAATGTAAAATTGTCCCTAGTATGTGTACGATAGTGATAGTGTGCAGGAATCGCTAGTCAGTGCAGACTCGGTGGGACGAAGGGCATGATTCTCTAAACAAAACTAAACTAAATGAATTACAAAAACCTGCCTGGAGAAAGGCTGGCAGCCCAATGTTCCAGGGTACAAACATAGCAGATGTGGCAGGTAAGAGAGGAGGAAGCTGTATATTTGATTCAGGTCATCAGAGCTGTACTCAGAAGGGATATGTTTGGGAGATCGGCCACTGTTGTTGCATGGGTGGAAATTAGAAATGAGAAGAGGATTGTTACTTTGATGGGGCAATATTATAGACCATGCTTATCCCCTTCACTATCCCCTTCTTTCTCTCCCTCCCTCCCCCCCCCCCCCCCCGCGCCACCATCAGGACAGGGCAAGCAACTGAAGCAACAGGAGGGGTACACTTTAGGACTAATAATCTTATTAGTTAAAATAGTTATGGAGAAAAGATAGGACTTGCCCACGTTAAAGTCCAAAATTGGGACAAAGTCAATTTTGAAGACATTTGGCAGGAATTTGCAGAGGTGCATTGCAAGATACTTTTTTTAATAGGTAAAGAGATGTCTGGCAAGGGGGATGCTTTCAAAGGGAGACTTCAGGGCCAGCATATTTCATTTCGGAGTCACGTGAGTGACTTCGTGAAGAGCCCGCCGGCGCTCATGCTCGACATATCGTCGTACCGCGTTGCTGCGACGGCTGGCGGTGGAGCGCGCTCCTCGCCAGCCCTTCAGAAGGGGCCACGGAGGTAAGTATTCTACCTTTAGTTGGTGGTCCTTGTTGTCTGATTATGTCTTGCAGCAAGGACATGGATGGGAGTTCGAAGGGCCGGAGGACGTCAGGACGAGTTCGCCGGTCAACAGTTCCGGGGCCTTTACCATCGGCAGTACCTGCAGCGCAGGCCGGGACTCAGGCGGAGATGTGGGTAAGCCCTGTGATTACAGGTCCAGATCCGCCAGCACACCACAGCTTGGAGGAGTTCGACGAGGAGGAGTGTGGTGTGCCGCCAGAGCAGGGGGACCCTGCCATGGCAGTCAGGTCGTCAGCGGGCTCGCTGGCGACCTCGAGCAGGGCACGTGCCGTTGCACGGCCTGTTCCACTCAGCCCTCCGAGAAGGGGGAGGGCAGGAGCAGAAGCCTAACCCTGTTAGGGCTAAGGCATTGCCTATCGCGGAGGAGCGGTCAGGTTCCAGGGCGAGACCCGGGGCGGCTGTGAGGTCCAGCCGGCACACCCCGACTCTCGACGCCGGGACGGGTCGGTCGAGTCGGGTCTCGTCACGGTCGCCGAGCCCCCCATGGATGGGTGGGCGAGACCATGCGTCGGCAACGTCCACGATGTGGGCAGCCGGCAAGACTGCGCGGGCCCCAGGCAGCCATGCTTCGGCTGGTGCCGACACCCCGCCGCGAGTGCCCTTAGTGGCAGCGGCTTCAGCTCTCGCTAAACGGAGGCGATTGAACACGCCCGCGCAGGAATCGCGCAGTTTCGCCTCGGCAGCTGTTAGCGACAACTACCGGCACCGGCAGGGCCTCGACGAGGTGCGGGCCGATGACGGGACCCCGGTTTTCTTTTCAGAGCCGGAGGACTCCGACCACCTGAGTGTTCAGGGTGAAGGGCGTATTGACCGTATGGAGCGGCTGCTGGAGCTCCTGCTTCAACGTCAACAACAGCAGGGCAGCAACAGGCACAGGGCGTCTTCACCAACATCTACTATCAGCCTGGAGCAGCAGGAGGAGGTTCTGGTGGATCCCGTACCACCTCCGTTGGAGGTGCCAGCGGAGGAACTCTTGGATGTGGCGACCAAATTCGCGGCCCCACATACGGCTGGTCTTCCTCTAAATACAAAGCTGGCAGCCACAGTGGACTTTCTTAATAATCAGGTGCTGCAGGAAGAAGTCCTCATCCAGGCTATGAGCCGTCACAAGGCTCCATCAAACTGCAACTCCCTCAACGTGCCTGTGGTCAATACGCCAATATGGGGCGACATCAGTGCGGCTATCCGTCAACAGGAGGTAAAACTGCAGCGGATCCTGAAGCTCCTCACGGCCGGTATTACCGTCTTTGTGCGGTCGGTGGACGGGGACGAATTGAATTTGGACCAGGGAGACGCCCTGGCCCTCCTGTGCGCGACCCAGCACGAAATTAACGGGTTTCGCAAAACCAGCATCCGCCCAGCGCTCAATCCAAAGTTTGCAGGAGTGTGCAAACCACCGCCGCCGCCCCCGCCCCGTCAGCTCTTTGGGAAGGACCTCTCGAAGAGAGTCAAAGAGCTTGAAGAGCAAGCCAAAACGGTGGGGATCATGCGCCCTCAGAGTGCCCCCACACCGTCAGGCTCAAAGTCTCCATACATTCGATCACGAGGGTCTGCCAGTACCTCGACGAGGACCCACGCTCAAGCTCCACAACGACAGCAACATCAGACCCAGCACCAGGGGTCTTTTTTAGGACAGGGTCGGCAGAGACCCTGGTGGAAAACGAAGACGCCGCGCCCTCAAGCCAACCCAGCACCTCCACGTCCACACACGCGTGTCAAGGACCGCCGGTAACCACGGAGGTGAGGGGGTCTGGTTCTCTCTTTTCTCTCTGTTTAACTTCACATGTTGGTGGTCACCTTCGGTGGTTTTTTGGGTGCATGAGGTAATTTCACTGGTGACGAGTATGTGTTGCAGAATATTCAGGGGCATAAAATTGAGTTATTAATGGCGACATTCCTCCATCCCAGCACATGCCCGCTCGAACATTTAAAATTATCTGCTGCAGAACAGGCAGCCGGCTATAAGGAATTGTTAAGTCTTGAGCAAAGGAGTGATTAAGAGAGTGGTGCATGAGCCAGTTGAATTTGTTTCGAACATATTCACCAGACCTAAGAAGGATGGAAGTTGTCGTGTCATTATTGATCTAACCCGTTTGAATACTTTTGTAACATATTCTCATTTTAAAATGGATACGTTGAAACAACCATTTCTCATGGTTGCTTTATGGCATGCATCGATTTAAAAGACGCATATTATTCCGTATCCGTCCAGAAATGTGACAGAAGGTTTTAAAATTCATCTGGATGGGGCAACTCTGGCAGTACAAGGCTTTGCCTAATGGGCTCACCACAGCCCTAGATTGTTCACTAAATTAGTGAAGCCAATTATGGCTTATTTGAGACAACGACACCATATAGTATGGCCTATTTAGATGATGTCTTAATTGTGGGCCACACCCTGGAATTGGCTGAACAGGGTGTTGCAGCTGCTGTCAATATATTTCAACAATTGGGGTTTATTGTCCATCCAGAGAAATCAAAGTTCTACCCTGCCCAGGTGATTAATTACCTAGGGTTCACGGTGAACTCTATAAGCATGAGGGTTACCATTCCAATTAACAAGATTGAGGAGGTTACCCAGGTGTGTCAAGATTTAATCCGCACCAATATACCATCGATTCGGCACTTAGCTACAATAATTGGGAAGCTGGTAGCTTTGTTTTCGGCAGCGCGATATGGACCTTTGCATTATCAGAATTTGCAAAGAGCTAAAATTGCTGCGTTAAAACAGAACGCTGGTCATTATGATCGGTCCATGCAGCTGCCGCCCGAAGCGATAAATGAGTTGCAATGGTGGGTGTGTCACATTAGCAACTCATTCAAGCCTATCAGGGAGGCTAATCCGGTGGTATATTTGCAAACTGATGCAAGCTCCAATGGTTGGGGATCCACGAATAATTGCTCTAGTTGTGGTGGCAGATGGGACACCCTTGAATCAACGATGTTGTTAACTCAAGGGATTAACTATTTGGAGTTGCTGGCAGCATTCCACGGACTTCGTGCGTATTGTTCTAAGCTTGTTGGAGCACATGTCCGTCTCCAAATAGACAACACCACAGCAGTAGCATATTTAAACCATATGGGTGGTACCAGGCCAGTTTCGTGTGACAAATTGGCAAACTCAATTTGGCTCTGGTGTGTTCAAAGAGACATTTGGATTTCAGCTACCTATTTGCCAGGTGAGCTTAATACGGTGGCGGACACCAGGTCACGCAAATTTAATGACAATATTGAATGGTTGTTGCATCCTGAGATCTTTTCTAAAGTCACAGCCAAATTTGGTAAACCGGACATTGACCTCTTTGCGTCACGGTGGAACCATCAGGTACCAACCTACGTTTCATGGGAACCAGATCCTGGGGCAATAGCGCTAGATGCATTCTCGCTGGACTGGGGAAGTGGTTTTTCTATGCCTTCCCCCCATTTTGCCTCATCAGTCGGGTATTGGGAAAGATTCAGGCAGATGCTGCCAAGGGCATCCTTATTATACCCGACTGGCCCACACAGCCTTGGTATCCGGTGGTCTTTGACATGCTCAACGAACCTTGGGTCCTTTTGAAGGGTTGCCCACAATTGGTTACTCACCCTGTCTCAGGGGAGCCGCATCCCTGCCATGGCTATTTAAATTTGTTGGCTTGCAGGGTCTGAACAGGCCGTTAGTCCAATACGGCCTCTCGGCTCGGACCATGGATACCACCGGGGCGTCGTGTCGAGAGTCTACAAGGCGAAGATACCGCTCGCATATTAAGAAGTGGGAAGCCTACTGCAGCCGCTCTCGCATCACGTACGATGACGTAACAACAACCGACGTCCTGGAATTCCTCGCGGGGTTGCACCATGATGAACACTTAAGTACAGTGCCATCAACAGCGCCAGAAGTGCGCTATCATTCTACCTCAGTTTGGAGGTAGGATCCAACAGGCTAGTGTCCAGACTCATGCGGGGTATATTCAATATGAATCCGCCTACACCACGCTATAATATCACCTGGGATGTCAGGGACGTATTAACCCTGCTCAGGACGTGGTCACCCATGGAAGGGCTCCAACTGGACCAACGCACCATGAAGCTGGTGATGTTACTAGCGCTGACTTCAGCTCAGAGGGTACAGACACTACACAAACTTCGTGTCGACAGAATGACGTCTACCCCCACAGAAGTAGTCTTTTTCATTGACGAGCTACTAAAGCAGCATAGACCTGGGTGCACAGGGCTGCAGCTGAAGTTCCCGGCATACCCCGCAGATGCTAGGCTATGTGTAGCCTCACATATCCGCCACTATGTCAAGGTGACGGCACGCATCAGAGGAATGGAGAGATACCTGCTTGTCACTCATAAGAGACCTCATCATCGAGTGACAGTCCAGACGATGTCCATGTGGCTTCCAGTCGTTTTGGGTAAGTCAGGTATTGACACTAATGTGTTCAAGTCTCTTTCCAACAGGGCTGCATCGACGTCAACGGCGAGGGTCATGGAGGTGCCCATGGACCAAATTCTCGCCACAGCAGGATGGGCTAATGAAGCTGTGTTCCAGCGTTTTTATAACAAGCCTGTTGCTGCTCCTCTACAGTTTGCAGAAGCCGTGCTGAATGCAGGTCACGAACGTGGAGATGTCCCCGCATGAGGGGTTTTGATTTGTTATTAATAACTCTGCTCTTGTTTTGCAGTATGAACTATTGAGCAAGTTTGTTCCTCCCATCCATCCCTGGTAGTGGTGTGTCAGCATGGACGTGGTCCAGGGCGTGTAATCACAGAAGCTTTGAAGTCTTCACGAAGTCACTCACGTGACTCCGAAATGAAATAGTAAGATTGAACGAGAACTTACCAGTTCGAAGGTTGATCTTTATTTTATGAGGAGTCGAAGTGAGGGATTTCGTGCCCTCCTCGCCCAACCCTCAATCACCTTCATCTGGTAATCTTAGTCACTTCAATCTTACTATGCGAAGTCATTTCTTTGTTGGTTTCTGTGATTCCACGCCGCTACTTTGAAGTATGTCGAGCATGCGCGCCGGCGGGCTCTTCACGAAATCCCTCACTTCGACTCCTCATAAAATAAAGATCAACCTTCGAACTGGTAAGTTCTCGTTCAATCTTACTATTCCTGTTAGAATTAAGGTAACGGCTGACAAGTATAGGGAACATGTGTCAACAAGAGATATTGAGGGTCTAGTCAGAAAAAATGAGGTATCTGTCAGGTACAGACTGTTGAGATCAAGTGAATACCTTGAGGAATATACAAGTTGAAGAAGTACACAAAGGGGAAATGAGGATAGCAAAAAGAGCATATGAGATAGATCTGGCAGGCAACAGAGATACATCCTAAGAGTTTCTACGTTTATTAAGAACAAAAGGGTAACAAGAGAGAGAATAGGTCCTCTTAAGAATTATCTCCCGGTGAGTGACTGGAGATGGAGACTGAAGAGGAGAGGCTAGTAGCCTTAAAAATATCAAGGGCATGCCCTAGTGTATCTGGACATTGTGGGAAGTTGGGGGAAGATATCTTGGAAGCTGTGGAAGAAATACTGCCTGTCCCGCTGAGTTACTTCAGCTTTTTCTGTCTATCTTGGGTGTATGACTATGTTGTACAAGCAAAGGAACAAAGAAATGTGCAAAACAAAAGTACAATCTAGTGTGAAAGGGGACACTTTTCAAAGATGTTTACAAACGCATGTATAAAATACTTTCATTACAGTGCACAATAGTTTTACTCAGATGAAGAATTGATGCAAATAATTTGTATTTATACATGTCATGCTCAAAGAATTTTAATATGTTACAAGTGTAGGAAAAGCTATTGACAAAGCACAATCAGCAAGTTGTGACAGTTAATTGACAAACCACCAATATCCTCGTGTACAATTTCTTAATGAAAAAAAAATCACATTTATATTACATTGTAACCATCCAAAATTTAAATTCATACTAAATTAGAAATCTTCCAATAAAGTAGCTTTGGGAAACATTACAAAGTGTTAATAAAATACTTGCATTACAAAATGTACTCTAAAATGGAGTTGCTGCAGCATTAGTTTCAATATTCCTCCTGTATGGAAGTAACACCAGAGGCTGGTAATGTATCAGTTTTGCTCTTTAGTATACAGACAATCAAGTCTCCTGTGCCAAGCAGACATTTTTTTAAAAACTAGCGTATGAGCACAATTTTTAACCTGGATTAACTCCAAAAATGTATATGACCAAATGCAATTATCAGGAAGAACCCTGAAGTCACAAGGTGGAAGTACAACTCAATTATATACTGACAATTAAGTGAATGAAGCAATATTTTAATAGTTTTGACTATGATTTCACATTGGTGTGCAGATGTATCACCCAACACATTTAATGGACCACTCACTTACTTCATGTTATACAATAGTTCAATTTAGTTTTAATTCAGCACGGAAACAGGCCCACCGAGTCCACACCAACCAGTGATCCCGCATACTCACGCTATCTACATGCACTAGGATGAACTTAAAATTTTACCAAGCCAATGAACCTACAAACCTGTACATTTTTTGAGTATGGGACGAAACCCACGCAGATCTCAGTGAAAATGTACAAACTCCATATAGACAAGAACCTGTAGTCAGGATCAAACCCGGGTCTCTGGAGCTGTAAGGCAGCAACTCTACCGCTGCGCCAACCGCTACTTGAACTTGTTTATTTAACAGGAATAGTAAATGTTAATTTTCACCAATTTAATTTGAATCTAGAATCTAGAAAGTGAATTTTCTTTTTCAAAAGATTTTCAGGAAATTTTGCTGGGCGCACGTTGTAAAAACTGCTTCTAATCACCCCCGTTGCCAACAAGCTAGTTTTCCTTTTCCTTTCCATCATATCTGATTCTGGAGTGCATTGATGCCTCACTGAAATGAAAATTATTATTGCACACAGATTGCAACTTGAGAAAAACCACACTTGCTTATTCCCAAGTTTGAATACTCACGAATACTCAACTTGTGAAGGCTGCATAGACAAGATATGAAAAGGATAGTAGAAACAATTTATAATTTAAAGCAACATTCCTGCAAAGGAGATGGTGAAATGTACTGAAGCTACAATTGTGAATCAGCAGTAATATGTACATCTTTGTACTGAAGGTAGACAAAAATGCTGGAGAAACTCAGCGGGTGAGGCAGCATCTATGGAGTGAAGGAATAGGTGACGTTTGGGGTTGAGACTCTTCTTCAGACTGATGTGGGGGTGGGTGGGGGAAGAAGAAAGGAAGAGGTAGAGACAGTGGGCTGTGGGAGAGCTGGAAGGAGAGGGGAAGGATGGAGAAAGCAAGGACTACCTGCAATTGGAGAAGTCAATGTTCATACCGCTGGTGTGTAAGCTACCCTGCTCCTCCAATTTGCAGTGGGACTCACTCTGGCCATGGAGGCGGCCCAGGACAGAAAGGTCGGAAATGGAATGGGAGGGGGAGTTGAAGTCACCGGGAGATCGGGTTGGTTAATGCGAACTGTGCGGAGGTGTTCGGCGAAGCGATCGCGAAGCCGGCGCTTGGTCTCACAGATGTAGAGCAGTTGACACCTAGAGCAGCGGATGCAATAGACGACGTTGGAGGAGGTGCAGGTGAACCTCTGCCTCACCTGGAAAGACTGCTTGGGTCCTTGGATGGAGTCAAGGGGGAGGTAAAGTGACAAGTATAGCATTTCCTGCGGTTGCAAGGGAAAGTAGCAGGGGAGGGGGTGGTTTGGGTGGGAAGAGAGAAACTGACCAGGGAGTTATGGAGGGAGCGGTCTCTGCAGAATGCCGAAAGGGGAGAAGATGGGAAGATGTGGCCAGCGGTGGGATCCCGTTGGAGGTGGCAAAAATGTTGGAGGATTATCTGTTATGTGTGACGGCTGGTAAGGTGGAAGGTGAGGACAAGGGGGACTCTGTCCTTGTTACGAGTAGGGGGGATGGGGAGTGAGAGCGGAGCTACGTGATATAAGAGACCCTGGTGAGAGCCGCATCTATAGACGAAGAGGGGAACCCCCGTTCCCTAAAGTCTTTTGTACTGCATCAGTTACTGAGGGGAGGGGAGGAGGGTGAAAAGGAGAAGGGGAGAAAAGCCATGCAGGCAATCAAGAGGCGTCTCATATTTACCCTGTCTCAATAGCAGAAGACCTACCTGCTGAAATCGGGATCCAGGCCCATGGCAACAAGTGATAATTATTGAGCCAACTGTCATTTAAATTACTGAAATGAAATATTGGCAAAATAAAAATGTTACTGCAAATCACTCTTCTATGTTATACAATGTGTTACCTCAACTCTCTCATGCTAATTGAACAATTGGAAACCTACTACAGTTTGTTGGTATTCTCTCTCTCCATCTTTCAACTGGTAATGTGATAATGAAAACGATGAACAAAGTGTTCCTCTCCTTTCAAATCAAAAACAGTTTTGATCGATTAAAGGTATAAACCTAGACTTCAAACAGTCAAGACCCCAGTCATTTTATTGTGCATATGTAACTGATAACAAAGCATTGCATCATGATTTGGACATAAGACTAGAGGAAAATTAGAGCACATGGTATTGGGGGCAGGGTGTTGACATGGATAGAAAATTGGTTGGCAGACAGGAAGCAAAGAGTAGGAATGAACAGGTCCTTTTCAGAATGGCAGGCAGTGGCGAGTGGAGTGCCGCAAGGCTTGATGTTGGGGCCGCAACTGTTTACTATATATATTAATGATTTGGAAGAGGGAATTAGGAGCAACAGTAGCAAGTTTGCAGATGACACAAAGCTGGGTGCCAGTGTGAACTGTGAAGAGGATGTTAGGAGGTTGCAGGGTGACCTGGACAGGTTGAGTGAGTGGGCAGATGCAGTATAATATCAATAAATATGAGGTTATCTACTTTGGCGGCAAAAACAAGGGGGCAGATTATTATCTCAATGGGGTTACGTTAGGTAAGGGGGGGTACTGCAAGATCTGGGTGTCCTTGTACACCAGTCACTGAAAGTTGGAGTGCAGATACAGCAGGCAGTGAAGAAAGCTAACAAAATGTTGGCCTTCATAACAAGAGGATTTCAGTATAGGAGTAAAGAGCTTCTTCTGCAGTTGTATAGGGCTCTGGTAAGATCACATCTGGAGTATTGTGTACAGTTTTGGTCTTTTAATTTGAGGAAGGACATCCTTGTGATTGAGGCAGTGCAACGTAGGTTCACGAGAATGATCCCTGGGATGGCGGGACTGTCATATGAGGAAAGATTGAAAAGACTAGGCTTGTATTCACTTGAGTTTAGAAGGATGAGGGGTGATCTTATAGAAACATATAAAATTATAAAAGGACTGGACAAGCTAGATGCAGGAAAAATGTTCCCAATGTTTGGCGAGTCCAGAACCAGGGGCCACAGTCTTAGAATAAAGGGGAAGCCATTTAAGACTGAGGTGAGAAAAAACGTTTTTACCCGGAGAGTTGTGAATTTGTGGAATTCCCTGCCACAGAGGGCAGTGGAGGCCAAATCACTGGATGTTCTAAGAGAGAGTTAGATAGAGCTCTAGGGACTAGTGGAATCAAGGAATATGGGGAGAAGGCAGGCATGGGTTATTGTTTGGGGATGATCAGCCATGATCACAATGAATGGCGGTGCTGGCTCGAAGGGCCGAATGACCTCCTCCTGCACCTATTTTCTATGTCTATGAATGCTTTCACTGGTAGAATTCTGGGCGTAGAACAATTTGTTCTGAACAAAACAAAATATGAGCAGGATAAACTGTTACAATGGTATCTACCATATAATACCAGTAACAAGTAGCTTATTTTGGCTACTATAATAATTATACATTTTCAAGTATGTCAGTGAGTGATGACAATCATAAGTTTTAGGAACGTTAAGTTTTATTGCACCAGATACAAAAGCCGAGATATGATTATGAATCCAAAAAACTGAGTGTTTTCAAAAGAACATTGAGCGGTGTTTTTTTTTTAAAGAGGCATTTAAAATTATAACAGAAAGCTGGCAGACAGTAAAGAAAAACATAACATTTCCAGTGACTCAATAATAACAAGGAAGAACATAGACCAGAGTAAAAGCTTCAAGCAACCAGCCTCTAACTGGAAGACTACTAACTGGCCTTGTTCTCCATAAGCAAAACAAATTAATCCTTCACTATTCTATCCAGCTTACACGCTTCTGCACTTCTGTCTAGCTTGATCATCAACCTGATGTGCAGCATGATGCAAACAAAAATAGAAGCATGGTGTACTTATGATTTTGCAGTAGTTGGAGAAAATAAAATGGATGGCCAAGAGTGAAAACAAAATTAACCATGAAGAAATTCAATGTGGGTTTATCAATAATGAAAGCTCAAAAGGCTGTTACTGAATTTGGGGCTTAATCGGAGATGAGCAAGGCCATCAAAACCTGCCACATTCTTCAAAAACCAAAGTTAAACCAGTAAGACAAGATTTTGTACAAGCATTGGCTTTGAAATATTCAGAGGGCATGTCAATTTCTTAACCCATGTGATCAAAAATACTAAGGACTTCAAAGAAAATGGTAAATGCAGAACATTGCATGTTTTTAGTTGCTCGGTTAAGCTTCTTTAAGCTTTGGCATGGCTTCCAAAGGCTTGATACTCGAGGAGAAAACAAAATCTGTTAATCGAGGGAGCACTTGAACAAGTTCTTTCAAAATTTAGATGATGAATGTGGTCTCCACCCCTCAATGCCCCCCTCCCCCATTAAACAAATCTAGAAAGTCAGAGAGTCCAGTGTGTGGTATAATTGTCTTGCAAGTCAGCATTAGACGATGCAAACAAAAGAACATCATTTGTAATCAAAATAATGACAGCCTTCCTGTCTTCATCAGGTGTACGGTAGAAATGTGCAGGAAGGAACAGCAGATTCTGGTTTACACCAAAGATACACACAAAATGCTGGTGTAACTCAGCGAGACAGCCAACATCTCTGGATAGAAGGAATGCATGATGTTTTGGGTTGAGACCCTTCTTCAGACGGAGAATCAGGGGAGAGGTAGACATGGTGATAAGGAAGTGTAAGGAGTGAAAATGAGACATCAAAGGTGACGTAGATCAAGGAAAATGTAGAATAGATCATGGTTCGCTTGAAGAAAGTGACAACGAAGCAGAGTGACAGAGATAACATTTAATCAGGAGAACAGTCAGACTGGTCAAAGAACTAGGAAGGGGTGGGTTGAAGAGAGAGGGAAAGCAAGTTTTACAAAGTTAAAAAAAGTCCTCTATTCCATGTGTGGACTCCTATATATTGGCTAGACCAAGCACAGGCTCGACGATCGTTTCACTGAACACCTCAAAGGTTTCAAAGGTCTTTTATTGTCACGTGTACCAATTAAGGTACAGCGATGTGAATTTCCATACAGCCATACTAAAAAGGCAACAAGACACACAACTACATAAAAGTTAACATAAAGATCCAGCACAGCTGATTCCCCACATTCCTCACTGTGATGATAGGCAATAAAGTATAATCTTCTTTCCTCATTATTCTCCCGTGGTCGGGGCAGTCGAACCATCCATCAGGGCGAGTGAAGCTGCTGCAGCCGGTGGTCGAAGCCCCCGCGTTGGGGGCAGTCGAAGCTCCTGTGGTTACAAGTTCCTGATGTTGGTCTCTGATCAGAGACCGCAAGGTCCATGATGCAGTCGATCCCTGGCAAAAGGATTGCGGGCTTCGTGATGTTAAGTCTGCAGGCTTCCGCGGTGGAGCTCTCAAAGTCGATCTCCAGGAAAGGGCGCCAACTCCTCGATGTTAGACCGCAGTGCGGATGGAGATACGATACGGGAAAAAAATAAATTTTAAAAATAGCATCTCCGTCGAGGGAAGAGATTAGAAAAGGTTTCCCCCAACCGCCTCCCCCTCATAAAAAAAAACTAAAGAACACTAAAAACATACATTTAACACATACTAAAAAAACAACGATGAAGAAAGGGACAGCCAGATTGTTGGCGAGGCAACCATTGCTGGCGCCACCCAGTGAGCCATTGCTCAGTCCGCCTAAACCTACCTGATCTCCCAGTTGCTAAACACTTTAACTCCCCCTCCCATATTGACTTATTTGTCCTGGGCCTCCTCCACTGTCAGAGTACAAAGTGAATTTACAGAATACTCAGCTGAAATAAGTCAGGAGGACACATTATTGGCAATGATGAATACAAGATTCAACGGTCAGCTCCTTATGCCAACACAAATTGGAGGAACAGCACCTCCTATTTCGCTCGGGCAGCTAACACCCTAGCGATATGAATATTAAGTTCTCAAACTTCAAACACCCAGGAATAATGGAGAATACAAAAGGTGGAAGACACTGCCAAGTCCATCATGGGTACTGATCTCCCCCACCGAAGGGATCAAGAGAAGGTGCTGGCTCAAAATAGCAGCCTCCATCATCAAAGACCCACACCACCCTGACTAATTCCATGTCCACATTTCACTCCTGCCATTTGGAAGTAGGTCACAGAGTCTGAAAACTGACCTCTAGGTTTAGGAACAGCTTCTTCTCAACAACCATCAGGCTGTTGAACACTACAAACACCAACTAAACTTCCAACTATGAACTGTCTTGGCTGCCCTAGGGACTTCAGGCTTTCCTTTTGTTTTGCACTAATATTGATATGTTTTTCTTTATTCAACTTTTTTTGTTTGTTTTATTATGTTATCTATTCTGTGTTGACAGACGTGTCGTGCTGCTGACAATTAAACACTCTTGACTAATTAAAGGCATTGGTTGTTGGAAAATATCAAAAGTCAAGAACATCCGAGGGCATTTTACATTTACTAGTAAATATAAAACACAACTTCAGGCCTACATCAACAGCTAAATCGTCTGGTATTCATTCCAGTGTGATTTGATCCTGTTGTTCATGCAAAATGACTCATCATTCAACATCTTGGCCCCAAAATGATGACGTGTGCATTGTACATTGGAATTTACAAGTGTCCATTAGTTTCAGCAACAACTGCCTATTACGATTCAGCTATAATTCTATTGCCTTGATCTTTAAGAAGCTAATCCCAGTTTGAATTTACTTACCGATTTACAATGACAAGGCTATGATACCACAGTCTTTTGCAAAATGCAGTGTTAAAACCAAAATTAAACTTCCTTGGAAGAAATTTTCATCCAGATCAAAGGCAATATACGTGGATGGACTCTTTAAAAAAAAAACATACAATTGCTAATACAGAATATCTTTTGAAATCTGTGGATGTTTAAACAATCATTGACATATATTGGTTTAATCATATTAGTTTTTAAATTTCTCAAATGTTAGTTATGCCAGAACACTAGTGCCATACCTGACACTAGAGGGTCCAATCTACTGAACACCAATAATAATTTGTTCTGTACAGCTCAATTGGAATTTGATGTCACCAAATAATTGAAACTTGTCCTTCATCAACTTATGCACAAGTAAATTGCTGACACCATCCAGATTTATCTGGCATCAGTTCCATTAGTTCTCCTGGAATCACCAAAATGAACATTTTGAAACTAAAAACTATTTCAGGAACAATAGGATAGTTTCTAATAATGAAACAATGCCTGAAAACATCGCTATAATTCATAGTGTGTAGGAAAGAACAGCAAATGTTGGTTTAAATCGAAGGTAGACACAAAATGCTGGAGTAACTCAGTGGGACAAATGTACAAAGACTAGAGATGAACAATTAATTCAAATGGTGTAGCCTCCAGTCCTGAAATCTATGACATCCACAGATAGAGAGCCATAGTATTATCTCTATTTCCCTCTCCACAGATACTGGTGACTGAGATATTTTCTGCATTTTCTGTTTCAATGTAGCTTTCTAGCTTTTGCAGCATTTTGCATATGCATTTAAATGGGCCAATTTCCAGCTCATGTGGTCCAATTATTTAATAACCCAGGAAGCTTAACCAATCAGGTTCTGGAATATTATGTGTAAGAAGGTGCTGCAAAAGCTGGTTTAAACTGAAGATAGACACAAAATGCTGGAGTAACTCGGTGGGACAGGCAGCATTTTTGTAGAGAAGGAATTGGTGACGTTTCGGGTTGAGACCCTTCTTATGTCCATTCCACTTTATTAACTAAGAGCCGCTCACCATGAAATCATCAACTAAACATTTGAATAAATCAACTATTGGGTTTCCAATGACCAGGCTCAAACAGGGTGCTAAGTTTCAAATATTTATCTGTATAATATTGCCCATTGGAGCATTGGTCAAAGCTACATTGGTCAAAGCTACCAAAGGATCTGAACATTTTCCTTCTCAGATTTTAAAAACCAAATGAAACAGTTTGGGCAACCCAAATTTGGAACATTATAGATCAGTGCCAAATATAAAGTCCACCTTAAATTATTTTTCATTTAACAAGGTAATAACTGTGACATATGAAATGGAGAGCGATATTGTGATATAACCCCTTAACTCAATCTGGCAGTACATAATGCATTCTTTTTTCCTTGTGCCATAAAAAGATGACAATGAAAAATTATCAAAAGCAGTAATCTGAAACACAAACGAGGAAGATCCCTTGGTAAACTACATTACAGACAACAGATCCCTTCCAGAACTGAGCAAATTAAATATTTTAATTTTTAAACAGTTACAGCTTTCCAAAAATATATATATATTCTATTCCTTCTAAATGGTTAGACACCAAGATTTATCTGCTATTACAGATTTAACATGTGTTTTCCCAAGGGGTTCTGGAAACAATCTGACAGTACAATGGAAAATGTAAACCTTGTGACACAGAAAAAAAAAGAATTATGCACTTGCTGAGCAGCACATCTCAACTTATCAGCACCTGGGACCTTTCACGTGATGCTTGCATTCATAAAAGTTAACATTAATATATTTATTTTTCTTGAAGTCTAATTCTAAAGTAGGCCTCAGAGATAAGCCAGAATATAAAACGTGGATAGGATTTATATTATGATGCAGCACTGATAGAGAAAATATTGCTCAGAAACGTAAATGTAAGGCTTTAGTATTTAACCGAGGCCCATTTATATAAACCCTTCACTCCACTGATGTTAAATCAGGCAAATATAATTAATAAAAATAGGGCTTCCAATATCAAAGAATCTTAATTCAGAAGCTGTATGTTCTAATCTTCTTACCCATTAATATCTTGTAATCAACTTGTTGGTAAATAAGCTCCCATATAAATAATGCTTCCATAGTTTTGAGTTTAATGGAATTATCTTGCTTGAACGATAACTGGGCTGTCTAGAAATTCACATCACATTATGTTGCTTTTTTGTCAACCAAACAGAGTAATCTGCAATATTAACCGTTGCTTTGCATCATTCCAGAAATGTGACCAGGAACAAGTTAACCATGTGCCCAAATAGGATCTTCCCATCTGGCCTCCTGGGATACCACCATTACCTGTACATGACTAATTTGGGGTCTTTGGAGGGACTCTCAAACCACAAAAGATTGATATTCACCCCCTCACATCCTTGGGCCAACAACCAACTCAAACATCATTAACATCAAACATCCTTACTCTCCTGGTAAGGGCTAGGTTGGTGGTGTGACACAAGGTTCCCAATCTTTCTCCTGTATTTTGTTCCATTGCTGCTGTTGATCTGGCTGTCAACAGTGGTATCAGTGAACTTGAAGACTGAATCGGTGTTGTACACAGACACACAGTCATGAGTGTTCAGCGAGTAGAACAAGGGATTAAGCATGCAACTTTGAAAGGCACGAGTGCTCAGGGTCAGGATGGACAAAATGTTCTGACTGATTGCAACTGATGAGGTCTGCTGGTCAGGAATTCCAGAAGTCAGGTGCAGATGGAGGTCCCAAGGCCAAAGTCCAGAGGTTTAGGGTTGAGCTTATTGTTGCTCTGAGTTTCAAAGAACAAGAGATGATTTTATTGCAACATTCAAATTTATATGGTGCTTAACAGACTAGCGGTTGATATTGTTCCTAATTTAAGTTCTTTGAGCCACCCCTAAGAATTTCAAATGATTTTTTAATTCAATATTGAAATACAATTACATTTCATGAAAGGAGGCTTTGGAATGTTTGGAATTTGAAACACAGCAGGCTCTATACAAGACAAAGACTAACAGTTGTTTGAAGACCGAGGTAATCAAGGGTGAGAGGGTTCATGCAGGAAAGTGGCACCAACATTTAATGATGTTAATGAATGGCAAAGCCTGCAATAGATTGATCAGCCTATTCCCATATTTATTTCTCACATGATATTCATAAAATACATCAACAATAGATCAGATGCAAGTTTAAAAGCCTACAAGGCAATACAAAAATTTATGGTTCTATTGGATCTTTTGGGGAAAAAATAATTATTTTGCGACAATATGCAGGCAAGTAGCTTGGGAATCAACCAAGAACTAAACTGATCTAAATGGGCATCACAAATCACTCACATTACTGATAGTTGTGAAGATTTAAAGAAGTTTCACAAGCCATGTATTCTATCCACTCAGTGAATTGCATTACTCTGTTTGGCAATCATTCAACTTCTGTCCAGAGATACAGTGCATCCATTAAACAAAATGAATTTATACTTCAGCATCTACAAGAGAATTATCGTCAGATGTTTCGATTTCAACAGGGTAACTGGGACAGCAGTGTAATATTTCATAATGTTTGAATGTGTCTGTAATCCACACTAACTCAAAGTGTCTGGAGGATGTACCACTTCTCTCCTGGTATTGTCTGCCAGAAATATTAGCATGTTTACCCACAGACACTGGGATGAGACTTACATTTGCCCTGATATTCTGAGATAACCCAAAGTTGACTGAACATTCACTTAAGCACATAGACCCCTCAATATAGAGCTGAATTTGTACAAATATTGGTAAAGCTTGTTGTATACACAAAATAAAATCAAAGCAGTTTTATAATTGATGTTCATCAGAAGTGCATCCGAGATTCCATTTGGACATTGCAAACAGTAAATTCATAATTATTTGCCAAGGTCACACCAGCAGCAGCCAGCAGCCACCCCCCCCCCCACAAAAAAAAAACCAAAAACACTTCATTTTCTACCACAAAGATCAAGGACAGCAGATGCATAAGAACATTTGCACATACTAAGGTATACACCATCTTAACTTGGACAATAATTACATTTTCCTGGAGCTCACTATGCAAAAATATTTGGGGATCAATTTGTAACATCAGAAAGAGTGCAAAGGTTCAAGAGTGGTTCACTGCCACCTTCTGAAGCAATTAGGGGTGGACATTAAATGTAAATAACAATTTTAGAAAGCTCCATGTGACAGTGGGTATTTATCTCCCAATTCTGGCCCACTTGAATTGCCTCCACAAAATAATCCCTTTCGGTCCGTAACAGACATTAGATAGAGATAAATGGCTGCTTTCTTCATTTATCACTTTCCATTACCCTATATTCAGCTTGATACTTTGCTGTACTGGGAGGCTGGCATTTACTATAAATATACAATCTCAATTTATTTTTGAATCAGCAGAAATACATAGTACCTATTCTCGAACTAAATTCTCTGAAATTTTCTCATGATGACAAAGTTTAATTAATATTTTGATTTACTTTAGACTTAAGTTCTATTTAACAAACCAGTTTCCTTGATGCTAAATTTATACCACGTATCCTGTGCGGCAATTTATCATCACCAAAAAAACTGCTCGTCTGCAAATTTCCTGAATGTGTTTGCTAACAAGATAAATTTGTCAGCAAAATATTTGACAGTATTTAAGAGTTAAGATTGTTTTATTGTCATTTCTCCCAGATAGTACAATTAAATTCTTACTTGCCGCTGGACAACAGAATATGTAAACACAGTACAATGTAAACAATATTATAAACGAGGTGTGTGTGCGCGTGCGTGGTTTTATTTTTATTTTTTTAGGGTGAATGAAAGAAATGCCACTGCATTCCTTCCATGATTTTGGTTCAATTCAGCATTCCAGCATGTGGTCATTACACCACCATGACCTCAATGCACACACACACGTATGTGAGTGTGTGTATACATAAACATACACATACATATACACACGTATATACACACATCTATACACACATGTATATACACATATGTATATATACACACATATACATACACACAAATACGTGTGTGTATATATATGTATATGTGTGTATATATATGTGCGTGTGTATATGTGCATGTATATATATATATATGTGTGTGTATATATGTATGTATATAAATGTATATGTATATAAATGTAAATGTATATATCTGTGTGTGTATATACACACACACACACATGTATATATACACATAGACACACAAAAAACAAATAATAGTACAACAATAATAATAATAATATCTATTGTAGTTCAGAGCTTATTTGAGGTTGTAGTGATTAATAGCCTGATGATTGTCCCGGGAAGAAGCTGTCCCGAGTCTGGACGTTAGAGTTTTCAGGCTCCTGTACCTTCTTCCCGATGGAAATTGAGAAATAAGTGTGTAGCCAGGATGGTGTGGGTCTCTGATGATGCTGGTTGCCTTGAGGCAGCGACTCCGATAAATCCCTTTGATAGTGGGCAGGTCAGAGCCGGTGATGGATTGGGGAGTGTTCACACCTTTTTGCAGTCTTTTCTGCTCCTGGACGTTCAAGTTGCCGAACCAGGCCGTGATGAAACCAGTCAATGTGCTCTATTCTGTGCGAATAGTTCAAGAGAATCCTCTTTGACATACTGAATCTCCTTAATCTTCTCAGGAAGTAGGGGTGTTGATGTGCTTTATTTATAATTGCATCAGTGCACTGAGTCATCGGAAATATCATCGGAAATATGCACGTCCAGGAATTTGAAGTTTTTGATTCTCTCCACCATATAAACAGGATTGTAGGTCCTCGTCCTTCCTCTTCCAAAGCCCACAATCAGTTCATTGGTTTTACTGATATTGAGAGCCAGGTTGTTGTGCTGGCACCATTTGGCCAATCTCCGTTCTGTACTCTGACTCATCGCCTTCTGTAATTCGTCCAAGAAACGGTGGTGTCGTCGGCGAACTTGAAGATGGAGTTTGCACTATGTCCAGCTACGCAATCATGAGTAAAGAGCAGGGGACTGAGCACACAGCCTTGAAGTGCTCACGTACCGATTGTTAATGAGGAAGATGTATTTCTGCCAATACGAACAGACTGTGGACTGAGGAAGTTGAGGATCCAATTGCAGAGGGATGCACAGAGACCAGCTGTGAGCTTGGTAACCAGCCCTTTTTTGTATCAAAAATAATTTATTTAAATACCAACACGATACAAAAGCCTAAAAAAACAAAACCGTGGTGACGCACCCACCATCATATTACAGAATCACCAAAGTATTCAGACATTAAATTACGAACAACGTTACAAATAACACCACCCTCTCCAACACCACTCGGGCGCGGCTGTAACCCCGGTAAAGGGGAAACCATCTGGCTCGTCAAAGCCCTCTTCCGCCTGGCGTCGTGACTCGCAGATGGCCAGCTTGGCCAGGCCGAGAAGCAACCCAACCAGAACATCTTCGGCCCTGCCCACTCCCTAGATCCCGTCACCAGTCCTTCGGCCGCTAACAGCAGTGCCACTCCTCCACCTAGGGACCCAAGGTGGAGTGGCAGTGCTTCTTGCCCTCCAGACCCTGGCTAGTCGCTCTACTGGTCCCTCTACCCTCATCAGGGACGACACTGCTCTTGGTCTTGGAGTCCTCCAGGGCTGCCAAGACCTGAGCTGACGTCAGTCATTCCCCTGCACCTCTTTGCCCCTCCCCCTCCTTTTGAGGATGAGGTTCAGCGAGCTGGTGAGCCCATGTAAGTTTGGCCACCAGAGGGAGGCCAGTCTGGGCCGATGTTGGGTTCCTTCGGTGGCCTGGATGAACTCGCGGATTTCCACCACCTGAATGTGTGGAATGGTGTCGTGGGAGCAAGAACATCCATTGCCTCATTGTCCGAGGAGTCCCCTTCCACCCGCTAACTGCAGATGGACACACCCTTGGTGTTCGATACTCCCGCCGCCCCCCTCCCCCTCATGTCTTTGGGGGTTTTGTCCGCCAGGTGTTTCACCTACTTCGCGACCTTTCCCTCCCTTCCGTTGACCCTCTGCACCCGCACTCTGCGCAACCCCAGGGTTCCCCGACTCAACTACAGACAGGTGGGAGCGGGGGGGGGGGCGAAGGAGGGTTAGTGGCCTCCGCCTGGGGTTTGGGGCAATTCCTCCGAATATGCCCCATTTCCTTACAGGTACCCTCGCCAGGGTGTGAAGGTGTGGAAAGAGGGCCTCGTTTGTAATGCAGGGCAGGACGTTGGACAAGACCACCCGCTGCACAATGGACACTATGGACTCAACCTGCAAGAAAACTCCCCCCACTGTGATCCCTTTACTCATGGCAGCGTACACCCCCTCAATGGACTCAAGGAAGACAACAATCTTCACAACCATTCTTCCCACGTACAAGACGCCTGCGGGCTTGGCCGTCGCGGCTATGGCAGCTGAGAAGTCCTCCGGGTTCATCTGAAGGGTAGAGTAGCACCTTATCCCATGCTCAAAAGGGAGGTTCCTCATGGGGAACCGATCACAAAAGGAGCAGCCGACGCAGCTGCCTCTGCACAGCACCTTGAAGGCCCCGCTCCCACAGAACACTGACCCTGCATGGTATCAGGTGCTACAATTTAAACATAGCACTTAAACACAATGCCAGACAGACACAAACAATTCAAATGGCACGAGGCCAAGTCCACACACAAAAAACAATGTGGAACAATTCGAGGGAGGGAGGCAAAATGGTGTTGCCTCGAACGATGATAATGGCGGCTCCCCCGAAAAACTGCTGCATCACCACCTCTTTGCTTGGCTATCTCGGATCTCCTGCATACCATGGCGAGCTGCTGACCTTTGCAGGCAATCCCAGCTGGTCCTCGCTGCTCCTGCAGCAACGAACAAAGGATTTGCCTGCAGTCTTTGCTGTTGGAAAACCTCCTATCTCCGAGAGATAGTAGGCTACGTCAGCTCCAGGTTCCATGGCTGCAGAAGGAGGTCGAGATGGTGCAGAAAACCTCCCACATCGCATGAAAGCACCGATGAGGCAGTAAAGGGGGGGGGGGGGGGGGGGGGGGGTGTTCTGGATGCAAATGTAAAATGTCCAGAAAGATTCTCTCCCCCTTTTGGTGCGCAACAGTTTCCTGGCAGGTTGCCAGCCTCAGTTGTGGGAGCTCAGCAGTTAGCTGATAATACTGCTCGCAGTCCCAAAACATGAAGAAACTTTTAAAATAAATCTCTGCAGCGTCACCACAATACTCAAAGATGTTTAAAAGTACCGCTGTACCTCCTCTAAATTCCAAAAAGATGTTTTAACGCACTCGTTCTTGTGTTTGGACGGGTGCTCTGCAACACCACACCTCCTGGCGTAACCAGCTTGGAGGGGATGATGGTATTGAACGCCCAGCTGTAGTCTATAAACAACATCTTCAAGTAAGTGTTCTTATTGCCCAAGTGGTCCAATGCAGAGTAGAGAGCCCGTGAGATCGCATCCTCCTTTGGCCTGTTGTGACAGTAGGCAAACTGTAGTGGGTCGAGGTTCTTGTTGAGGTAGGAGTTGATATCCACCACAACCAACCTCTCAAAGTACTTCAACACCACAGACGTTAGTGCCACTGGTCGATAGTTGTTGAGGCACGTCACCTTACTCTTCTTGGGCACCGGTATTATTGATGCCCTCTTTAAGCAAGTGGGAACCTCAGACCTCAGTAATAAGAGGTTGAAAATGTCCACAGGTTTTGAGAATTCGACCGGGTATACCATCAGATCCAGGCACTTTCCGAGGGTTCACCCCCCTGAAGGATCTTCTGATGTCAGCCTCGGTGATGGCATTCAAACCATGCCACAGTTGCCAAACGTCCACCCCATCATCCAGCTTTGAGCAGAAGTACCTTTTGGCCTTTTTGATGGCCTTGTCAAGGTCATTTTACAGACCTCTGCATCATCAGACCTGAATGCTCGGGATCTGGTCCTCAGAAGAATGCAGATATCCTGGTTCATGCAAGGTTTCTGGTTAGGAAATACTCGGAAGGTTTTTTGTAGGAACACATTCCTCTATACATTTTCCTGCTGTAACGACTGTGGCAAATTCAATCACGTCCATTGCCGAGTCCTTGAACATTGCCCAGTCTACTAACTCCAAGCAGTCCTGTAATTGTTCCTCTTCCTTCCCAGACCAGCTCTGTGCAGTCTTCACCTCGGGGGGTGCACCCTTCAGTTCCTGGCTGTATGCAAGAAGAAGCAGCACCGCCGAATCGCCGGATTTCCCGAAGTATAGAGCGATAGGCATCCTTGATGGTCGTATAGCAGTGATAAAGGGTGTTTAATCCTCTGGTGCTGCAGGAGACATGTTGGTGGTAGTTTGGCAGTGATTTTTTTCAGATTGGCTTTGTTGAAGTGCCCGGCTATGGTGGTAAACGTTTCGGGGTATGCCGTCTGGTGCTTGTTGACCACAGCGTGCAGCTCTTCCAATGCTAGATGGATGTCTGCCTGGGGTGGGATGTAGACCGCGGTCAGGATGATGGAGGGGAATTCTCTTGGGACGTATGAGGGGCGACACTTCACCATATTCCAGGTGCAGAGAGCAGGTGTTAGACAGAACTACCACATCTGAGCACCACGAAGAGTTGATCATGAGGCAGACACCCCTGCTTCTCCCTTTCCCAGATGCCTGCGTATAGTCCATAAGATTGATGGAGTAACCTTCAGGTTGGACGGCTGACTCTGGGGAGCTGGGGGTGAGCCATGTCTCTGTGAAACAGAACACAGAGCATTCCCTCCGCTCCCTTTGGTAAAGCAGCCTTGACCTTAAGTCCTCCACTTTATTTTCCAGTGATTGCACATTGGCTAGTAGAATTAGTAGCATTTCTTACTAATGTTAGAGGTATGCACCAATTTTCAAACAAAAGAAAACATTTAAGGGAGAAGGGAGAAGGCCAGCACATGTAGCCAACCAAATTCCTTTCCACTTTTAACTGCATCACTCTGCCTTTGATGGAATTATTTCTGTATGGAACTCAGAAATCAATTCATCAAATCTTATTTCTAACAGTTTGTAAAATGTTCTCTTAAAATACAATATTCAATGATCTGGCCAGTCCCGGGTGCCAATAGATTTGATATGTGTGTGAACACTGAAGTCCCAAATGTTCCGACAGCTGATTAGTGATTTAACTAATCCGCAACATTGGACTGGCACAGCATAACATTCCAACACATCCTCAACAGTTATCTAAGGACACGTGCCATAACAGCAACCGCATTCATTTAAATTGAGGGGAATAGTTGTATGGCACAGATGTAATTCTGATGTATATTGCCTTTCTGTAAATGGTTTCAATTTCAAGTGTTTAAGTAATACATTATTTTTAATTTTTAATGTAATTCTATTGTCTGAAAGTTTTGAAAGATGTTAAGTTCCTTAATATCAGAGATATTCAGAGATATACAGACTTAACAGCCTGGGGGAATGGCTTAGCTAACTGCCAGGGTTTCTTCATTTGTGTGACGGGATTGAGCTGGTGCTAACATGAGATTGGATTTGCACCCAGTCACTCCTGCACTGTGCAGGCCTCCACTAGGAGGATTATGATGCCTTTAGCAATGAAGTTGCCACTAAGAAAACCAGAAATGGCATATTTGAAATCATTGGACAGATATGCCTGGAACTTCAGGAACTAGAAAGCATAATCCCAAATAGGAATCGAACAGAACCAAACTGAAATGGGTCAATGCTCAAGAAAATATGGGCCACTTGAAATGCATTACTAATTTCACCTATCTAGTTCAAGCATTTGGAATTCCTAACATGTGTAAAAGCAATGCCAGCTGTAACATTGACATTTACCAGTCTTCTCCTTGGGTTTTACACATCAAGGCAAAAATATTCCCTCTTGCGTTAATCCTCAAAATACAAAAGGGGAACAAATTAGATCATAATTTTTTTTTAAATCTATGGAAGTTAAGTTTAAGAAGGCTGAGGAAAGGAAACCAAATATGTCGCAAATGTGCATGGTTTTACATCAACTGGTTATATATTTGTAATTTAATACTCAGATTAAAAGCAATGTCTTTTGCTATGTAAAGAATTATAGGCGAGCCACAAAATGCCTGCAATGGGCGCATCAACTGAAACTTATCTAAATTCTGCCAAAGTACCTCAGATTTCCATGATCAACTGGCAACAAAACCCCTTCCGATTTTGAACAGCAGTGTAGAGGTAAAATAAATGGCACTGGTGATACTTCAACCAAAACATTGACAGATCAGTAATGGCACCATTCAGTCTGTCTGCTGTACATGTCACGATGCCATTATATTTGACGAATATCTCACATTACTAAAGAAAAAGAAACTGTACCTAGTTTTAAGTTCCTCAAAAACTCCATCCACTTGAAAAAGCCAATTATATTCAAAGTACTAAGTAAATTCTGTTTCATTCACTTATCCCCCCCTAGCCACCCTCCCACCCCCATTCCTGTTGAGTATGTACAAAGGGTAGCACCAATTGATACATTTTCCCAACCAAAGCAACTAAAGATTTAAGTTTTCCAGGAAAAATACTAATTCAGATGCTTTGCCACTTAAGATGCAGCTTAATAAATATACTAATAAATGACTATTGTTCTCATGCAGATGACCATTTCTTTAATACATTATCAATAAATTGAGACAAAAATCAAAATATCTTCAATTTTCTATTAGTTTATACATTTCTATGGATTTAGTAAGTGATGATGGGTATAGTAACACATCAACCAGAAGGTATTACAAAATGGCATTTTTCCCCCACACATGCAGCCCTAATTGAATTTGCCTTTGGGATGATGATCTATTCACTAATACTTCATATTCTAATAAAACTATATTTTAATTACATGTGAAAAGGTCATAATGTTTCAACACTGTAATCATTAAATACTAAAATAATGTAAGCCTTTGGCTATCAGCACAATCATATTACATTTCCAAACATTGAGATTCACAGATTTATTTCTCCATTTACCATCTGCCCAAATAACTATTGTTTTTGGAATAGTTATTTTTTTTTAAATGTTGCTTGTCTATTCACGGTCTTCATTATTAAAATTTCCTTTTGATTTTTAAACCTTTCAAATAGAGGATAGAGTTCCCAAATTCACTTGCTCTGGTGAAGTATTATAGCTTGAATATTGAAAGAGCCACAAAAGCAAATTTGATAATAATTTCAGACAAAATGTGACTAATTGAATAGATCTATCAAAGAGCTAACATGTCTACAAAAAAACCATAATGTCTTCATCTGAGGCTATTATTTTAACTCGATAAACACAAAATACAAAAAGGAAGAGGGGAAAAAAATGAACCAACCTTCACCAACAATTCAGCGCTTGAACACATTACTTGCTTCGGAAGTGAAGTTTCAGTCTTTAACTGAGACAACTGATCTCAATGACAAGGTGCAAACAAAAATTATTCAGAGTAACCAAGCGTAAAAGTTAATAGCACTAATAACTTCCATTGGAATATCCTCAGATTATCCTTGCCTTTAGTTATAGCTGGGTTAACTACCAAGTGAGTTACCTCATTTTATAATACTCAAAATGCAACTTATGAAAATGACCATTTGATTATGGTCACAGAGAACCATATAAACTCACCCTCTAATTACTATTTTGGCAAAGTAGCAGACAGCTGCACAAGTATATCCTTACTTAAACTACCATCTTGAACAGAAGATGTAAGAAATCTAATTCAAATATGGATTTCCTGATTTAAAAATACATTAGATTTTTTTAATGTAAATGTGACTAGTTTTTGTAAAGGCTGTTCAGCAAATTGATTTTGCTCTCCATTCAATTGGCTCCTTCAATAACCCAACTGTACACCATCCTCTGACCCATATTGACAATCTTTCCATTACGTAAATTCCTGAAATGCCTACTATATTTGCCAGTTTCCTTTAATTTCTTGATAAAAACTTAAATTCCTGAATTGCAAATCTAATCATCTTCTTGCAGAACATATGCAACTTTTAGAAAAATGAGCCAGGTCTTGTCTAGTTGCCCAATATGGGCTCTATTTACCATGTAGATATTCATTGCTTTTCATTGAAGTAGTATGTTTATAATAACTATGTAAATGTTAACTTCATCTTCAGTATGTGTCTTATTACAATATTGCACACAAAAATGTGACAAAAGGGGTCAAATTTCAAATTCCTTCAAAAATGTCGACAAGCACTTCATTGGGTTCATGACCAAGATAATATCAACAATGAATATAAGAAAAGATAGCATATTGATGGCAAGTTTCAGAAAATGGCATCAGAATACACAAATACATTTTGTGTAATGGTTCTGGCGTGGTGTCCACCAGTGACCTGGTTGACTGGGCCGTCTTGACAGCATTATAGGCCCCAGAGCAAAGCTGTGCACTGGGGCCCCTACCAACATATTTTGTTTTGGTTCCCGTTTTTTCACATCGCTATAATCTGAATCTGGACACCTACTCCTGGCTTTCAATTCGTATTCACTAAATTTGTCTCTAATTTCCTGAAGATAGGTTTTCAGAGACTCAAGAAGATTCATGGCAACAAGTATGTTCACGTCCTCTGACTGCAGGACCTCACTTGTTTTGTTCACTCTTTCAATAATGTCATTCCAAAGAATTGTGAGAAAGATAGTTTCAGGTGCTCCATTTTCTCGTTTAATCCTTCTGCCTCTCGCCTTGTGTTCACATCCTGTTCAGTTGTCAGCTGATACAGAATCCAGTGCATGTTTAATTTTCTCGAAACCCCCATACAGAGCATGAACAGCATCAAAATGTGTCGACCATCTCGTGTCAGACAGACGCTTGACCACAACATTGTTTCCTAAAGATGATGCCAGAGCATTCCACCGATGTGTAGAAGCAGAGAAAAAGGAATACAGACACTGAACAAAGTCAAAGAATTTTACTGTCTGTAGGCAACACTCTCCCGCTTTTACTCCCATCAAGTTCAGGCTGTGTCCAGCACAGGGGACATAGATGGTGAACTAATTCAGTTGATTAATCCATGCTTGCAATCCAGTATAGCGTCCAGACATATTTGAGGCATTATCAAACGACTGACCACGGCAGTTTGATAGTGGAATTTTGTTCTCATTAAGGAAATCGACAACAGTGTCTGCTAGATTCTTTGCTCCATGAGAAAAGATGGGGATGAACTTAATGAAACGTTCCACAGGCTCACATCCTCAAATGTACCGGACAGTAAATGTCAGTTTGTCAATGTCAAGAATAGCACAAAGAACATGTTGTCCCATTAATTCACCGAATTCCTCACAAATGTTTGCCAATATGGGTTACCTTTTCCAGGATTTCTAGTTATGTGGCGCGTGAGATACGTACACATACATGCACGTGTGGTTACAGTGGTTTACTACTAAATCAGCGGCGAATGCCAATGTCCACTTGGTATCATAAAAATTAACATTAATATTGTTTATTATCTTTAGTAAAACACATGCTAAATATGCACTTTCCAATAACAAATATTTATAGTTCAGTATAGTATAGTATTTATTTATTGACAGCAGGTCACAACATACATAGGTTAGCATGGGGCCCCTATGCTCGTGGGGCCCCGGATAACTGCCCAGCGAGCCCATGCGTTAAGATGGCCTTGCTGGTTGGCACAGTAAGTACACATATTTCTTATTCCTTTCTATGTTTACGAATACCCACATGGAACAATAAAATTGTAAACACCGTTTCCACTTTATTCACCTGATCATTTAGTACAATACTGCATCTGAGCAGATACCACAACGTGCGTTACACAAACGTTCATTGGGGTGGACACTAAAAGGTTTTGTGTCCCAGAAAACGAACGTTACATTATTAGTGAGAACAAAGCATTTTTACCAATGCGATTTAAACGGTACATTACTTTATATATTTGAGCTATCGATGGCCAATGATTCGTCAGATCATTTGATTTGGGCTGATTCTTTTGTAAGTAAAATGTCTCCGTAACGGTCGTTGCGGAGCTTCCAGCAGTTGACACGAATGATGTTAGCAACTTGGTCCGTACGACAGGTAAACAAGAAACAGTGTGTTGCCAAATTGAAGATTGACTCTGTTTCTTAATTTTGATAACAGATTTTTTTTTAAAAATTAAGTGATTTTAAAAAAGTTGGAAAATATATTGTAAACAGTCATTGCGTTTTTGACACCATGATGTTTTTGATATATTAAAGTGGAAAATAAGGAAAAATAATTAATTCACCTAAAGATCGCTACTACCATAGGATAACTTGTTGGGTGTTTGAAAGGCATTAGAGGTTTGGAGCCTCCGTGGTTTAACTTATGGACGTACCGACTCCGATAATGGTCGTTGTGAAAATGGACACCAAGCACAACAACGTTTACCTGATCTTTATTGTACTGTATTACCTTTATGTTACTGTATTTTTCTCCTAGTTTAGATGAAGATATTTCCCTAGACCATTATCAAAACATATATGTACAAGGGGCCATAAGAGGTTTATTTATGAATTAAAGAGTCATGACTAAATGTGGCAGAATTTTTAATGTCACACTATTGGTGTCCAAAATCGTGGGAAAACTATGAAAATTTGCCTGTTACAAAAAAAGTTTTTGACTTTGTCTTGAAGTTATTTAATTTATATCTGCCATTTATAAGGTCTCACATGATGGGTAGATTTTTGTCAAGAACTGTATTGGTGTAAAGAAGTGAATGCTAATCTTGTTCATCAAATCCTCTCCAGTGTGGTAAAAAGACATATTATTATGCCTTTGTACTTAAGCCATGGGGCACAATTCCCACTTCAGTCTTAACCCCATTTTTCAGTTGTTAATTACACCCACAAGTCCTTGATGTAGTCTTAATTTTAATACAGCATTTCTTTTTACTGAATGATTTCAACTCAATCACCAAAGCAATTCCATCTGCCATATCTTCTCAATTTTCTTTTAAAATTTCTAACATCCAAGCTAACTACAAATTGAACCACCTAATTTCATTCTGATTTTAACAATTACCTGCACGTGGTTACAAACCAAACCTTCCAACATTGAAACACTTCACTTTTTCAAATATTGTTGTATTGTCCGCTTGAAAGAATAGCAGTCTAATCACAACCATATAATCAATCACAGAATCTTAATTGTCATAGTGATTACCATGGATCTTTATTTTGGTAGAAAGTCTAGATAGAATTTAACAGCTATCTAACACTTCTCCTTCTTCTTGCGAATGAAACACAAACCAAAGGAATAGTTGGATCTCAAGCCGGGTGTTGAGCAGCCATGTTGTTGTCTCTGCGTCAATGTCTGCCAGGCCCTGAGCTCCATTTGGTGGGTGGTAGAGCGGACACCCAGAGGTGAAATGGTTGGTTGTCTGTTGTTCTGACTGTTGCCATTTGATACTAAATTCAAAATGAACGAGGCTTAAATAATAATTTTCATATCCACATTTAATAAAGAAAAGTAATCCATATTAAATAACCATGCTTGAAGCATCTCTTATTCAAGTCAAAGTATTTCAAAGGAATAAAAACTCACCTCTGTAATATCAGGATTAGGATTAAACCCACATTGTTTGCACACTACTGATTGACACTGAGTACAAGTGTTGAAGTTTGGCTGTTTTGGAGAAGAGTTCAAGTCTGTAGTTGCACAAATAGGACACAGCGTACTGCTGGGCAGCGGAGCTATCTGTGGTACTGAATAAGGAGAGGTTGGAGCACTTCCTCTATCTGGGGATGCAGAATGGATTTTTTCTGTTCTTTTCATATTTGTGTCAACTTGCAGAGTCCTCCGCTGGTCTTGTTGTATAGATTGTGTAGAGCGACCTTGATTTTGCATTCTTCGAGCACTTTCATTGTTGGGAATAGTTTGTTGGAGGATCTCAGTTTTCACATCGGGCTGACCAAGCTGATTACTCTGATGTGTTCTTGCACTGTAAAATGAAAAACAAATTTCAGTCTAATTATCACCATTACTCAAATCTTAAGCAGCTGAATAACAAAAGAATATGTTCTTTTTTCTTACAGCTTTAAGTGGCTGCATCGTGCATGTAACACAAAGGAAACATTTTTCCAATATGGCCTTAATATACAATTGTAATAGCAACTCCATGAGATACAAGTCATCAGTATACCGTAATAAGGCAATGTATAGATGATAAAAATATGCAGTTAAAAGGAAACATCTGATTGTTAATTAAGGAAATTCTTTGTTCCTCCACAGAAAGCTTCAGTGCGACCTCTCTGTCCTGGGCTTTCCCCATTGCTGGCATGAGGCTGGCTGAAACTGGAGGAAAGGGCACCTCATATTTCGCTTGGATAGGTTACAACCCAACAGTATTCTTCATTGTACCTTAGTGCTATAAAAATACTCCAAACTTTGGTACTTAATGTCTTCTAAAAGGAATAAAACAATCAGTGCCCTTCGCCTATTTACAAAACAAATCCTGGAAAAAAAAAACCTATTCATGCATGACAGTATTGGGAGAGTTTAATTAGCCCAAGAATAGGACTGTAACTGTAGGTGATTTTAACTTCCCAGACTGGGAAGTCAAATATTGACTGGGACTAGTGTTAGGGGATTAATCAGGGCAGAGTTTGTTTAGTATGTCCAGGAAAATGTTCTGGAGCAGTATGTAGATGGTCCTGCAAAAGAAGGGGTTACACTTTAGGAAATGAAGTGGGGCAAATGGTTAATGTGTCAGTGGTGGAGCACTTTAAGACCAATTACCATAATACCAATAGTTTAAAGATAGTTGTGGGAGGAAAAAGCGGAGGGGGTCCCAAGTTAAAGTTCTAAATTGGGGGAAGGCTCATTTCGATGGTATTAGATAGTAACACACAGACATTGATTAGGAGAGGTCGTGTGCATGTCAGAGGCATTCAAAAGTGAGATTGGAAGAGTTCAGGCCAACATGTTCTTGTCAGAGTGAAGTGCAAGGCTAGCAAGATTTGGGAATCATGAGGGATGATACGGGTCAGGTAAGGAAAAGGAGGCATGTGGAAAGTATAGGCAGCTGGGATCACATGCATTCCTCGAGAAGTATAAGGGATGTAGAAATACATTTAGCAAGAAAATTAGGGTGGCAAAACAGGTCAGGAGATATGCCTGGCAGATAAGATAAAGGAAAATGCTAAAAGATTTTGTTGATATGCAGGTCCGTTCCAAGCTACAAATGGTTCAATTTATGTACAAACCCTACCTACGAACAAGCGTCTAGGATGCTGTTGAGTTGGATTTACCCAAGGACGTGGACTGCTGGTGTCTTTTGTTGGAACTCAATTTGCAGAATAAATGAACAGTTGAGCTTAACACCCTAATTTAAATACACAGAGCCCTTAGATAGTCGATGTTTTAATTTAAATATATTGTAACCTATGTGTGGAACTACAAGAAATGAATGAGGTCTTAAATAAATACTTTCAGCTGTATTTACCATGGAAAAGGACATGGAAGCTAGTGAGTTCAGGGGTGGGAACAGAGATAGCCTAAAGCATGTCAACACAACATAGTAGGCATGTTGGAATCTTGAAATGCATAAATATAGATACACTCGTAGGGACCGAGCAGCTGTATTCATTAAGTTACAGGAAATGAGAATAGATCGCTGGGGCCTCCACAGAGACTTCTGTACCATCAATGGTCACAGGTGAGGTACCGGAAAACGGGAGGATTGCTGATGTGCGTTTTTTTTAAATATAAAGTAGGTATGTTACAAAACTTACCTTCAGCGGTGCTGCAGTTCTGACGCTGGCCATGCGCGCGACTTTGGCGCCTTTGGGGGGGGGGGGGGGTTAAAATGTGGTTTTCCCCTTGCCACCGGAATTATATTTTGTCAGAGTGCGAGCTATTTCTGGAGATTCGTACCGACTGCCGGTAAGTTAATTTAAGAAAAAATTTTAAATAGCCCGACTATTTGAGCTCTGCAGTAAAATAAAAATTAGCTCCTAATGCCGCGAACGCCGACAATGGGGACGGATTTTACGTAGGGGACAGGTAAGTGAAAGCTGTTTATTTTTTCATATAAACCTGCTTGTTAGGTGACTTTATTCAATATTTCATGTTGCGAAACGGTGATTTATTCCCCATATGAACTGGCAGAATTTTCCCTGCCGATATTGGGTTTAAATTCACCGCAACGTTCCAATACATCGCGTTCCAGAAAATCCACTCGCAACCTGTTTAAAATGCCCATTAATGTATGGGCATTAAACACTAAATTTCTTTAATTTCGTCGATAAATTCATAACAATGAGATTTAAAAATCATGTTATATTGTGAATTCTTGTGTGAATGTTATTTGGACACTTAGGCTTTAAAATGTTTTTAAATATTTTCTTAAGAAATGGATAGATGTTTAGATCTAGTAATTGAATTTTGTAATTAGCTACAATTGGGTAACTAACTAATTATATACTTTAATTGCAGGTCATCCAAGTAAGATTGTTTCATATTAGTTTCAGAATGCTTCAATCTATAATAACTGAAAATTTCTTTCAGTTCTCTTAATTTTTAAGAAAGTGGCTTTTGACTGTCCTCTATCACAACTTTTGTGTTAAGTCAATGGAACGGCAATGGGGAACAAGACGCTAATTTCCGAGTATGAAAATGGTCATAACTTTTTTAATACTAAGGGCATGAAAGTAAATTAGGTGTCAAATTAAACTTATTTATATGCTTTATCAGTTGGGATAAATTGCAGGCTTGATTTTTTAAATCTCAAAATTTTGTAACATTGCTATGTAAAGGCAGCAAGAAGGACAAGCCAGGAAATATAGGCCAATGAATCTTACATTAGTGGTGGGAAAGTTATTAGAAGGGATTCTGAAATGTATTTGCCTTTGGAATGCTAGAACTGATTAAGTAGTAGCCAGCATGGCTACCCGTATGGGAAATCATGTCTTGCAAATTTGATTACGTTTCTTTGAAGAGGTGACCAAGAGGATTGACAAGATCTGGCAACAGACATTGGAATTCATTTATTATTGCCACAAGCACAGAGATACGGTGAAAATTTTTGCTCTGCATGCTATCCGAGCAAATCATACCCGACACGAGTACATCGAGGAGAGTAAAACAATTAGAATGCAGAATATAGTGTTACAGCTACAGAGAAAGCACAAATAAAAGTTCAAGGGCTGCAGCGAGATGATGGACTGGAATGCATTCTCAGCTCTCTGCAATTGATTGCAGTTTTGGGCAGAATCGTTGCCATACCAAGTTGTGATGCTTCAGAAATGTAACTTTCGATGGTGTATCTGCAGAAATTGCTAAGTCTTTTGCAAGGCTTTTGACGAGATCTTGTATGGGAGGCTGATTGTAAAGGTTGTAAAGGTTAGAATACATGCAGTCGAGGAGGAGATAGCAAATAGGGGAAATAATGCTTGGTGGTAAGAGGCAGAGGATGATAGTGGAGGGTTGTGTTCCGAATGGAGACCTGCGACCAATAATGTGCCACAGGGATTGGTGTGAGCTCCTCTGTTGTTTGTAATCTATATGAATGATTTGGACAAGAATATGGATGGCTTGTTTATAACTTTGCGGACAACTCTAAAATTAGTTGTGGAATGAACAGTGAAGGTGGCCATCTAAGGTTACAACAGAATACAGATCCACGGGGAAAGTGGGCGAGGGAATGGCTGATGGAACTTAACTTTGACCAGAGTGAAGTGTGCATTTTGCAAAGTTAAATCAAACAACGACATGCACAATGCAAGGCGGGGCCCTGAGGGGTGCAGTTGAACATATAGAGATCTTGGGGTACAAGTTAATAGCTCCCTGAAAATGGTGACACAGGTAGACAGGGTGGTGAAGGCGGCGCATGGCATACTTGCCTTCATCAACAAGACAATGTGTGTCAGAGTGTCTGAGTTGGGACATCGTGTTACACTTGTACAAAACATGGTCGAAGCTGTGTGCAGTTCAAGACACATTATCAGAAGGATGTGATTAAGCTAGAAAGGGAGCTGAAAAATGTTACCTTGATTGGAGTTCTTGAGAGATGGATAGGCTAGGTCTATCTTCCCTTGAGGGATTGAGGCTGACAGGTGACATGAAGGTACAAAAATCTATGAAATACAAAGTGGGTAGGTATCCACAATCTCATTTTTTGGGGGTCTAAAACTAGAAGGCAGAAGGTTGAGGTGAGTGGAAGGAGGTGTTAAGATCCAAGGGATACATTTTTCGCACAGCAAGTAGCTGCCAGAGGAAATGGTGAGTGTAGGAACAGTAACAACATTGAGGGTAGGGTATTGTCTGATTCACCTCTACCCCATGTGGATATTGGACCTTTTCTATGGAACTTTGTACTTCAATCCTGAACTATATTCAGCACTCTGTACCTTCCCCTTTGCTCTATCTCTATTCTATTGTACTTGAGTTTGTCTTAATTGTTCCTTTGTATAGCATATCTGATCTGATCGCTTTGGACAACATTCAAAACAAAGCTTTTTACTGTATCTCCGTAAATGTGACAATAAAAAACCTAAACCAATGCTTGAATTTTCTTTCATGCTTCAGCTTTGACTTCCAGGATTGAAAAAAAAAAACAACAAATTCCAGTCAAGTTTACCACATGCCACTTGTTTGCATGCTCACACATCCCCAAAGGAATCCTGCCTTTATTACATGTTAGCATATTTTTTAATTATCTTAACCTTCTGAAGACAGACTTTGACATTTCTTTGCTCCAAACAATTATTCTATATTGAAGTGTTCAATCAAATAAAATTACACATTCTCAATTTTTAAATCTCTGACTCCTGTTGTTTCACTCTGAAGTATTTCAAGTTTTCTACTTTCAGAACACAAACAGAACCCTTCATTACCCAGAACCAGGTCCTGAACAAGCTGCCAACTAATTAAGAAAGAGCATCAGATGCATAGTGAAGACCAATTTGCCCCACTCACACGCTCATTTCCTCGTCAACTTACAAGGTTAGCAATAATTCTGTTACATTCCAATTCATCTATAGATTGATGGCATATCTCACTTTTCCCCAAATTAATTGAAGTTCTTTAATTTGTATTCGCAATGCGAATCAAATCACAAAAACGTTACAGTACACGAGGCCAAGTGGTCCATTTTACATCACCTCCAATACCTTCTTCCGGTCCTTCAAATTAATTAATTTCTAAGATTTATTCAGATTCATTTTCAACACAAGAGTAATATCACAAATAATTTGTGATATATTATTCACATTGAAGATAGAAAACACCAAGATTGCTAGGGTCGCAGCTTGCGAGCAAGGCTGTCAAAGTATACAGTGGGATGTAGATCATCTACAGAAATGGACAGAGAAACGTCAGATGGAGTTTAATCCAAGCAAGTATGAGGTATTGCACTTTAGTAGGTCAAATGGAAGAGGAAAATATGCATTTAATGGCAGGACCCTTGACAGCATTGATGTACAGTAGGATCTTGGGGTCCAAGTCCATATCTCCCTGAAAGTGGCAACACAAATAGAGTTGCAAAGGCGGCATATGGTACGCTTGTCTTCATTGGTCAGGGCATTTATGTTTTGTAAGACTTTGGTTAGGTCGCATCTGGTGTAATGTATACAGTTCTGGTGGAACTAATACACGGCTTTGGAAAGGATGCAGTGGTGATTTATAGAATGATGCTTGGATTAGGGGTATTAGCTACAAGGAGAGATATGACAAACTTGGATTGTTTTATCTAGAGGTCAAGGGGACATCTAAATTATATTAAATTATGAGAGGCATAGATGGACTAGAACCTTTTTCCAAGGATAGAAATATCAAATCCTAACGGACATAATTCTGAGAGGAACAAAGTTTAAAAGGAGATGTGTGGGGAAATGTTTTTTTTTTTTTTTACATAGAGAGTGGCGAGTGCCTGGAAAACATTGCCGGGGGTGGTGGCGGCAGATATGATAGTGGCATTCAAGAGATTTTTGGATAGACATGTGGAAATGCAGGGAACAGAGGGATATCAATAATGTGCAGGCACATAAGAGTTGGTCTTGGCATTATGTTCAGGACAGACTCTGTTCCTGTGTTATATTGTTCAATGTTCTCACCCCAGTCAGTGTATTCCTATACTCTGCACAAAATATTCTGCAAGTCATATTTGATTCTTTAGCCTAATGTCCTTTAGCTCATGAACACTCTGGCAATGGGAACAATTTATCTTTATCTGCTCTGTCTATATACTTTATGATCGTGAATACTACCATCAGACATCATTGCAACCTCTACTGTTCCAGGGAGAATAAGTTTTTTTTTTCAGTCAATCCATATAATTAAGTCAAGTCAAAGTTTTTTGACAAATTTTATTGTCATTTAGAAATATATTGATATATGCAGTTCCAAACGAAATTACGTTGCATTTGGCTCCCTGTGCAACACAATAAATTAACAGAAGGATAGGCATGGATGAAAAGGATAAATAGACAATGGTGGCAGCCCATTACATGACATTCAGGAGTCTGATGGCTCGTGGGAAGAAGCTGTTGCAGAACCTTGATGTTCTGCTCTTTATGCTGCGATATCTTTTTCCCGAGCAAGCATATGGCACTGGGAATATACTTTTAGGGTAGTGGAAAGGATAATTAAGCAAGCTGCTTTTTCTTTGATGTGTTGAAGCTGTATTCATCTGGGCAAATAGAGAGTATTCCATATCTCCCTCATTTGTACCTTGTAGTCTTTGTAATGCTTTGGGTTATTGGGATGCAACTTGCTCACAAAATGTGACTGGACAAATTCTGATTAATGGTGTTACCCAGGACAATCGTGAACTCAGCAATGGTAATTTTTTAAAAGAATGGTTAAAGATGTTGGAGATAATTATTGTCTGACACTTCTGGCAATAATATTAGTTGCGATTTACCAGACCAACCCTGTGCATATCTGAGATTCAGTTTGAACTCAGCAATCCTCTCCTTCCATTCAACACACAAAGCATATGGAGTCTCTGAACACATTCTTTCAACAAAATATATCCAGTATATCCTTTGGCATTCAGGGCACACAAGTCACCAATAAACTAGCTTCCCATTAATAAACTCCTTCTAGAGTTTGGTATCCATTTCCATTTTTTACATTGGACTATTGAAAGTTGAATCTCATTCAATCTAAACTCATTTTAAGTTTATGATCGTAGATGTTACTTTTTTTAAACTTATCGACTCACCCAGTTCTTAAATTTCTTACAAACCCAACAGGCTAAATAAATGGATTAATGACAAATTTAATTAAGAGAGAATTCACCAGTGTTATATTTAGATTTCAAGGATGAAAAGAAAAGGCAAGTAGTTCTGTTTGTACATTGTGTATGAACAATAAGCTAACAAATATTCACAGTTTAGAAAAGTAGGTGCAGGAGTAGGCCATTCGGCCTTTTATGCCAGCACCGCCATTCAACATGTTCATGGCTGAAATCTAAAATCAGTACCCCATTCCTGCTTTTTCCCCCCCTAATACCTTGATTCCTTTAGCCCTAATTGCTAAATATAACTCCCTTGAAAACATCCAGTGAATTGGCCTCCACTGCCTTCAGCGGCAGAGAATTCCACGGATTCACAACTCTCTGGGTGAAGAAGTTTTTCCTCATCTCAGTCCTAAATGGCCTACCCGTTATTCTTAAATTGTGACCCCTAGTTCGAGACTCCCCCAACATCGGGAACATTTTTCCTGCATCTAGCATGTACAATCCTTTAAGAATGTTATACGTTTTTTTAAGATCCCCTCTCATCCTTCTAAATTCCAGTGAATACAAGCCCAGTCCACACATTCTTTCATCATATGTCATTCCCGCTATCCCGGGAATTAACCTGGAGAACCTACACTGCACTCCCTCAATAGCAATAATGTCCTTCCTCAAATTAGGAGACCGAAACTACACACAATACTCCAGGTGCGGTCTCACCAGGGCCCTGTATAACTGCAGTATGACCTCCTTGCTCCTAAACTCAAATCCTCTCGCAATACTGTACCTGGAAACACCGGGAAGGCATCCATCGTGTCCAGAAACTACGACACCCTCTCCCTACCATCCTACTAGCCAATGTACAATCACTAGAAAATAAAGTGGACTTAAGGTCAAGCCTGCTTTACCAAAGGGAGCTGAGGGAATGATCTGTGTTCTGCTTCACAGAGACATGGTTCATCCCAAGTTCCATAGACTCAGCTGTCCAGCCTGAAGGTTTCTCCATCCATCACATGGACCGTACGCAGGCATCCGGGAAAGGGAGAGGAAGGGATGTCTGCCTCATGGTCAACTCTTCGTGGGCTCAGACGTGGCAGTTCTGTCTAACTCCTGCTCTCCGCACCTGGAACATCAGGCAGTGAGGTGACGCCCCCTCTACCTACCGAGGGAATTCACCTCCATCATCCTGACCGCGGTCGACATCCCACCCCAGGCAGACATCCGTCTGGCACTGGAGGAGCTGCACGCCGTGGTCAACAAGCACCAGACATCCTACCCCGAGGCGTTTACCACCATGGCCGGGGATTTCAACAAACCCAACCTGAAAAAAATCACTTCCGGAACAGACTGCAAAAAAGACAGCAAAAAGTTGTGACTACTGTCCAGTCCATCACCGGCTCTGACCTCCCCAACAAAGAAGAGGTCTATTGTAGTACGCTACCTCAAAAAGGCAGCCAACATCATCAAAGATCCACACCATCCTGGCCACACACTCATTTTACCATTGCCATCGGGAAGAAGGTACAGGAGCCTGAAAACTAATGTCCAGGTTCAGGAACAGCTTCTTCCCTACAGTCATCAGGCTATTAAACACGACAACAAACAAGGTCAGAACTACAACAGACTATTATTATTGTATTATATTTGTTTATTTATTGAGTATGTGTGCATGTGTATATATATATATATATACACACACTGCACTTTTTTCTCCCATTATGTTCTCTGTTTACATATTCAGTTGTGCTGCAGCAAGTAAGAATTTCATTGTGCTATCTAGGACATATTACAATAAAACATTCTTGACTCTTGACTTGAAGGCCAACATGCCATTTGCTTTCTTCACTGCCTGCTGCACTGCATGCTTACTTTCAGTGACTAATGTACAAGCACACCCAGGTCTTGTTGCACCTCGCCTTTCCCTAATCTGACATCATTCAGATAATAATCTGCCTTCCAGTTCTTGCCACCAAAGTGGATAACCTCACATTTATCCACATTATACTGCATCTGCCATGCATCTGCCCACTCACCCAACTTATCCAAGTCACCCTGCAGCCTCATAGCATCCTCATCATAGCTCACATTGCCACCCAGCTTTGTGTCATCTGCAAACGTGGAGATGTCACATGTAATTCCCTTGTCTAAATCATTGATACTTATCTAAATCGTTAAATAACTGCGGTCCCAGCACCGAGCCTTGTGGCACCCCACTAGTAATTCTGAAAAGGACCCGTTAATTCTGGGAGATTGAACCAATGTACGTGTTAAACTGACACTGGAGCAACTGAAGTGGGAATCATTTTCATTTACTCAAAATAGCAAGTCGCTGTACAGCTACTGAAACCTCAGCACACTGCATATATTGCAGAATAAGAGGATTCCTGAGCCTAAGGCCTATCTGGTTAAGCCAAGGCATTTCAGAAGAAGAAAGGAAAACTTCAGTCCAAACTCATGCACAAGATACACTGAAGTGGTATTGTAATACAGGGCTCTCGCTTAACTTTTTTTCCCTGTTGCCAGCCGGGCAACCTTGACAGTTTTTTAGGTTGCCAAATTACAGTTTAGGTGGTCATTTAAGACGGTTTGCATGACGCGCGTGATAATCTGCTCCAACGAAGTGCGTAGTTACCAGTCAGATTTATGCTCAATGAAGCATTCACATATTATGTTCAAGAAGGAACTGCAGATGCTGGAAAATCGAAGGTAGACAAAAGTGCTGGAGAAACTCAGCGGGTGTAGCCGCATCTATGGAGCGAAGGAAATAGGCAAAGTTTCATGCCGAAACCCATCAGTCTGAAGAAGGGTTTCGACCCGAAACATTGCCTATTTCCTTCGCTCCATAGATACTGCCGCATCCGCTGAGTTTCTCCAGTACTTTTGTCTACATTCACATATTATTTCTGCTTCAAATAACTCACAAACTAAAAATATTCACCAATCAAGACATGATATATACCACAATGACATGCAGCAAAATTATAATACAATATCTCAACTCTTTTTACACATTGCAATTAATGCAATTTCTATTAGTTCTTTCCACATCCAAACAAAAATGTGGTTGGATTATTCAGCAAATGATCAACCCGTGTCAATAAATCCTGGACCATGCACACTACAGATTGATGCTAGCATGTTTTCTGTGAAGGACCGAAAATTACCCTGACATGGCCTTAGCATGGGTCGTTATTGCTATTGGCACAGAAACACTCTGGCTTCCCACATAATTTATCCATAACAAATATACAGGTTGCAAGGAAATTTCTAAAGGCATTTTATGATAATAGCTGTTAAAACCAACTATACCCATCTTACAGGTTATACATTACACTAACTGACAAGAGATGGCCAAAGGACATAACTGCAGCAAATGTTCTTTTGGTAATATGTTTAAAGGTGTCAAAACAAATAACAACATTAGGAATTAAAACACATTTGATTGCATTCCGTTATCAAAGATAGTCAATGTTCGCTCTGAAGACCATGAATCACAATAGGGTCAAGGGGTGTGCGAATCAGTGCGGGGTGGATAGATGGTGGGGGGGGGGGGGGGGGGTTGAGAAGGCAACCGATGCGGAATAGATGGACTGATGCAGGTGAATTAGTACGTGTTGGTTGGAGTATGTAAAATTGTGAAGGGAGAGCACGGGTGATGTCAGTGGTGTTGAATGGGGGTTCAGTACGGGATTGGGGGGGGGGGGGGGAGAGATCAGTACAGGATGAATGGGGGTTCAGTACAGGATGAATGGGGGTAGACAAAAATGCTGGAGAAATTCAGCGGGCAGCATCTATGGAGCTAAGGAAATAGGCAACGTTTCGGGTCGAGACCCTTCTTCAGACTGTTCCCCCCCATTCTTCTTGAATGGGGGGGGGGGGAGATCAGTACAGGATGGATTGGGGGGGATCATCACAGGAGGAATGGGGGGGATCAGTACAGGATGAATGGAGGGAGGGTCAGGACAGTGTGGATCCTGAGCAGAATGAATGGAGATTACAACAGGACGAATGAGGGGATGAGTATAGAATGAATGCGAGATCAGTACAGGATGAATGAGGGGATCAGTACAGGATGAATGGCGGATCAGTAAAATATGAATGGGTAGATCACTACAGGATGGATGGGGAGGTTTGGTGCAGGGTAAATGGAAGGTGGGTCAGTACGAGATGAATGGGAGGATCAGTGCAGTATGAATGGGGGGGAGAAGTGCAGGATGGATGGGAATGGGGGTCAGTACAGGATGAATTGGGGGATCAGTGTAGGATGGATGGGAGGTGGCAGGAGAATCAATGCGAGGTGGGTAGGGTGACGAATAGATTGGGGGGGGTAGATGGGGAGGGGAGCACAGGGGATGTCAATGAGGACTGAATAGAGGAGGGAATGGGGATAAGTGCGGGATGGAGAGGAGGGGTCCCAGGATAAGAGGGGTGGAGGGGTGCGAGAGAGAGGGGAGGGGGGGGGGGGCAGAGGAGGTGGGGAGGAAGGAAGGTCAGCGCTCCTCAGACAACATCACCCCGCTGCCTTGGCCGTCCCTGTCCAACGCCAAAGTGCCACCGCCAAAGGGGGTGGCGGTTGGGAACTCATCGTCACCGCCTCCCCTTCGCCGCCAGCCGACAGGTAGGTGCGGGACCGAGCGGTACAGCTCAAAGAACTTATAGTATAGGATCTTTGGTGCAGCTGCTTCAGTCTGTGGAAGGAGGCCTCCCCATCCCCCTCCCGGCCACGGCGTGCGAGAGGGGTTGTATAGAAAGCGCCATTAACGAGTTTGCAGGCAGCGTCCGTTATCAGGGCGATAGCGGTCGCTGCCTACAAATCAAAATATACTGCTGCAAATCCACCAACTGTGCTTTCGCAACCCCTCTCGCACACCGAGGCAGGGAGGGAGGGAGGGAGGCCACCTTCTGCCAGTCGAGGTGCAGGAGGAAGAGGCAGCGGTAAAGCCACTAATGCGGCCGCTGCTGCCACTGTTCGGGGGCCGTCATTCCCACCGACCCTTCGTCACCACACACCTAGTATCTTTGCCCCACAATCAAAGATACTAGAGGAATACAGCCGTCGACACGAAACGTCACGTTCTCCAGAGATGCTGCCTGATCCGCGGAGATACTTCAGTTTTTTGTGCCTATCGGTATAAATCAGTATTTGCTTGCCAAGCCGGGCAAAATGAGTCAGCGTTTAGGTTGCCCGGCGGCACTTTGGGTGGTCATTGGCACCCAGGCAACCGCTAATTTCAAGCCCTGTAATAGAGCTCATGCTCTCGGACACTCCTCATACCTACCACCTTAACCACAACCTCACAGCCGAACACCATCTCCCAAACCGTCACTGATCTCAATGCCTCCGATGATCTCCACTCCACAGCCTCCAATCTTGCAACCTCAACCCCTCAAAGCGTCAAAATCCGCAGGCAGGACTATCCTGGCAGATCCATTGTTTATGCCTGACTGAATTCCTCTCCAAATATCTCGATTTTATCTTATCTCCCCTTGTCTTGTCCCTTTCAACACACATCCAAGACATCTCACAGGCTCTTCAATAATTTTTTTTTTTAAATCCAGGATATGCTTCGGAATTAAGTGCACACATATCACCAATAAACTATCTTTACATTAATATACTCCTAAATTCCACAGTTGGCCCATCACTTAAGAACAAGGCACTGGGAAATGCCAACATTTTTATTGCATAACAAAATTGAAACTCATAGTATGTCAGATGATAAAACATGATCAGGAAATCACAAATTTGTTCCGCAGTATGGGATTAACTTGCTTAGAGGATAGTAAACATAATAAAACTGACCCTGCATTTCAATACATGCATGGGAAAAGAAGCAAGAATAAATGCTACAACCATCCAGACTGATATCCAGGTAGACAAAAATGCTGGAGAAACTCAGGGGCGAAGGAATAGGTGACGTCTCGGGTCGAGACACTTCTTCAGACTGCTGTGGGGTTGGGGGGGGCGGGAACAAGAAAGGAAGAGGCGGAGACAGTAGGCTGTGGGAGAGCTGGGAAGGGGAAGGAGAGAGAAAGCAAGGACTAACTGAAATTGGAGGTCAATGTTCATACTGCTGGGGTGTAAACTATCCAAGTAAAATATGAGATGCTGCTCCTCCAATTTGCGGTGGGAATCACTCTGACCACGGAGGAGGCCCAGGACAGGAAGGTCGGATTCGGAATGGGAAAGGGAGATCAGGTTGGTTAACGCGAACTGAGCGGAGGTGTTGGGCGAAGCGATCGCCAAGTTTGCGCTTGGTCTCACCCATGTAGAGCAGTTGACACCTAGAACAGCGGAAGCAATAGACTGATATCCAGAGACACCCTGTTGGAATGGCATTTGGTAACAAACATATTTGGCTGAAAGTTCAGAAATTGATCTTTCTATTGAGCTACAAAGCAAGCAAAGAAAATAGTTAGCAACACCAAGAAAAAAAAGGAGGAAAAAAACTGCAGAGGCATACCACACCAATTTAAAAAATGGGGCTAATAACTAAATTAGATTAATGATAATTATGGAAACGTTTATGGGAGAGTATAGGATACGGATTTTTTTAAATGAACAAAAAACTGGTTTCAACTGCTAGGAAATTGACACGAAACTGCTGTAGTAGTTCACCATTGAATTACTTCAAAATAGAAATCAGCATATTTCTGAATGTTAAATTCATTAGTTCTGTACGTTAAATATTTAAGCAAGCTAAGAATATATTTGAATGGACAAGTTCCCAGATGGGACGATAAAGCATTATTATTTTGTACAACCAACGCCATGCAGCAGATCGTACTAATCATATCTTCAATAAATTTCATAATATAAGCCATAGAGTAAAACCACTCAACCAAGACACATTTCATCAACATGTTTGCATGCTTATGAAGTGTGCACTGATTGAAGAATTCTGGTCAATAATTTACATTTTGAAATGTAATATTTCTTAAACAACAAATTGCATTAATGTTGCAGAAACGCAAAGAGTTCAATAAAATTTGGCACAGCCTTGTCAGGAGACATTAAATGATCAAAGGATTGATCAAGGAGCCACTTAAATGAAAGGAAAGCAGAAAGTTTTATAGAGTAAATTCTAGAGCTCAGGATCCATTTTGAAAAAATAGCAGTTACACTAAGAACTCCTGACCCGTTAGCCTAAAGGCAGAGGGAGTGAAAATGCGGGCATCAAAAAGGAAATACATAATTGCAAAACAGCTGGAAAATAATAATAGAATTGACTGGAATTGGGATTAATCTATGGAGATAAGGATGCAAGCAGTGGAATTCACAAGGGAAACCGATGGATGTGGTTAGATTTTCAGAAGGTTTTCAATAAGATATCTTGCAGTAGTTTGTAAACAAGATAGTAGAACCTGGAATTGGCAGGAGTAAACTGCCAAGCTTCGAGAATCAGTTCACAGACTGAAAAAAAGAGTGGGAATAAACACTCATTTCTCAGTTGGCTGGCAATGATTAGTTGGGTGCAGCAGAGAATTTGTCCTTGCCCTGCAGCTACCCACAACCTAAATCAACAATTTGACTGAGTGGACAGTCTCACAGATTGAGCAGAAAGGAGGATGTAAAGAGCCCTCAAGAGGATATCAGCCGTTTAACCGATGGGTGAGAATATGCTGATAAAATGCAGAAAAATACAAGGTCCTCCACTTTTACACATAAAAGAGAAAAGTAGAGATGTTTTCAAAATTGATCACATTAGCAAATATCAGTGTTTAAAGAGAACATAATATTCTTTAACATTAGTCACTGAAAGCTTACAAGAAGCAAGAAGTTAAAAAGGAAAATTTATGTTTGCTTCCATTGCATCAGGATTTGAGCACAAGAATAAAGTTCTCCTCCCGTAAACATAGAAACATAGACAATAGGTGCTGGAGAAGGGCATTCAGCCCTTCGATGGCTGATCATCTAAAATCAGTACCCCGTTCCTGCTTTTTCCCCATATCCCTTAATTCCTTTAGCCCTGAGAGCTAAATCTAACTCTCTCTTGAAAACATCCTGTGAATTGGCTTCCATTGCCTTCTGTGGCAGAAAATTCCACAGATTCACAACTCGCTGGGTGAAAAAGATTTTCCTCATATCAATCCTAAATGGCCTACACCTTATTCTTAAACTGCGACCCCTGGTTCTGAACTCGCCCAACATAGAAACATAGAAACATAGAAAATAGGTGCAGGAGTAGGCCATTCGGCCCTTCGAGCCTGCACCGCCATTCAATGTGATCATGGCTGATCATCCAACTCAGTATCCCGTACCTGCCTTCTCTCCATACCCCCTGATCCCTTTAGCCACAAGTGCCACATCTAACGCCCTCTTAAATATAGCCAATGAACTGGCCTCAACTACCTTCTGTGGCAGAGAATTCCAGAGACTCACCACTCTCTGTGTAAAGAATGTTTTCCTCATTTCGGTCCTAAAGGAATTCCCCCTTATCCTTAGACTGTGACCCCTTGTTCTGGACTCCCCCAACATCGGGAACAATCTTCCAGCATCTAGCTTGTCCAACCCCTTAAGAATTTTGTAGGTTTCTATAAGATCCCCCCTCAATCTTCTAAATTCCATCGAGTACAAACCGAGTCTATCCAATCTTTCCTCATATGAAAGTCCTGACATCCCAGGAATCAGTCTGGTGAATCTTCTCTGTACCCCCTCTATGGCAAGGATGTCTTTCCTCAGATTTGGTCAGGACATCAGAACATCAGGAACATTTTCCTGCATCTAGCCTGTCCAATCCTTTAAGAATGTTTTATCTTTCTATAAGATAACTTCTCATCCTTCTAAATTCCAGTGAATACAAGGCCAGTGGGCCCATTCTTTCATCGTATGTCAGTCCCACCATCCCGGGAATTAACCTGGTGAACCTATGCTGCACTCCCTCAATAGCAATAATGTCCTTCCTCAAATTAGGAGACCACAATTGCACACAATACTCCAGGTGCCGTCTCACCAGGGCCCTGTACAACTGCAGTAGGATCTCCTTGCTCCTATACTCAAATCCTCATATAACTAAAAATATATAGAGCCTTTATGAGACATCTCAGAATAGGTTATTCCATCCTAGACGGCTATGAGAGTTCACCACTGAATTGCTTCAAAATAGAAATCAGCATATTTCTGAATGTTAAAGAAGTCGAGCAATAATGCAAAAAAATTGCTTTGAATGTAGAAATTCAACCATGCGCTTGGTGAATCATAGAAGAGACTTAAAAAGGCAGATGTCCCTGTTCTTGTGTATTCAGAGTTCTCATCAGTAGTGGGGAAAGGGGAAATGATAGGGCCAAGACGGGTTATAGATAATAAGGAGTGAGACTAAGGTGAAGGAAAAATTAATCCTGAACCAGGATAGTGAACTTCAAAACTGAAATCATGTGGGATTTGGAATCAATGAGCACATGTAGCTAGGGATTTATGTATAAGCCTGACAAGCTTCAGCTTAGGGCCTCGACATCTAGGGGGGCCTCGCGTGTGTGTGTGTGTGTGTGTGTGTGTGTGTGTGTGTGTGTGTGTGTGTGTGTGTGTGTGTGTGTGTGTGTGTGTGTGAAATATATATACCCCCACACACACAATTTCCCTCCTGGGATTAATAAAGTTCTATCGTATAGTATCGTGTGTGTAGGAAGGAACTGCAGATGCTGGTTTAAACTGAAGATAGACACAAAAAGCTGGAGTAACTCAACAGGTCAGACAGAATCTCTGGACAAACGGAAAATATTACCTTTTGGGTTGGGTCTGAAATAGGTTCCTACACCGCTTTGGAATGTGGAAGGAAACAAGAGCACCCGAAGAAAACCCATGCGATCAAAGGGAACAGACAGCACCCATATTCAGGATCAATTCTGGGTCTCTGGCACTTTTAGGCAGCAACTTTATGGCCAATGTACTGCCCCATAGTCTTGAACTTAATTAAAACATACAGTAGCTGTAAAGCGGGACATAGCGTTACTTGCAGATTTGAAACTGAAAATGGATATTTTCTTTTTTTTGGTAACCAAAGTTATCACCGTATAATTTTTTGTGTGTTGGAAAACAAAATATAGTGGCACAGCTGGTAGACTTGCTGCCTCACACGCCAGAGATCTGTGTTTGATCCTATCTTCGGGCATTGTCTGTGTTGGATTTGCACATTCTTCCTGCAAGCGTGTGGGTTTCCTCCTACATCCCAAAGACGTATTGGCTTTGTAGGTTAACTTGTTTCTGTAAAATGTGTGTGAGGAAAGTGGGATAACAGAACTTGTGTGAATGGGTAGACAAAAATGCTGGAGAAACTCAGCGAGTGAGGCAGCATCTATGGAGTGAAGGAAATAGGCGATGTTTCGGGTCGAGACCCTTCTTCAGACTGATGCGAGGGTGCAGGGACGGGAAGAAGTAACGAAGAGGCGGAGACAGTGGGCCGAGGGAGAGCTGGGAAGGGGAGGAGAAAGCAGGGATTACCTGAAATTGAAGAGGTCAATGTTCATACCGTTGGGGTGTAAACTGCCCAAGCAAAATATGAGGTGCTGCTCCTCCAATTTACGGCGGGCCTCTTTCTAGCCGCGGAAGAGGCCCAGGACAGAAAGGTCGGATTCGAAATGGGAGGGGGAGTTGAGGTGCTGAGCCACCGGGAGCTCAGGTTGGTTATTGCGGACCGAGCGAAGGTGTTGGGCGAAGCGATCGCCAAACCTATGCTTGGTCTCACCGATGCAGAGCAGCTGACAACTAGAGCCGTGAATGCAATAGATGAGGTTGGAGAAGGTGCAGGTGAACCTCTGCCGCACCTGGAAAGACTGCTTGGGTCCTTGGAGTCAAGGGGGGGGGGGGGGGGGTAAAACGACAAGTGTAGCATTTCTTGCGGTTGCAAGGGAAAGTGCCAGGAGAGGGGGTGGTTTGGGTGGGAATGGACGAATTGACCAGGGAGTTACGGAGGGAGCGGTCTCTGCGGAAAGCGAACAGGGGAGGAGATGGGAAGATGTGGCCAGTGGTGGGATCCCATTGGTAGACAATAAAGCTGGAGAAAATCAGCGGGTAAGGCAGCATCCATGGAGCGAAGGAATAGACGACGTTTTGGGTCGAGACCCTTTTTCAGATTGATGTCGGGGGATGGGGGGGGGGGACATGAAAAAGAAAGGAAGAGGAGGAGACAGTAGGCTCTGGGAGGGCTGGGAATGGGAGGGGAAGGAGGGAGAAAGCAAGGATGAAATTAGAGATGCCAATGTTCATACCGCTGGGGTGTAAACTACACAAGCAAATATGAGGTGCTGCTCCACCAATATGCCGTGGGCCTCACTCTGGCCTTGGAGAAGGCCCAGGACAGAAAGGTCTGATTCGGAATGGGAAAGGGAGTTGAAGTGTTGAGCCACCGGCAGATCAGGTTGGTTATTGTGAACTGAGTGGAAGTGTTGTGCGAAGCGATAAACAAGCCTGCACTTGGTCTCACCGAGGTTGATCATATGCTGAATAATCCAACCACATTTCTGTTTGGAATTGGAAAGAAATAATAGAAATTGCATTCATTGCAATGTGTAAAAAGAGTTGAGATACGTATTATAATTTTTCTGCATGTCATTGTGGTATATATCATGTCTTGATTGCTGAATATGTTTAGTTTGTGACTTTATTTGAAGCTGAAATAATATGTGAATGCTTCATTGAGCATAATTCCGACTGGCAACTACGCACTTCGTCCGAGCACAATATCACACACGTCATGCAAGCCATCTTAAATGACCACCGAAACTGTCATTTGGCAACTTTAAAAGCTGCCAAGGTTGCCCGGCTGACAACAGAGAAAAGAAAATTAAGTGAGAGCCCTGCAAGGTGTATAATATTTTTGACACCGTCATAGGCCTTTCTTACATATGCTGTCACAACGCACTGTAGTCTCTAAACAACCCTTCAGTAATTTTCCCTGCCCTCCATTTCAGAATAATAGTGTTTTAAGCCAATAACTCGACACTAGCACTGGCAATAGATAAATAAATAGATAGATAAGCGCGGCTTTCCAGCCCCTTATCTCATTGGCCACGCTCGGCTGCAAATCGGTGTCAATCTGGTGGACCATCTTCCTCTTGTCATGGGGGTGAGGGATTGGAAAGGGCCTCACAAGTGGAACAGCTTAGGGCCTCTCTTCATCTAAATCCAGCCCTGCATGTAGCAGTTAAAGCACAGAAAATTCAATTCAATCTTAAATGGTTAGAGGATAGGTGGTGAACGAAGAGGACATTGGCATGAGTTGGGAGGCAACAATTATCTGAATCAGGATCTCAGCAGCAGATTCGGCTTATGGTTAAGACTTCAAAAATTAATGAGCAAAAAAAATGAAATACTCAAAACCTAACCTTGATTCTATAGAAGATGCCATGTGAACCAATATTCCATTTTGTACAACATACATTCTGAAGTAGTGTCCATTTCAGATTTTGTCAATCTCCACCTTCACTGTCACTGAAAGGTAGGAGGAAACAAAGGAACAAATCCTATATTTGTTCATGTTTGAAGAGGCGAGCAGAAAGGGAAAGCAGCCAAGCATAAATAAACATAGAAACTTAGAAATTAGGTGCAGGAGTAGGCCATTCAGCCCTGCGAGCCTGCACCGCCATTCAATATGATCATGGCTGATCAACCAACTCAGTATCCCGTACCTGCCTTCTCTCCATACCCTCTGATCCCCTTAGCCACAAGGGCCACATCTAACTCCCTCTTAAATATAGCCAATGAACTGGCCTCAACTACCCTCTGTGGCAGAGAGTTCCAGAGACCCACCACTCTGTGTCAAAAAAGTCATACATGTAAAGTATTTAGCATTCAATTAAGTCCATTAAGAGGAAGCAATATATTTTTCACCATATTCTGATGTGTGTGGGATCAAATATTATGGGATGAAAATAAAATACTTATAACATGGACAATTTTCCAACATTACACACCAGAAAGCAGTGATGGGCAGTTTTTGATCATTAATATTTTGTCTTAATTATGAACACCATTTCTACTGAAGGATCCACATGACTCAAATCATCCACATTAAATATGCAATTAATTCAAAAGCATTCAATCTTTGCAAGCATGTTTTTAAGATCTGACCAATATGAATTTGTATTTAAAAAAAGTACAAAACCTTACTTTGGGAAGAAACCTTGTGCAGTTTAATCACAGGATACGACCTTTGTTGTAAGGTCAGTATTTATTGCTTACTCCTAGTTGCAATTGAACAGGCAGGAGAGGGACATTGGTTTGAGAGAACCAGATGCTCGGGCCAACCGGACTTTGAACAATGGTGTAATAAATGGGGGCATCTACATTTAATATATGCAAAATGAATTTCATCGTGCATATGTGACAAATAATGCGCTATTCAACCATTGATAAGATTTCTTGAAATATTGCATTTCATCCTGTTTAGCAATGTGTTACAGGAATTTAATGGAAGAATGTGTAAATAATTGAAACTTGAAAATATTAAAGCTCCAACACAAGTTCATTTCATGTTTTTGGCACCCTGAATGGTTTCATTCCAGGCCTGTCTCACACACCAGGAATGCAATTAAATAAATTAAATGACTGGATTGAAGATTTGAAATCTCATGACGTTCAGTGACAATTTTTAGGATTCCCATTTTAGTGGTTCTATTCTGCAGATGGGATAGTTGATTGGTACAACCCCATGATCATGACTGATGGATTATTATAACTTGACTAGTCTCCAGAAAAGTTCCCCTATTTTTTGAAGCCAGTCCCAGATTTCAATGATGACAATTGCAAGGCTGATTAGTTTGGGGTAATCTTATGATGCTCAGTGCAACCACTATCAGTAATTTACAAACAGATAAACACAATATGCCATTTCAGAAGAAGGATGGGAAGTTAACCACATTACATGTGATTGATGTAAAACACACAAGCCACACTAGGTATACAAATGTTTCCTTCACTTTTGGTTGAGAATGAACCAGTAATTACATTATCATGGCCACTGGTGCAGTGCCTTTATTCCAGGTTTATTTTACTATAAAAATACTGAATTCAGCTTCAATCTATACATTATCATATGCATAGCTAAAAATGAAATTCAGGAAAGGCATAAACACCTACACCCCTGCTGTGCTATGCTTATTCTGCATTCTCAGTCTAAACCTTTGCTTTGGCAGAATGAAAAGATTGATTTGTTCCATATGATTCTGAAATTAAAATATTTGGTCCTTGTTATAAATTTAAAATCTTTGTATTGAGGAGACATGCACATTTATGGTTTGGGAAAACAGGTTTCATGGCATTCTTAAAGGTTTATTTTCACGCGACTTGAATATTAAATATATTTTCCGAACTTTTATTTTCCAAATCTAATGGGAATTTCAATAGCGGCCATTCAAAGACCACTTGCTTTTAGCATTAATGTAATGTATCTCAACATATTTATGAATATGGCATTATTTGACAATAACTGGAAAGTCCCTGGTCAACTATTAGCACGAGAAAGACCATTTTCCCCTCAGAAATAACATTTGATTATCCAATAACACTCCTGGAAAACATTTCAGCCACTGACAGGATACAGCTCTGCCATGAATTACTTGACAATCAAATAACCTTACAACATTCATGAATACATGTTGACTTGGACAAAGGGAATCAGTGCCCATGCAGCCAACACTACCAGTCTCTTGGAACAATTTGGCAAGAGTAAAAATTTGCATTGAAAATTGGCAATGATAAATCAAGAAATTTCCAAGGCACTTTTCAGCAAATGCATTACATCAAATCTTTTTGCCAAAATTGTATACTTTAATTTCTTACATTAAATTCACGGTTACTAAATGCCTCCGAATGCAATGTTCCCACAATATAATGAGAATATTGCAAATCAAGGACATTCTTTGATAGAAAATATTCGCATTTCTTTAAAAATCAGGCATTAATACAATGTCACAAAGATAGAAATGGACAGCAACAGGTCCATCTTGCGGTCACAAATAGGCTCTTACTTTAACACCAAAGGCAGTCAGTGACACAGCTACATGAAGTAAATATGTCACCAGGCGATGGATCTTCTCATAAAACAACAAAGGAACCTATATTTCAATATCTAAAAATCAGACTTTTAAAGAAAAATTAGACTACTTTATGTAATAAGAACCCAGTTAACCAAGAAAAAAAAGAGTACCTCAAGATGCATCTGAAACACATACTTCCTTCCGCCCATGCCCTATACCCATTTCCCAAAGATCCTCTCCACCTCCTTCAAAGCCCACAACCCCAGAAAAATACTTTAATTATCTAATCCACCTATTGCTTGCTGAAAAAATGTGCATTTATATAACATTAAAACATCTTATTTAATGCATCCAGTTTTACACCACTTGGCCTGGTTGATTTTTTGAATGTTGGCTATGTTTAGTTCATTTTAGTATTAGTTTATCATCACGTGTAATGAGGTGCAGTGAAAAGCTTTTGTTGCTTACTAACCAGTCAGCAGAAAGGCAATAGATGATCACAATCGATCCATTTACAGGTAGACAGGAGAATTCTTCTAACATACCAACGACCTAATGACCATTTTACATTTTGTTAAGACGTACGGAAGATGGCTTTCAATGTTAGGAATATGTGTGCTATCAGAACATTGATATAAAAGCTGCATGGTCTTGCCATTATGCAATATTTCAGGTATTCAAAATAACCTTTATATTACTGTATTCCTTTCAGATGTTATGCTTGATTACTTATTACGAAGAGCTGGTATGATCATGGTGCAGCAGTAAGCATTCATATCCATTATATGATCAAAATATAATTTTAAATGACGTTCATGGTAAAATACAGCATTATATGTCCGTGAAGCAGTTTATAATTTGTACACTATTCTGCTTAGCTCCTGAATTACAATCATGTTGTAACTGAGCTGTTAATGACTTAAATCTGATGCTGACTTTATTCTGCATATACCACATTAATTTCATGCTCAGCAACCTTGGTCTATTCTGCCAAGCCTTCTGACATCCTTTCGCTTCAATATTTTAGGAATGGTAACCTAGCCAAAGATGCAGACGTGTAAATTATTCCTCATTAAAATACGTTACGGTTGCCAGAAAAACAAAATCAAAATCCAAAGACTCGGATTTCAAAACTGCGGAATTGGAGGGGATGAAGCAAGGTTCACCGAAATGGTGCTGAAATGGACAGCTCCCGACGGCGATTTCGATGGCGGGTAAAGATTGCACTGTCAAGTCGATCTCAAAAGCACACTAACACTGCAACGGACAAGTCCCACCGAACACAATGTAACATCAAACGTAGAATTGCGGAGACACATTCGAAAGCAAATGGTGCTGCTGCCAACGTGGTTTTCGGTCAATTGCAATACACACAAGTGGTTCTGAAACGGACAGCTTTAATTAGCTAAGAGTGCCGAGGGAATGGGAGTAATTATTACATTGAATTGAAACTGCTCCTTAGAAAAAAAATACTGCCAATAGTGACAATTCCAACCGATCAGAGGGCGACCCCATAGACCTTTGAAACAACGAATCGGAACGCATTAAAAACCAAGACGTTAATTCCAGATCACAGAGCAAATTATGCATCTGGATCGTTGCCGCAAAACGAACAGCTCTGTTGGTTTAAAAGAAAGCCAAATGATTTTAGATTTCAACTCAGATATTTTACCCGGAAATGTGCGACAGGTTGTATTCAGCGAAGCACTGACAGACATAATCGTTTTAGATTAATGTTTCAATTAACCAGCCCAGCGTTTTGAAAGAGTTTATAAATTGACATCCGCTACTTTATCCCTATACAACTCTTCCTTTCCGCCCGCTTCAATCCTTCATCTCCTCCCGGTGGAGATTTTTCTCCCCGGCGGACTTCAATGTGTAACTCCCATACAATTGTTAACCGCGTACAAATATGCACAAAGAATATATTCAGAGAGGGATTGGTTATATCACTGCCGATTATAGCAAATTTTAAAATTTCAATGATTCGCTTTTGATGAGCCTGATAACACTAAAAGTCAACCATTTCTGCAACGCTGCCGTATTTCATAATCTATGGTTCTGAATGGACAGCTACATCTGCCGCCAACACTCGAGCAATCCTCTCTTCAGCAGAAAATTATCACGCTAGCTTATTACGGGCATTGGCTCAATGGTATTTTACCGTGTTTGCTCACACAGCCATTCGTCGTCGGAATACAACGGGTAAAATAAATCTTCAAGGTATGATATACAGGTCCTTGGTCGTCATCTATAATCGCATTTGAAAAACGCAGAATTCATTCAAATGCACATCTTACCTAACAGAACGACACTCATCCATGAGTTTCAAAGTTTCTATTCCTGGACGTGTCCTGATTCACCAGATCTCTCCCACAACAGTTACTGCATCCACATGCTCACCCTTTCACTATTTCCGTTTTAGGTGTCGCTTTTTCTCCGATCTACTCTCAGTGTATTCTCTTTCAACTCCCCTTTTTCATTGTTTGTTGGCCGGCAGTTTATTGCTGCATTTCATTGAGCTTGCAATACACCGCGACCCTGCTATGCTTCTCCCTCTCGTCTATACATTCGTTCGTATTCCAAAATGCAAGATACATTGTTGTGGAACTCACCGAGTGAAGTCGCAGGCTATGTTAACCTCATTGCCCGTTTTCTGGGCACCTATGACCATGAACCATGATTGGCGTTTCCGGACACTCGGGAGCTTGCATTACTCCCGGGCCAATCTTGGAAGAACCTCACTCTCTTCCCCGAGCGAACCTTCCTGAGCTTTGGTTCAAATGGTTGAAGAGCTAACTTTGCTGGTTATTTATACATTCACTGTTGCAAAAGGAGAGAAAATGAGCGCTGGTGTCCGCGAGTGCAATTGTCACCTGGGCCGGTTGGACACGGCTACTTCCTGCTTCCAGCCTCAGCGGCGGCTGCTGGTCCGCCCAGCACCTTGGCCGGGCCTGTTGCCTGACCTCGGTGATCGGCGGCCCTCACCTGCTCCCTTGGTTACCGTGCACACCGACTCCCCCCCCCCCCCCCCCCCCCCCCCCTCCTCCTCCTCCTCCTCCTCCTCCTCCTCCTCTCCTCCTCACCGCGGTCCCCGACCCGACCCACCCGCCCACCGCTAACCTGCCGCCTGCCGTCGCTCGCCCTCCGGGCGATCCGTTGGGGGCCGCGGGTGTTTTCAGCGGTTGTGTTGCGCCGCCTCCTCCTCCTCCTCCTCCTCCTCCTCCGCCGCCGCCGCCTCCCGGCGTGGATACCGGGCCCAGCTCACCGGTTTCCAAGCTGTTCTCGTTACCCATGTCACCGAGGATCTAGCTCCAACGAAGCTGCCGCTCCGCCATCAACACCATCTTCTGCTTTCCTTTCCTCTGCTCTCCTCGCGCACGGGGGGCGGGGGGAAAGGGGCGCCAGTGCGCCTGCGCCACCAACCGCCGCACCCTCCTCCCCTGGACTATCGCTGGTCCCCACCCGCGCACGCGCGCACGTGCGCCCACCGCCCGGCTCCTGTAGTACGCGTGCGCAGTCGCCAGCCATCCGCAACCTCTCCGGCTGATTCCGTTCTTGTGAATGAAGTGAATATCGTGCGCTCCGCACAACCCATTCACACTCTTGCGGTGCTCTTCCTCCTATTCACCTGTCGATAAATCAGACATATTTCCCGACCAGAAACAAAAAAACAAATCTGGATAATATCATTTGTGGTGAAGGAAATTGCAAACGTTGGACATTGATTCCGATTGAACCCAATATCGGTCCAGTGTACAGAGCCGAGGTAGTATTTTAGTCCTTGCGATATATATTCCGACAGATTTGGGGTTTTCTATTGCGAATTGGGCGAGAAGCATTTGGGAATAAGTTACGGAGAAATTTCCTCCGTCCCTGATTTGTAAATCTTTGTATTTATCTATTCTAGAGACCTGCATAAATTGAACACAGTGATTGATTATAAACGCCAAAAATCAATAAAAGGGACACGAATAAAATATTGCGCATCCTATAACAAAAATGATCAGCAAAATGTACGAGAGAAACAGATAACGTTTCAAGTCTACATCGTGTCATTGTTAAAATATAGAATTAAGGTGAGGGTATATAAACAAAGTAGAACAAGAATTTCATCAAATGCTACTGCAGGTTTGTGACAAATAAATCACTTCCTATTTTTCATCCATTTCCTTATTATGTCTATTAATATAGCATAACCTTATCATCTTTCTCCCGAGAATATTATTTTATCCAATTTCCCCTGTTTGGCTTCATATCTTCAAATTCATAGCAAATGTTTTGGGAAGTGTGGTAACTATTTATAGGCAAATAATGGAGGCAATTTCCACATAAAATAATAAAAAAGTGAATGATTGGACCATGTGCTTTAGATACAGAGAAATTATGGCAAATATAATCATATTACGTTACTATTCTTGAACATATTCCTTTGGTAACAAAATACGTCAGAAAGAACCACCGGAATAGACAATGTGCCAGATTTTTCTTTGTTTGGGAAGCAAATGAGCTGATTCCTCTAATTGTCCATGTTCCTGTGAAAATCAACAGGCCATCTGGTGAACAGATGAGATACCTTTTGGATCTATTCAGAACGAGCATCATGTTCTGAAACGGTTGGAATAAATTGAAATACTGAATTCAACATCATGTGCAGTTAAATATCTAAATAAGAGCGATAAACAATACAGAATGAAAGTTCCTTATTTATTTTCAATTTGCCAACAACTTAATAGATTGGAATTCCATACAGATGAAAGTTAATTTTCAATGTCAGACAGTTAGTTTGGCAATAATAATGGCTTAACCACATCAATTAAAGAACATTGACCCTGGAATAATCTTTAAGATTTCCTGGTGAATTTAGTCCACTTCTATAATATATGAACAGGAACTGCAAAACATTCAATGAAGCAAGTTTGGGAAACTTTAAGAAGGGCTGGAAATCTCCAACTGCAATCTTCCCATTTCTTTCCATATAAGGTTACAAGAAGTTGAGAAACTAAAAATATGTAATTTTCATGTTACATTGTTTAGAACTAGTTTAGAAGACTGAAATAAAACTTACTCAGTTGGCATAATAATCACAGAAATCATGGAAATGGTTGTTTAATGGACATGAGGTTGCCAATAAACAAACAAGATATTCTATAGCCAAGCAGAGGGGTGGCAAGGTCCCACAGATGCCGAGGCACCAGGGTAGTTCTAAGCCCTCATGACCAAAGCAGAGAATGGTTATAGCCAGGCAAATTATTCAAAAGAAAAATTGAAATCACACAGAAAAAGTATAACTATTATAAAAAAACAACCACCTGTGTCTCATAAGCCACAGAAATCCCATTGGCATATCCAATCTGAACTGTACTCCTATTAAAGACAATGTTTTAATGTTGTTCAATTCTAGAAATATGACTGATCACTGGTAAAAGTTGAAAACTTATAACTTGCAATTAATTAAGCTGCCAGTTCAACATTTTGAATCTAATCAAATATCAAACAAGTGCTGCTTCCCTCTTTTTTAAAATACATGAACTAGACTAAGTCACACGGGTGGCCTGGTCCCCCAATGCAACCCATTCCCCAATGCAATATTCAACCGTTCCCTCAATGCAACCCATCCCCCCCAACACAATATTCCACCACTCACCCATAGCCCCTAACTGCGCAGGCGTGGCTCATTTCCCCTCATCCCTGAGCACTCCCTCCCCCTCCTCTTCATGTGTGGGAGGGGAGAGGGGACGGAAATGGGGTGTGTGGCAGGGGGGGAGGGGAGGAAGGGGGTGTGGGGGAGGGGAGTGTGTATGTGGGCAGGAGAGGTATGGAAGGGGGTTGCATGTGTGGGGGGGTTGTGTGGGCGGGGGGTGCTGGCAGAGGGGTTGTGGGGGGAGGGGTGTATGAGCGGGGGTGGAGGGGGGGTTGTGGGGGTGGGGTTCTGGGAAATGTGCGTGTGCAAAGGGAGGTGTAGGAGGGGGTGGAGTGGGTAGTGTGGGGGAGGGGGATGTGTGTGGGAGGGTGTGTGTGTGTGTGCGCGGAGGTGTGTGTGTGTGTGTGGGGGGGGGGGTGAGGGAGGTTCTGGGAACGGTGTGTGTGGACGGGGAAGTGTAGGAGGGGGTGGAGTGGGTGGTGTGGGGGGAGGAGGGGATGTGTGTGGGTGGGGGCGGGGGGAGTGTATGTGGGAGGGGTGTGTGGGGGGAGAGGGGGTGTGGGGGAGGGCGGGTGTATGTGGGAGGGGGGTGTGCGGGAGGGTGTGTGTGGTGGAGGGGGGAGCTCGGAGATAAGACTGGGAAGAGCCATGGGGGAGATGGGGGGCATCACGGGGGATGGGAGGGAGGAGCCAGCGAGGGTGATCAGAAGGGTAATGGCTGATATTGGTGGTGCGATGGGGACTCACAGCGGGCGCTGGTCACTCTCCTCCGTTGGGATCAGGGTCTCCGCTTTCCGTTTGGTGACATCTCCGACTCCGGACTGGGCTGGGTCTCCCACTCTCGGCTGGGCTGAGTCACGTCTCCGACGCTGTGTTGCTGCTTGGGGTGGGGCGGCTGCTTGGGGCTGGGCTGCATCCAGTCCCTCCAAAAATTCGGTTGGATTCCTCCGCCGGTCACCCTCACTCCAGTAAAGACGCGACGGGGCAGGAAGGGGTGGACTGTCCCGGGCAGTGTCAGGGGAAGAGACTAATCCGCGCAGCGCCGACTGGCAGATGAGATCGATCTGCACACGCACAGTTTTTAAGATCTTTAAGCCTTGCTAACTTTTACGACATTCAACCGATCAGAACAAAACTTGATGCAATCGCAGCGCAGGAGAGCGGCGAGTGAACTCGCGAAAAATCGCTGCACAATCGCAAACTGTTTTTGCGCAAATAGAAAGACCGCCAAACCGGATGATAACAAGATCAGAGTTTTAGTTATGTACAGATAGAAGATGCATCATCTGTATCCGAAACAGGTTGCCATAATCCACACCTAATCAAAAGGCTTAATCAAATCAAATGCTACAGAGTTTTGTACTGTTATCTATTGATTTGGAATTTCCTCATTAGACTTTTGACTTCAGCGTGTTGGAAAGTATTATTGAGAACTCCTTGCAATGATTATCTAGTTTGATGCTCTTAACATAGTCTTGTGCTGCATTCTTGATTTTCCTTTCACATACTGCTTTATCTCTTTGTTTAAGAACCCTAAAATCAGTGACAGTGCTTTGAGGTCAACTATTCACTAATTTTCCACTTCTCGCCATTAAATTATGCTTAGATGGCACTTTAACAGATGACAAAGCCGAAGTAAAAAACTTGACATTTGGAAGGTTACAGGTACAAACATTGCAGTTCTACTATGTAGCAAAGCATCTTTACAAGCTAATGTAAAAACATAGGCATGCCACAATCATTACATTTTGTGAGTGATAGAATTCTGCTTCACTTTCATGAGGAATTAAGGAATACAGAAATTTTGTTTATATGATTGAAATGTAATGTAAAACAAAACACAACCATTTCCATCAACACCCATTTTGAGTCATAAAGTCATACAGCTTGGAAATGAGGCCCTTCGGCCCAACTTGCCCACACCGGCTAACATGTCCCAGCTACACTAGTCCATGCTTGCATTTGGCCCATATCCCTCAAAACCTGTCTTATTCATGTACCTGTCTAACTGTTTCTTAAATCTTGGGATAGTCCCTGCCTCAACTACCTCCTCTAACAGCTTGTTCCATACCCCCTCCATCTTATGTGTATATATATCTATTAAAGAAAATATACGCTGAAATATATTCAAATAAATAAGAACATCAGAAGGCAATAAACAGTTTATCATTTTAGGTAATACAATAAACAATTTAAAGCTTCAGGAAACATTAAATATCCAAAACCTTTCATGTCAAATGACATTGTGAATGTATTCTCGCCAGATATACATGGTTAAACTATGGTAAGACAAATTATTAAACCACTGAATTTATATGATGTGGTAACATGTTGCTTCTATATGAGGTGTGTAATATATAATGCATTGATTCATGGGTTGCAGTTAAATGTATTGACTGTGGTCCAGTGACAGCATTCTTGCCTCCAAGTCAAAGTGTGGTCCAAATGCCACTCCAGAAACCTGAGAATGAAAATCTAGGCTATCATTTCAGTGCAGTACTGATTACAAACCACTATCAGTGATGAGATAATAAACAGAGTATGTTGGCTTAATAGTCCTCAGTCTGTTCTCTCAGATAGACGTAAATAATTTCATGACTATTTTTTACAAAGAATAGGAACTGTCTTACCAATAATTATCCAATCAACACTGCAAAGAAAATTGTTCAAAATGTTTAAAGCCCCTTGGCGTATCCCGAATATGTAACTGTCAGGCACATGCCGTGAGTAATTACTCAGGGTAGGCACTCAGTCCGCTTTAAAAAAAAATGTAAACCGCGCATGCACAGATTGTTCTTCCCATTAAATAAATAAATAAATATAAACAGTGACATTTCAATTTGCCCAAGGCTTCCTAGTCCAATTGGGGGGACAGTTCCTTTCACTGAGTGTGGAGAGTCTGTGCCAGGGGTAAAGTTGTGGGGAGGGCACAAGTGTTGAGAAGGAGGGTGTTGGGAATACTGCCAGCGCTGGAAAGGACACAGAGGACATTTACGAGGAAGGTGCCAGGACTAGAGGTTCTGAGCGATATATAGAGGATGTAGGCTGGACATGTGAGGAACAATGGTGAAAATCGCAAGAAAGTACTTATCACAAAGTACTGGAATCTTCACTCCCTCACCGCTGCAGCAGCTCTCCGGGTGCAAAGCCACGGACTGTAGCTGGGGATTGAAGCAGCTCGGGGAGCGTCCACCGGGACCCGACAGCTGAACTGGCCGCCACTTCAGCGCCTTCTGCCGGCCCGCTCACCTTTGGCAGTGCTCTCCATCTGAACACCTGTCACCTGCCGTTCGCCGACTTCGCTCATGTCAGCGACTTCCTGCAAATCCTTAAATTCCCAGTAACCTCAATCGCGCTGTCAGAATTTAAGGACATGAGTGAGGCCAGCGAGCGGCAGGAGAGAGGTTTTTAGATGGAGAGCTGCCAGAGGTGAGCGGGTGGTTCTGGAGCTAAGGTGGCGGCTGGTTCCGCTGTCCGGCCCGGCAGCCGCTCGAGCTACTTCTCTCTCTCTCTTCCCCCCCCGGCCTCAGAGCAGTGTCATTTCACGCCCCCTTGCAAGGAACGTCGCAAGTGGATGCCCCCGACCCCTCATTCATAACATTTGTGCCCTCCCCGCAACGTTACCCCGGGCCAGACTCCTCAAACGCTGTGAAAGGAGCTCTCCCCCCACTCCCACACCCCGGCAAATACGGTATTAAAAAAAAAATCACAAAATGTACTTACCATATCATTGGGACACGACAAACCATGGTTGAAAACCCCGCCAATAAACTTGCGCTGCGCATGCGCAGTAGACTGATGCGCATGCGCAGTGTGATGCTGTGCATGCGCAGTGCTACAAAGGCAGAATTTCTGCTGCCTTCAGCCCCGATTAAAATTGACGGCTTCAGGCAGCGCTGACGGCACGTGGGCTGCACAGAGCTTCCCGTGTCACAAGCGCTGCGGGTGAAAGGCACGGAGAATTATGCCTACCTAAGAGATCAGTCTCTTACATAGGCATAATTCTCCCATGCCTTTACTATTTATATTTAATAATTGCCATTTCATAATTTTAGTCAGGGTAGGCAGTGCCTACCTTGCCTACCCTGACGGCACGTGCCTGGTAACTGTTATTAAGGGAACATCTCATTTTTTTCAATACTCACTTAAATTTGCCTACTGCCACAGTAGATCAACAGTGGAAGTGATCTCACTTGCTCCCCACTCTGAACTGGACCATGTGGTTAATAAGAACACGTATGTCAGGCTAACACCTCCAATCGAAGACCACAGTCTAGGATCCTTCCACTGCGGGACATTGAGGGGTAGAGTCCAGTGGAGCACCCTTCAAACAAGGGAAGGGATATCACCCTATGAGTAGCAAGGGTGCTTGGTTTAACATGCTAAATATGACACTAATTTATAGACACTGAGAAAATCATAAGAGATTTTGCACAGTTGTGAACATGCTAAATATGACACTAATGTATAGACACTGAGAAAATCAGAAAAGTTTATTGTGCCATTCTCGTATGTATATATTTTTAAATTCTGAATAAAGTTTATGTTTGTAACAATAAAGAGTCAGATCCTTCGTATATAGTCTGAATCGTACTGCCAATGTACAAGCTCTCAGTACAGCTGCTTTGGAGAGGAGAGCTTCCCACATCTTAGAAGAGTGGGAATTTGTATGAGGGGCCAGAGAAGGTTGCAAGGGTCCTTGTCACGGTTAATTCCTGAAAAGTTCCATAACAGAGGACTTTCTGATTTATGGGATTCACACAGGGATACACTTGAAGACGGACATCAAATGCTGCTGGAAGACCATCAGCTAAGTGAAGGACGCTCTTTGTTCTGCCCAAAATGTGCTGGACTCCCAGAACAGAAAGATGTCCATCAGGGAATGTTTCTGACTGGCCCATTCCAGACTGCACAAGTACATGCTGAGGGACACACTGAAGCTTGGTGCAGCCTCTCTCATCCACGGGGGACCACAGTCTTGGGTCCTTCTGCTGATAGACATTGAGGGCTGACTCCTACAGAGATACCCCTCAAATAAGGGAAAGCATATCACTGCAGAGGGCCATGAGTAGCAAGGCTGTATTGTTTAAAGATAGGTGTAAACATAACTATGATACTGAATGTATAGAAAATGCATTAGTTTTTTGCAGTTTTTGTTTTGTACATATTTTACATATAATATTTTAGAAATTAAAAAAAACAAAAGCTTGGCATTCCATACGATCACTCCCTCTAAAGGTATCATCAAACCAATGGAACTGGGTCTCTGCTCATCCCTATGCAATACAATAATTGACTTGCTTCTTAGCAGATCTTAAGCATTACAAATTGGCAACATCACTCCTCCTCAGTAACTATGAGCACAGAGGCTTCTCAAGACAGTGTGCTCAGTTCCTTGCTCCACTCTCTGTATATCCATGCTGTGAAGCCAGATACAGCTCCAATGCCATCTTTAAATTTGGATGATACCACTGTTGTTGGACAAAATAATGGGTAACATTGTGTCAGAGTGTAGGAGCGAGATTGATAATCTGATTGAATGGAACAACAATCTTGCACTCAATGTCACAAGACCAAGGAGATGATTGATGACTTCAGGAAGGGATAGACGAAGATCCATGAATCTGTCTTCATTGATGTAACAGCAGTGGAGAGAGTCAACATCTTCAAGTTCCTAGGAGTATACATCTCCAAAGGTATGTTCTGGGCTTAGAACATTAATGCAATCATAAAGAAAGCTCATCAACACATCTGCGTCTTTAAAAGATTGAGGAGTTTTGCCTAATTCTCTATTAGACTTCTTGAGGTGTATAGTAGAGAGCATAATGACTTGTTGCATCAATGCCTGGGTTGGTAACTCAAGTGCCCAGGAATGAAGGAGGCTAAAGTGATGAACATTGCACAGTCCATCACAGATATTGATCGTTCACCATGAAAGGAATCTACAGGAAGTGTTGCCTCAAAACAGACTTTGCAGTTTTTGTTTTGTACATATTTTACATATATTATTTTGGAAATTGAAAAAAAACAAAAGCAAAAGACAAAAAACAAAAACAAAAGACCTACTTGATTGTGGTCATGCTCTCATCTTGCTGCTACCATCAGGAGGTCTGAGAACAGGAGTCCGAGAACTGACCACAAGGCTCAAGAACAGCTTCTTCCCATCAATCATAAGGCTCTTGAACCACACTGCACAATCATAACCACAATCCTACCTCAGCAACAATCAACTCTGGACTTTGTTTTGCTTTCACTACTTACTTCAGGTTGTACTATTATGGTCTGGTTATCTAGTATTACTAATAATTTTCCATACTATTGATTCTTGCATATGTATTTGTTGTGTTTTTGGTCTAATGGACCTGTAAAGCTGCAGCAATGTAATAATTTCATTGGTAGACAAAAGTGCTTGAGAAACTCAGCGGGTGCAGCAGCATCTATGGAGCGAAGGAAATAGGCAACGTTTCGGGCTGAAACCCTTCTTCAGAATAATTTCATTGTTCTGTTCCCAGTGCATATGACAATCAAGTATTCTTGACTTCTCTTGACTCGAATTGTTTAATTTATCTCTCTTCTTCATTACTTCTAGATTTGTTTTGCAATTGAGTGTTCTTATTTTGTTTCACTCCTTAGGAATAGCAAATATTTAGATATTTGCTTGAAAATTATAACAGCTTTGAATTCAAACGACATTGAAAAGCCCCTTAAGCTTTATTCTCCTGCTTTATGATGTCAGTCGAATCTATCTGACTGCAATGGGAAAATAATATCTTACAATAAAAATAGCATAGAGAGAATCTATTTTAAACCTTGCTGGAGATAGACTTACCCTATTGGTGTCAGGGTCAGTGTAGCACCCATACCAATACATTGCTGCTGTAAAAGGTACAGTCTCAGATCCAGTTACTTCCAGTTCCCATTAAATTTGCACTTCAGCCAATGGTTCATTTTTAAAATGTATGGCTAAAATATGCCATTTTCATAGCAGGGGTTGAATGGAGGGTGTGAAGATGGGTGAGGGTTGTTGGATGGTAGTGTGCAGTGGACATTACATTGGTAGAAATGTTAAATAAAGGCCAACGTGGCTACAGAGTATGAGATAACATAGTATTCTTGTTCATAATGTGGTTTTCTCATTCAATACTAATTGGAGTATAGCTGCTGGATTAGAGGGATTCAGCTGCAGGTAGAGGATGGATAGCATTGGATTGTTTTCTTCGAAACATCGGAGGTTGACGGGACACTTGATAGAAATGTATAACATAAGAGGCAGATAGGTTAGATAGTCAGAACCCTTTGGCCAGCTGTAAGGTAAGGGGGGGGGGGGAAAGTTTAATACAGATGTGCAGGGCACAGAGTAGTGAGGACCTGGAAGCATTGTCAGAGGAAGTGGTTGAGGCCAATATGATAGGCGTTTAAAAGGCTTTTGGATGGGCACATGGAAGTGCAGAGAACAGTGGGATACAGATCATGTACAGTCTGAAGAGATCAGTTTAACTTGACATCATGTCGGCAAAAACATTATTAGCCAAAGGACTCGTAGCTGCGCTGTACTGTTTTTTTATAATGTGATTTGGAAAGGACTTTAAGGTGTCAGTGAAAAGTTCTGCATAAACGCACGTGCTTCATGGTGGTGCAACAATAAAGTTGGTACCTGACAGCGCCAGAGACCCAAGAATGATCCTGACTACGGGTGCTTGCCTGTACGGAGATTGTATGCTCTTCCCGTGACCCACATGGGTTTTTTCCGGGATCTTCGGCTTTCTCCTACACTCCAAAGATGTACAGGTTTGTAGATTACTTGGCTTGGTAAAATTGTAAATTGTCCCTCATGTGTGTAGGATAGTGTTAAATGTACAGGGATCGCTAGTCGGTGCAGGCTTGGTGGGTCGAAGGGCCTGTTTCCGCGCTTTATCTCTAAATAAAACTAAAAAGGCTGACAAATATAGGAAATTGATCAAAATACAGGCATGATAAAGGACTGATAGATACTGATCAAACAGTGTAGTTATGTCTTATTTAAGAGTCTGAAGAAGGGTCTCGACCCAAAATGTCACCCATTCCTTCTCTCCAGAGATTCTGGTTGTCCCATTGAGTTACTCCAGCATTTTGTGTTTATTTTTGGTGTAAACCAGCATCTGCAGTTCCTCCTACGCAATGTACTTATTTTATTTGAATTATAAAAGTTTAGATTTTGGTGAAAACGGGTTGAATGTTTCTGACCCAGTAGACTGATGATATATAGATGTAATTTTGTTTACAGTTGTTCTGTCTAAGGGGAGATATAACACATATTTATGTGGATTTGAAACAGTACTGCAAAATATACTGCTGGTTCTCTGCTACAATTGCATGTTTTTTTTTAATTTACATATTTTAATACTGCTTACGTTGTACCATGAGTGCTGTTTTTCACTGTGGTCAGGTGGGACGTAGGAGACTCAACGCATCGCATATTTTACTCGCTCACCTACATGAGGTCTGGCCTCATTTTCTAACCAGTGAACAATATAGCCAAAGGCTAATAAGTAATAACATGTATAAATTCATGAGAGGAATAGATCGGGTGGATGCACAGAGTCTCTTGCCCAGAGTAGGTGAATCATGGACCAGAGGGCATAGGTTTAAGGTGAAGGGGAAAAGATTTCAGGAATATGAGGGCTAACATTTTCACACAAAGGGCGATGTTGTATGGAACAAGCTGCCAGAGGAGTTAGTTGAGGCAGGTACATGGATAGGACAGGTTTGGAGAGATATGGACCAAACGCAGGCAAATGGGACAAGTGTAGCTGGGACATGTTGGCCGGTGTGACAAGTTGGGCCGAAGGGCCTGTTACTACACTGTAGGTCAATATATCTCTGTTAGACTATGTACCTAACAGGTGTGAATGAAGAAACCATATAGATTGACAAATTATCAAAAAATGTAGAATCTCAAAGATAAACACAAATATAATTTTTCAACTCTGCCATAAATCTTATGTTTCCATATTAAAAAATCTGCATTACAAGCTGTGCCTGTTCTAACCAGTTGTTTAATCTATGGCTCCCATGGCTATCTGGACTACACTTCTTCCCACCTGCTTCCTGTAAGGACTCCATCCCCTACTCCCATTTCCTCCATCTACACCGCATCTGCACCCAGGATGAGGTGCTCCAAACCAGGGCATCGGAGATGTCCTCATTCTTCAGGGAACAGGGGTTCCCCTCTTCTACTATAGATGAGGCTCTCACCAGGGTCCGTGACTCTGGCTCTCACTCTCCAACCCCCACTCGTAACAAGGGCAGAGTCCCCCTTGTCCTCACCTTCCACCCTACCAGCTGTCACTGTATACATACATTGTTATACATACAACAAATAATCCTCCGACATTTTCGCCACCTCCAACGTGATCCCACCACTTGCTACTTCTTCCCATCTCCTCCCCTGTCTGCTTTCCGCAGAGACCGCTCCCTCCGTAACTCCCTAGTCAATTCGTCCCTTCCCACCCATACCACCCCCTCTCCGGGCACTTTTCCTTGCAACTGCAGGAAATGCTGCACTTGTCACCCTACCACCCCCCTTGACTCCATTCAAGGACCCAAGCAGTCATTCCAGGTGCGGCAGAGGATCAACTGCACCTCCTCCAACCTCATCTATTGCATCCGCTGCTCTAGATGTCAACTGCTCTACATCAGTGAGACTAAGCGTAGGCTTGGCGATCGCTTTGCCGAACATCTCCGCTCAGTTCGCAATAACCAACCTGATCTCCTGTGGCTCAGCACTTCAACTCCCCCTCCTATTCCGAATCCGACCTTTCTGTCCTGGGCCTCCTCCATGGCCAGAGTGAGAACCACCATAAATTGGAGGAGCAGCACCTCGCTTGGGCAGTTTGCACCCCAGCGGTATGAACATTGACTTCTCTAATTTCAGGTAGTCCCTACTTTCTCCTCCCCTTCTAGCTCTCCCTCAGCCCACTGGCTCCACCTCTTCCTTTCTTCTTCCCCACCCTCACATCAGTCTGAAGAAGGGTTTGAACCCGAAACGTTGCCTATTTCCTTTCCTCCATAGGTGCTCCGTCACACGCTGAGTTTCTCCAGCATCTTTGTCTACCTTCGATTTTCCAGCATCTGCAGTTCCTTCTTAAATGTTTCATCTATTTCATTTAGATGAGGCTGTGGCAGTATTGAGGATTGCACTGCATGACAATGAGTACCTTGTGCTATAGTGCCATCTATTGAGAACTTCATGAATGATCATCGGAAGGGCACTTGATAGACGACCCAAACCTTAATCTTTGGCGTCACAGGACATTAGAATATAATGTTTTTATGCCTTGGGGAGGGAGTAGAAATAAAGTTTAACTCCGTGCTGCTATCGAATTTACCCAAACTAATTGATGCACACAAATCTTAATCTTTGATTTAGAATTAATCTCCAATTACACATTGTAAAACCCTTTAAAATTCCCGAGCAAACAAGTAAATACAAATGAGTTTCTGCTGCCTGGCTTGCTGGCCAAGGCTCAGCTACATGCGAGGTCCTGGGAGTCACTGATTGGACAACCAGTCTTAAAGGTCTTGACCCAAAACGTCACCTTGTCTCCAGAGATGCTGCCTGATCTGCTGAGTTACTCCAGCCTTTTATGTCTATCTTCAGTGTAAACCAGCATCTGCAGCTCCTTCCTATACATTAAAATATACATGCTTGTTTTAAACATTCTGTCCTGTTTACAGATTTCACTAAAGCTTAATCTAGATATGATCCGTAAAGCTGAGCTGTGATAATATATTTATACTGAACTATAAACTATAAAGCAGATTACACAAATCTGAAACCAGATATTAGAATATTCCCAGTTCTTAAAACTATGGAATTATGGTGTTGATTTTCAATTTAACGTACTTGGATGTTGGAAAAGATTGGTGCCTTAATAGTAGCAATTGATTCATCAGTGCACTGATCCCTATGTAATTTTTGTGATGTTTGTTTTGCTTACTTGAAATGTTCCCCGCTCAGATTGAGCACCATGTTGGGAATGAGAGACATAGGCAATTGATGTAAACTTGCATGGGGATGGAGGGAAGCAGGATGTTGCTGGGTAAAATTAAGATAATGTATCAATTTAAAATTGGCCCATTAAAGTACACATTTATACATAGACTAGTCTTCACTAAAGCTACTCCAACAAGCAAGAGGTTGAGACTGTAAAAATGAACATACAATGAAATAATATAACTCATATCAGCCTTCGGTTTGATGTGTACTATGGTGAAAATAGTGCTACAGAATGCGATTGTAAAGCATTTTTTCCATAAGGTGGCACTGGTGTTCAACCGTAAGGTAACATATTAACTGCTATAAAGCAGTAGAATTAGGATTTAGGAGCACAAAATTGAGAGAGAAAATTTATAAAACGAATTACGAATCAAAAAATGGCCAAACAAGTAATATTAGGTGCATTCATACATGATCAAATTAGGATCAAATCCAACAACTAATGCCTTGTCTAACTATTCTTAATCAAAATACTTATCTATTTCACAGTCCCCACTATTTTGAAGGAATGCCTTGCTCTGTTGCCATCCATATTGAAGCAATGACCAAGAAAGCACAGCAACGCCTCTACTTCCTTAAAAGGCTTAGGACGTTTGGCATGTCCCCTGCAACTCTCACCAACTTCTACAGATGCACCATAGAAAGCATTTTATCAGGATGCATCACAGCTTGTTTTGGGAACAGTTCCATCCAAGACCAGAAGAAATTGCAGCAAATTGTGGACGCAGCCCAGATCATCAGGCAAACCAACCTCCCTTCTACTGATTCCATTTATGCCTCATATTGCCTCGGCAAGGCCAGCAGCAAAATCAAGGAGGGGTCCCACCCTCTCCCATCAGGCAAAAAGATATAGAAGTGTGGAAATGCACACCACCAGATTCAGGGACAATTTCTTCCCAGTTGTTATCGGGCAACTGAATCCCACCACAACCAGAGAACATTGCTGAACTACTATCTACCTCTTTGGTGACTCTAGGACTATCCTTGATCGGACTCTGCTGGTTTTAACTTGCACTAAACGTTATCCCTTATCATGTATCTATACACTGTAAATGGCTCGATTGTAATCATGTATTGTCTTTCTGCTGTCTGGTTAGCTTGCAACAAAAGCTCTTCACTATACCTCGGTACACCTGACAATATGCTAAAGTGAATTGATAATTTCAACTTAGTTTAACATTTATTTCATTCACCACAAAAATGTCATTTAAAATTAGTAAATTAAAGTTCCGTAAAGCAATGTAACCTACAATCAACAATTTTGTTAAGAGCAAACAAATTCCTCAACTGAAAAATGTTTTCACATAGATGTATTTCAATCACAAGTAAAATTACAAAGAAGGAATTTGTACTCTCTATTTTAAAAGATGACTCTGATTCTCCATTATGTCATTTCGTTATGGCAACTATGTATTAAAAAAAACCCACCTATACAGCCAGCATAGATACAAAGAGCAATTTGTCAGCACACCATTTCAGATTGACCTTGTTGGATTATTTAAAGATGTCTCCATAATATATGCACAGCAAGCTCCCGGGGTGGAAACATTTTAAATTCTGCACTTCCTATGTTGAACAGAAAACTGGAACTGATGGGTTAATACTTTTACCTTTGATACTGCTTTTGAAATGGATAACTGCTAAATGAATACGATAGCCTTTTTGTTTCAAACCTTGCGGCACTCATTCCATTAGAGAATTAAATGCTATGATTGGCACAATAGTGCATTAATTGTAAATTTCCTTCCCAACAACTACAGAATATAGATGTGGATGAGCAAAAAAATGTTATTCTTTCAGAAATACTCCCAGGGTAATGCCTGTCCAGGTTTCATTATTTCAAGATGGGCAAATATACATGATTCAAAGTGATAATGCTTACCCTATTAAATCTTGACTGAAATGTAGATTGAGACTTCAGTTAACTTATACATATACAGCACTATCTAACTTTCATAGGCATGACCATATTCTATTTTAACATTTGATTATCTCCCTTTCAATGTGGAATTATTCGTACATTTTGAAAAATGAAAAACAACATTGCAATTCAACTTGCGTGCATGCTGCAGTCCTGGAATAGAAAATAAGATAAACACTCATGAGCCACTGTATGTGCTCTTGAAACCACCAGGGTAACATCCATCATCTAAAAAACGAATGCACAACATCCACCCTGTGTTACCTTTCAACAGTCCCCCATGGTTGTTAAAAAGACTATTCATGACGTTAACTGCGTTCACATAGTGCAAAATCCCTCCATTATCTTCATGAAGAGCCTCACTCCTCTTACACAATTCATAAAATGGTTACAATTTATACTATTTGCCTTGATTCTAACTCTCAAGACTTGTTTCAAAGAATAAGAGGTCAAATGGCAGATTGCAAAAGGGAAGATTGCAAAAGAATGAAGTGGTCTGATAAAGGTGCTAGATGATAGAGGTTAGAGGGAAGAAAGAATTCCAAGGACATAGAGCTTGGAATGTGAGAGGGGTTTAGAGGACAACAAGAGGGAGAGTGAAACTAGGAGGTAGAGAGCTATGGAATTTCTGCCTCAGCCCTCTCAACATGTGTGAGTACATGTATGTTGAGAGAGAATGTCCACATGTTTGTGCTAATGACCATCCAGCAGATCCTGGTCTCCAGTTATCTTGAACCTGTTTGCCACTGGCTCAATACCTTGTTCCTTGAAACCTATGTGTTACTTTGTGTATAAATTGCTGCCAGGAGTGGGGTGACAGACAGGTGATGAACAGGACAAGTGAGCAGGTCTTCTTTTGGAAGGGCAAACTGGAGAAGGAACCCCATACTCATGTCATATACTTTATGAATGAGCTGACATAGTGCCCTTGCAGGTCCTTTGTGGGTTCAGTGTACTTCCCATGACCTTTAGATCATTCTAATAAAGAAACAGAATGTCACTGTCAACACATAAGCTCCAACTCTGGAAACTATGTAATCAAAGAGGACTTCTACTCCAGCAATGAAAAGATTTCCAGAGGAAGAAAAACTGATCCTCCTGGATGATTTGGAACTTATCAATCATCTGTCTCAAAATGATTGACGAAAACGGAGCTGGAAACGTTAATCACATCTGAATCCACCGTCTGCCAACTACTCACAGCATTGTCTTGGTCACAACCATTAACCTGTTTATTTCAGATATAAGCTTAAAACAATATGGCAATGTCCCTAAATCAGGGACTGACAAATGCCCTGGTGCAGGGTTTCAACCCAAAACGTTGACAATTCAATTCCCCTATGGATGATGCTCAACTCACTGAGTTCCTCCTGCAGATTGTGTGTTTCCCCAAACTGATAATAAGTTGTAAAGTAAATCTGTGAACTGGGAAAAAATAAAAAATCAATAAAAATAAAAAATAAAAATCAGGCTTTTGGAACAACGGTATTCCTGCTAAAGTTCCAAATCTGGCATAAGAGTGACTAATTAATAATCTTCTTTGCCATGTCTGGTAAGAGAGGGGATCAGGGATGCCAGAATTATAAACAACTTCAAGAAAGGAGACAAACTTCATTTTGCTAATTATACAGGTCACCCTGCTGTCTGTCATAGAGATGGGGGCCTTCTCAACCACTTCCTCCCAAATCCAAAGAATTTACAGTATGGATTCTGTCATTAAGAGTCATTACGAACATGATCTTTACCTTACAACAACCACTATAAATATGGGGATCAGCATCAATCTCTGTATATGGCCCTTTGTGGCCCAGCAAAGCCTTTGACTTAGACAATCAATAGGGATTGATCTATTAATACTCAAATTCAGATGCTCTCAGAAATTTATCTCCATCTTGCATCTCTACACAATGAAACGCATGTGATTGGTCTGGAGCAGAGCTAGATTGGGAGCAGTGCAGTTTGGCAGGACCTTGGCATTGTCCCAAGACCTTTCTCAATCTTTTTTTATTGGTCACATTGTAGAAGAAGAAAACTGCACGTGTAGTTTATGAAATCGCTCCTCACTTCCCACATCTTCATACTGAAAAGAAGCTAGTTTACATGGCAAATGGAAAAATGTTCAAGATGCTTCACTTCCATTCTTAAACTCAAGGTCAGCCCAATTCTACTCATTGAGCAGCAATTCACAAATGACACTTGCTAATATGCACATTTGAAGGTCAAAATCTAAATCATTGTTTGCTTATTCATGGAAACTTCTTATATAAGAGAGTATGCCTTCCACTTAACATCCATCCAACTACAATATCCACACCCCACAATGAACGACTGTGATGAGACTCTGGAAAACAAGAAATGCTTCTTTCTCAAGAGCCCCCTCTCCAGTATTCCCAGAGACTTGATGTCAAGTATTCCGACATGCTTTGTGAGGATGCTGCCAGCCAGAAAGAGACAAAGAGAGATTCTGGGATATGAAAACACTGTGAAAATAATCATTTGATAGACTTCTGGTGTGAGCATAGCTGACGGTAATTTCATGGATATGTATAGTGGCCTTGAGATGCCTGGGAATGGGCATTTTGCACAGGGACTGTATGATGAGAAATAATGAGGACAAAATAGCAGTAAACAACCATTGCAAAAAGGAAGGACATGAATTCGAAGCTTAGAGAAGACTACCCCCTAATCTGGCTAATTCATTCACATGGTCACATGGACACCCAAGTCCAAGTCATGAGTTTTGTGATTTAGTGTAAGAAGTGATAAATTGGATTGGATTAGCAAAGCGAATGAGAAGTTATTAGTAGTCAGTGGTTGGCATACACGGTTCAGTAATTTGAGTGTAAATGAAAATTAAGTTGTACTAAACCTTGATAATTGGGTCATTACAAGGAAGGTAGATATTAACAATGCACCATCAATGTCCAGCATAAAAATTGATTGAAGAACAGACTTCAAAACTGGCATAAATCTCATGCTAAGCAACACTGATCCCTTGCCTCTTGGATGCTTCTGAGCCGTGGACTATGTACACCTCAAAGTGATGAAGAGAAACCACCAATGATTTCTCCCCTATATCCTCCAAATCCTTGGGCAGGACAAGTTAATCATCCTATTCAAAATCAACATTAGTGTACTTGCCCAGGCCAACATTTCCAGCATTCAGCTTCCAATTATATTTAGTTAGTATGATGGGCAAACTACATCATTCACCACCAAAGAACCAAACCAAGCACTTCATTTGAAGCTTTGTCTCAGAATATGATTACCAGGCAGTCAAAGGAAAGAGATCAAGAATGTTCTCAAATGCTCCTTTAGGAAAGTACAACATCTACAATAATTAACATATGAGAATGAGCATTTGGGATAGCATTCAGAAACTCAAAGCCATTTATTCAGAACACTGAGAAGCCCAATGTAAATGACTGAAGAGAATTACATCTTAATCGAACCAGCCTCATGTTCATCAGGCATCCGTGGAAGAATCTGTCGATCACATACTGGCCTCATCAGCTTCCTCAGAACTGGAATGGAAAGAAGTCATCCTTAACCACCTAAGAAAGATTTAGAGGGATGTGGACCAAACGCGGGCAGGTGCGACTAGCATAGATGTGACATCTTGGTCTGTATGGCCAAGTTGGGCCAAAGGGCCTGTTTCCATGTTGAATGACTCTATTATGCTATGATTCTAAAATGTACTGTATGTGCCTATACTATTGGTTGCTGCTTAAGCCAGAGCTGAAAGATGCAAGTCTGTCTTCAGGAAGGGCCCTAATCCAAAATGTCACCTATCCTTGTTCTCCAGAGATACAGCCTGACCCGCTGAGTTACTCCAGCACTTTTTCTCTTTTTCTGAATATTGTAAATTTGTTATCAATTTGTATTTACTTTCAAATAGCCCAGATATGGTCATATGTTTTAAGATCATATTAGTGTCTGGAACAAAGTATTCATCAGCATCATCTTAGTTATTAATAATTTGCATAGTAATGCATGAAGCACCCATACAGTTCATTTTGGGAATAGATCACATAGAATCCCATGTACATAGAAACATAGAAACATAGAAAATAGGTGCAGGAGTAGGCCATTCGGCCCTTCGAGCCTGCACCGCCATTCAATGTGATCATGGCTGATCATCCAACTCAGTATCCCGTACCTGCCTTCTCTCCATACTCCCTGATCCCTTTAGCCACAAGTGCCACACCTAACGCCCTCTTAAATATAGCCAATGAACTGGCCTCAACTACCTTCTGTGGCAGAGAATTCCAGAGACTCACCACTCTCTGTGTAAAGAATGTTTTCCTCATTTCGGTCCTAAAGGAATTCCCCCTTATCCTTAGACTGTGACCCCTTGTTCTGGACTCCCCCAACATCGGGAACAATCTTCCAGCATCTAGCTTGTCCAACCCCTTAAGAATTTTCTATAAGTTTCTATAGGATCCCCCCTCAATCTTCTAAATTCCAGCGAGTACAAGCGGAGTCTATCCAATCTTTCCTCATATGAAAGTCCTGACATCCCAGGAATCAGTCTGGTGAATCTTCTTTGTACCCCCTCTATGGCAAGGATGTCTGTCCTGATTCCTGGATGGTTGCATGGATAATAACAACCTTTACAGAAACATAGAAAATAGGTGCAGGAGTAGGCCATTCAGCCCTTCGAGCCAGGACTGCAATACAATATGATCATGGCTGATCATCCAAAATCAGTACCCCGTTCCGGCTTTTTCCCCCCCCCCCATCTCCCTTGATTCCATCAGCCCTAAGAGCTAAATCGAACTCTCTCTTGACTTCTCTATCAACCTTAAGGAATCTTGTAATATGAAATAGATACAGAACCATCTTACTCCAATACTGATTATTTACTGGGTGCATATGCACATAATGTATTGATTGACCACGGTTTCTTGTCCCAGTTTAAAATTAAGAATTCAGAACACTGAAATATGACTGATTAAGATGGAAATTTCTATGGATCATAGACACAAAAAGCTGGACCAGACTGGACCAGTCTGAAGAAGGGTCTCGACCCAAAACGTCACCCATTCCTCTTCTCCAGAGATGCTGCCTGTTCCGCTGAGTTACTCCAGCTTTGTGTGTCTATCTTCAGTTTAAACCAGCATCTGGAGTTCCTTCCTGCACATTTCTACGGATCATATTCCAATAGAGAACACAGTGCTTCACTTAGCTCTGATATAGAGACAGTACTGACAGATTTCTTCAAATATACTAAAGATTATATAGCCTGAGTAAGTGTGCCCATGAGGGGAATATTTTCAGTGCAATCAAATCTGATCAGTTCCATCCCTTTATCATAATTTTACTTCGGAGTCACGCGAGTGACTTCGTGAAGACCCTGCCAGGCACACATGCGCGTCATATCGTCAACCGCATGCGAGCGACAGGCAGTGAGGAGCGTTGCTCCTCTACTGCAGGGACCTGCAGGTAGGGAAAAACTAACCTGCAGTCTTTTTCTTCCAGGTGACCCTGTCGCAGGGTCTCGAGGCCGCCTCGTATCTGACTGCTGCGGCAGTCAGCGACGGCACCAACAGTCTGGAGTCAGGCAGCCCGTTGACCAGGAAGGGCCGTGCTCACACACTCGCCGGCGGAGGACGGCAGAGGCAGCCCCGACTCTGCACCGCAGCCCGCAGGGGACGCCGCGGCTGGCGGCGTGCATGTAGGAGTGGGGCTTGCAGGCTCGCCGTCAGAAGTTCGCAACGGCAGAGCGGCAGCCCCGACTCTACACCGCAGCCCGCAGGGGACACCGCGGGCTGGCGGTGTGCATGTAGGAGTGGGGCTTGCAGGTTCGCCATGGGGAGCAAATGGAGCAGCAGCCCGACTCTACACCGCAGCCTGCAGGGGAGACTGCGGGCTGCTGGCATTCAGGAAGGAGGGGCTTGCAAGCAAAGGCAGAACAGCAGGCTGACTCTACACCGCAGCTGCAGGGATACTGTGGCCTGTCTGCATTAAAGTGCCATGCTACTCCAGGGAATGTGTTGTCTTCAGGAAGTTGAGACTGCCAGCACATAAAGTTCTTAAATCATGAGAGGCTGGTCACCATATTTCTTAAAGACCCTCAGGTAAGATACTAACCTTGAATAGCTAAGCTTCTGTACTAGAGTTTGCTTACAGATGGATGGAGACCAGAATGAAGGCAGCGAAGCATGCCTCCAAGGGCCATGCGACTTCAGATGGGAGTCAGCGGCCACCATTCCAGGAGCGGCTCATAACACTGACAGTATCCGCTTTGCGGACCGGGATAAGAATGCGGAGATCGGGGAGCCCTGCGCAGCCAGGACCCGTCTCGCCACCACAGCTGACCATGGGGCCGCAAAGTGGTGGAGAACCGCGCGGGAGCAGGGTAGGCAAGACCCTGACTCCCTACCACTGTCACCTAAGCATAGCGACAGTGGAGCAAAGGTGTGTAAACATGTGACCCGCTCGGCGGCTCATTCTGTCTCCCCTACTGTGCAGGCACCAGAGCTGGGGGAGAGCTGCGCACAGGTCATGCCCCGCTGCAGCGGGAGGCATCGACATACCGCCGGGGGTAACCTGCTGGATTGTGGGCCAGTGATGGATCTGCTGGAAGTCGGGGAGCCCTGCAGGAGCAGGAGGTACCGGCATTCCACCGGAACAGGCTGCCGGAGCGCAGACCGGTGGCAGCAGTTTTCGGCCAGGCACCCCCGTTGCGACAGGTAAAGCCGACTATGCGCCGTCACGGACCCGTGTGGTTAAGCATGACTGCAAGCCTGCACGAACAGTGGAGCCGGTAATGCGGACCGGTGCCAATTCATTCCCTCTGCCTTCCCACCAGGCAGAGGTGCCGCTTAGATCCGAATGACGGCGGACTAGCGGTATGTCCGTGCAGCAGTCGTACAGCCCCGCAGGAGCGGGAGGTACCGGCATTCCACCGGAACAGGCTGCCGGAGCGCAGACCAGTGGCAGTAGTTTTCGGCTAGGCACCCCCGTTGCGACGGGTAAAGCCGGCTATGCGCCGTCACGAACCCGTGTGGTTAAGGGTGATGGCAAGCCTGCACGAACAGTGGAGCCGGTAATGGGGACCGGTACCGATTCATCCCTCTGCTTTCCCATCAGGAAGAGGTGCCACTGAGGTCCGAACGACGGCGGACTAGCGGTATGTCCGTGCAGGAGTCGTACAGCCCCGCAGGAGCGGTTGCTGACGACGACTTGCCAGAGCACTTCGTAGAGGTGCGACCTACTGGCAGAAGCCCCAGCGACTCAGCAGGGCCTGGGGAAGTCGACCTGTTATCCCTGTGTAGCGGCAGCGTTTGTATGGCTAGGATGGAGCTAATGGTGGAGCAACTATATCAGCGGGACCTGGATCGGCAAGAGCGGGAGTCTCAGCGGTCTGGGAGCCGGATCATGCCGCCACCTTCAATCTCACCTTTTGTCCATCGGCAGTGCAACAGATGGCCGATTTGACGAAGAAGCGGCAGCAGAAGAGCACACTGCTCTAGATCCAGAAGATGAAATGCTGGAGGTAGTGTCGAAATTTCTGAAGCCTGTATCTTCAGGGGAACCGCTGCACCCTACACTGGCAGTAAGTATCAATTTCCTGACGACACACCAGCTCCAAGACCAGGTGCTTTCAGAAATCATGGCGAAGTACAAGGATCCTGGAAATTGTGTTACGCTGAACGTCCCGAAGGTCAACTCAGCTATCTGAGGGAACATCAGTTCCAATGCGAGGGCACAAGAGGTTAAGATGCAGAAAATTCTGAAGCTGTTGACGTCGGGCATCACGGCGCTCGCCAGGACCCTCGATGGGGCAGGTGTATCCGCAGAGCAGCGGGATGCTCTAGCCCTCCTGTGTCAGAGCTCCATCCAGTCCGACCTTAACCCTAAATTTGCTGGGTTGGGTCGTACCTCCACCACACCACCAAGGGTGCAGATTTACCGAAGACAGCCTTATCCTCCCTCCAAAGCCTCGTGGGGGGGGGGGGGGGGGCAGCCGGAAGACCATCAAGAACATATCCAAACCAGAACGTCAGGCCCGCCGGTAACCATGGAGGTAAGGGGGTCTGGTTCTCTTGGAAGTACTGCATGCATAACCTCACAAGTAGGAGGGAGGTTACATACATTCTGGGGCTCTGGTTGTCATTATCCCAGGGAACAGAGCAATAGACATAATAGACACATGTGACAGCCTTGCTTGCGCCAGGGAACCGACTTTAGACATGCTGCTAAAGTAATTGGTAAATTTGGAGCTACATTCCAGCCACATAATTGGGCTGTTACGCTATCAAAGCTTGGGAAAAGCAAAAATCTCGGCATTTAAAGCGAATGCTGGACGTTTACGGGCCTATGCAGCTGCCAATCAAAGCATAAATTGAGCTACAATGGTGGAATAGCAATGGTTGTGATTGTTAAATCCCATCATTACATCAAACCCATTAGTCGCGTTATAAACCGACGCAAGCGCCAAGGGCTGGGGAACTACCGACACCATTCCAGTTGGGGGGGTAGATGGGATTTGCATGAGTCTACTTCTCTTCAATCACAAGGAATAAACTGTTTAGAAATGCTGGGAGCATGTCAAGGACTATGGGCTTAATGCACTAATCTGCAGCATACGTATGTTCGTCTTCAAAATGCTACCACTGAGGTGGCATATTAAACCTTATGGGTGGTGTCAAGTCAATATCTTGTGATGAATTGGAAACATTAATTTGGCTCTGGTGGATTGAAAGAAATATTTGGGTTCAGCTATGTACCTTCTGGTTAAGCTCAATATAGTGGCGGACACCAGGTCACAAGTGTTTAATAATGACATCAAGTGGATTTGAACCTCCAAATATCTGCTAAAATTATAGCCTAATATGGAACACCAGATATCGACCTCCTTGCGTCCAGGTTGAGCCATTGGATACCAACATATGTCTCTTGAGAACCAGATCCTGGGGCAGTGGCGATGGACGCGTTCTCACTACATTGGGGGGGGGGGGGAGGGGGGGGGGGGAGGGGGGGGGGGGGGAGGGGGGGGGGAATGCATTGTTCTATGCTTTCCCCATTCTGCTTCATCAGACAAGTGCTGCAGGAAATGCAACCAGGCTCTGCAACATAAAGGACCATGGACGTCAAACAGCATCGTGCAGAGAGAGTCCACTAGGAAGCAGTACCTCGCCTACATAAGGATATGGGAGGTTTTCTGTAGTCGGACCTAGACCATCTACATATCTGCTACGATCTCCAAGGTGCTGGAATACTCACGGGTCTTCATTATGATGAGTCCCTCAGTTACAGTGCTGTATACAGTGCCAGGAGTGCACTGTCATCATATCGCAGGATTGGAGTGGGATCTCACCAGCTGGTGTCCAAACTATGAGGGGTGTGGTATATCCATCCCTCCCCGAACATGATATTATATTACTTGAGATTGGACGTAGTGTTGAGTCTACTCAGGAGCTGGTCGCCTATAAAGGATTTACCACTGGACTTACTCACCTTCAAAGTGGATATGGTAATGGCACTGAACACAGCACAATGGGTCAAGACTCTACAGGAATTAAACCTGGATCTAATGACTGGACCATAATAAAATAACTTCTTTATAGAAGGGTTGCTTAAACTACACAGACCTGGGACTACAGGTCTGAAAATGGTCATCAGGTATATGGAGACGAGTCTGTTTCAGCCATGGAAACCCACGTCACAGGGTGATCGTGCAGACTATCTCCAGATGACTCATGGTGGTATTCGGTGCAGCAGGTAAGACACTAACATTTTAAATGTCATTCTACCAGGGCTGCATCCACATCAGTGGCAAGGACCATGGTGGTGTTCATGGATTATGGCCTCGTAATAGTGAGCTGGGCCAGTGAATCTACATTTCAGCGGTTTTATAACTAACTTATAACCGCTCCCGCAACGTTGGCGGATTCCGTTTTAAGTGCTGTTCCCTAAACGTTTGTCCCCGAGTTCAGGGGGTTATTGTTGTATTAACAAATGTTATTATTTTTCAGCTTGTTCAAGTCTGAAATACGTTAACATATTTCCTCCAACAGAATTACGGCAGTGTGTGAGCATGGGCGTGGTCCAGGGCATGTAATCACAGAGCTTTGAAATCTTCACGAAGTCACTCACGTGACTCCAAAGTAAAATAGTAAGATTAAACAAAAACTTACCAGTTTGAAGTTTGATCTTTATTTTATGAGGAGTTGCGATGAGGGATTTTGTGCCCTCCGCTCCCAGCCCTCTATCATAAGTTCAACTGGTGTAGTCAAGTTTTAATCTTACTATCGTTAGTCTTGTGATCTGTGATTCCACACTTGAAGAATGTCGCGCATGCGTGCCTGGCGGGGTCTTCACGAAATCCCTCATCGCAACTCCTCATAAAATAAAGATCAAACTTCAAACTGGTAAGTTCTTGTTTAATCTTACTATTTTCTTCCACATAAGACACAAAGCAAGAAATACCCACTGTAATTTCTATTACCAATATTTTGATTCTGTCAATGGTAAACATTAATAACAAAACATTCTGAAAAACACATAAAAACTACATAAAGTCTGTTGGTCAACACGGAGAGTTAAAAGCAAATCCTCAGTTCCCTGTCAGGTGCTGTGTACATTTATTCATCTATTTAAAGAGATGCTAGACTGTCTTTCATGAAAAAACATACCATTGCACAGGCTCCCACATTGTAAAATTACTTTTGTTTATGCTCCATGGAATATTAATTTTCATTTTTCTAAAGACTTACCATCCATCAGAAACGTAAATCAGGCATGCTTACTCAGCCTAGGCTATGTATGAATCCAGACCTTCAGCAAAGTGGTTAACTCTTAAATGGTGATCCCTGGTTGTGATGGTCAAACAAGTCCCCAAGTTGAGGAGCTGACTTTACTGGTAGCATCCATATCCTGCGAGCGAGTAAGAAAAAACATGCATAAATTATGACATATAGCCATCTGTTTAAACAAATATTTTATAAAATCAGTAAAATCAGTAAAATCATTTTAAAGCACTTTCGTAGCTATCTTTCTGAGGTCTTTATACATTGAGTGCAATTAGACATTTTAGGAGAAAAAGCATGCATGTGGAGTTTATGAAGTTACAGCACACTCAGCCTGCATGGTATCAATGGAAAGAATACATATAACAATTACAGCACGGAAACAGGCCATCTCGGCCCTTCAAGTCCATGCCGAACAACTTTTTTCCCTTAGTCCCACCTGCCTGCACTCATACCATAACCCTCCATACCCTTCTCATCCATATGCCTATCCAATTTATTTTTAAATGATACCAACGAACCTGCCGCCACCACTTCCACTGGAAGCTCATTCCACACCGCTACCACTCTCTGAGTAAAGAAGTTCCCCCTCATGTAACCCCTAAACCTCTGTCCCTTAATTCTAAAGTCATGTCCTCTTGTTTGAATCTTCCCTATTCTCATAGGGAAAAGCTTGTCCACATCAACTCTGTCTATCCCTCTCATCATTTTAAAGACCTCTATCAAGTCCCCCCTTAACCTTCTGCGCTCCAGAGAATAAAGACCTAACTTATTCAACATATCTCTGTAACTTAGCTGTTGAAACCCAGGCAACATTCTAGTAAATCTCCTCTGTACCCTCTCTATTTTGTTGACATCCTTCCTATAATTGGGCGACCAAAATTGTACACCATACTCCAGATTTGGTCTCACCAATGCCTTGTACAATTTTAACATTACATCCCAGCTTCTATACTCAATGCTCTGATTTATAAAAGCTAGCATACCAAAAGCTTTCTTTACCACCCTATCTATATGAGATTCCACCTTCAAGGAACTATGCACGGTTATTCCCAAATCCCTCTGTTCAACTGTATTCTTCAATTCCCTACCGTTTACCATGTACATCCTATTTTGATTTGTCCTGCCAAGGTGTAGCACCTCACATTTATCAGTATTAAACTCCATCTGCATGATCACTTCAAGTTGCTTTCTCCTTTGTAGGGTCTGATGCAACTTTTTCAGTAATGGAGCTGAGGATAAAGGGGAGGAATCCTGCACACTCATGTTAGGTGGACTGCTGTGCTGAGATGGCAGTATACACAGATTGTTTATCTGCGAATGCACACCAGACTGCCTGGTATTTGCCCAGTTTAAGACGAGGACCAAGCATCACCTTATCCAATTGGTTGACACTTTGCTCACATACTTGTTCTGATAGATAAATATATTATGTTTATTGGTCAATTGTTCATACAGATAGTTTTCCTTCAAGTATTCCTTGTTAGTGTGATACATATGAACATATAGATTAGAAGCAGGAATTGGCCATAAAGCCACTTGAGTCTGCACCGCCATTTCATAAGGTCATTGCAGATCTGACTGTAACCACAATTTTGCATTCCTGTTTATCCTGGTAGCCTTTCACTCTACTTATTGAGATCCCTTTTACTTCCACATCAAAACCAGTCAAATAATGTTTCTCATGAGGAACAAGAGAACTAACGTTGCCTCATAAATGGTCAAACCATATTTCTCAATATTAGTCTCTAGCTTTAGATTCTTCCGCAAGAGGAAATACTGTTGCAATATCCACCCTATCAAGACTCCTCGGGATCTTATTCATTTCAATCAATTCCTCCGCTGTATCTATATACCAGTAGATATAGCCCCAGCCTTTTCATCCTAAGACAACCCACCCATTCCAGATTAATAAACACTCTCTGAATTGCTTCCAATGCAATTGCATCCTTCTTCAAATAAACTGAATAATATTGTTCAGAAATCCAAATGTGGTTTCACAAATGCCTTTATAAATTAAGCATTACCTTCTCACATTTACATGAAATTCCCTTGGCCATAAACAATAGCCTTCAGTTATCATTCCTAATGACATATATGCACTTGCACAAAAGCCTTCCATGAATCATGCAAGGAAGAGCAAAGATGAAATAGTTGAAGGTGGTTGAGCCTGAGACACTGCCCTGAAGGGCTACTGAATTGATGTGCTGGGACTGAAATAAATTACTTCTAAACAACATAACAATCATCCTTTGTTTAAGATGTGACTCTCACCAGTGACGTCTGTAGCCAAATTACTTCATTTTTACAGTTTGAAGGTATGAGATGGAAATTGGCTAGGAGATGGGCAAATTATACTTATAGGGTTGACGGTAGAGATGCAATGGCAAAGATTTAAACTCCAAAAATTGTTCATCCCTGTCTGGCGAAAAAATAAAACGGGGAAGGCGGCTCAACTGCAGCTAACAAGGGAAATCAAGGATAGTGTTAAATCCAAAGAAAAGGCATATAAATTGGCCGGAGGAAGCAGTAAATCGGAGGACTGGCAAGGTCCCACACAAGAGATTAGTGTGAAAAATTAGAACACATAGTACTGGGGGTAGGGTATTGACATGGATAGAGAACTGGTTGGCAGACAGGAAGCAAAGGGTACAAATTAACAGGTCCTTTTCAGAATGGCAGGCAGTGACTAGTGGGGTGCCACAAGGCTTGATGCTGGGACCCCAGTTATTTACAATATATATTAATGATTTAGATGAGGAAATTAAATGTTACATCTCCAAGTTTGCGGATGACACAAAGCTGGGTGGCAGTGTGAGCTGCGATGAGGATGCTATGAGGCTGCAGGGTGACTTGGATAGGTTGGGTGAATGGGCAGATTCAGTATATTGTGGATAAATCTGAGGTTATCCTGGAAGGCAGAGGGGAAAAGGGGAGGTGCAACAAGACCTGGGTGTGCTTGTGCAACAGTCACTGAAGGTAAGCATGCAGGTACAGCATGCAGTGAAGAAAGCTAGTGGCATGTTGGCCTTCATTAAGACAGGATTTGAGTTTAAGAGAAAGAAGGTCCTACTTCAGTTGTACAGGACCCTGGTGAGACCACACCTCAAGTATTGTGTGCAATTTTGGTCTCCTAATTTGAGGAAGGACATTATTGTTATTGAGGGAGTGCAGCTTTGGTACACCAGGTTAATTCCCAGGATGGTGGGACTGACATATGATGATAGAATGGGTCGACTGGACTGGTATTCACTGGAATTTAGAAGGATGTGAGAAACATATAAAACTCTTAAAGGATTGGACAGGTTAGATGCAGGAAAAATGTTCCCGATGTTGGGGGATCACAGTTTGAGAATAAGGGATAGGCCATTTAGGACTGAGTTGAGGAAAAACCTCTTCACCCAGAGAGTTTTGAATCTGTGGAATTCTCTGCCACAGAAGACAGTGAAGGCCAATTCACTGGATGTTTTCAAGAGAAAGGTAGATTTAGCTCTTAGGGCTAAAGGAATTAAGAGATATGGGGAAAAAGCAGGAACGGGGGTACTGATTTTAGATGTTAAAGAAGGAACTGCAGATGCTGGAAAATCGAGGGTACACAAAATGCTGGAGAAACTCAGCGGCAGGTGCAGCAGCATCTATGGAGCGAAGGAGATAGGCAACGCTTCGGGTCGAAACCCTTCTTCAGACTGATGGGGGGTGGGGGGGGAGGCGGGGGGAAGAAAGGAAAAAGGAGGAGCCCGAGGGCTGAGGGAGAGGTAGGAAGGGGAGGAGACAGCAAGGGTTAACAGAATTGAGAGAATTCAATGTTCATGCCAAGAGGATGTAGACTCCCCAATCGGGATATGAAGTGCTGTTCCTCCATTCTACACCAGGGCATCACAAATGTCTTCATTCTTCAGAGAACGGGGATTCCCCTCCCCCACTATAGTTTAGGCTCGCACCAGCGTCTCCTCCGTATCCCGCAACACTGCCCTCTCTCCCCATCCCCCCACTCGCAACAAGGGCAGAGTCCCCCTGGTCCTCACCTTTCACCCCACCAGCCGGCACATACAACACATAGTCCTCAGCCAGTTTCGCCACCTCCAACGTGACCCCACCACTCGCCACATCTTCCCATCTCCCCCGTCTGCCTTCCGCAAAGACTGCTCCCTCCGCAACTCCCTTGTCAATTCTTCCCTTCCCTCCCGCTCCACCCCTTCCCCGGGCACTTTCCCTTGCAACTGCAAGAGATGCCACACTTGTCCCTTTACCTCCCCCCTCCACTCCTTTCAAGGACCCAAGCAGTCCTTCCAGGTTCAACAGAGGTTCACCTGCACCTCCTCCAACTTCATCTATTGCATCCGCTGCTCTAGATGCCAGCTGATCTATATCGGTGAGACCAAGCGGAAGCTTGGCGATCGTTTCGCCGAACACCTCCGCTCGGTCCGCAATAACCAACCCGACCTCCCGGTGGCTCAGGACTTCAACTCCCCCTCCCATTCTGTATCCGACCTCTCTGTCCTGGGCCTCCTCCACGGCCAGAGTGAGCAACACCGCAAATTGGTGGAACAGCACCTCAAATTCCGCTTGGGGAATTTGCTTCCTCTTGGCATGAACATTGAATTCTCTCAATTCTGTTAACCCTTGCTGTCTCCTCCCCTTCCTACCTCTCCCTCAGCCCTCGGGCTCCTCCTCCTTTTTCCTTTCTTCCCCCACCCCCCCCATCAGTCTGAAGAAGAGTTTCGGCCGGAAACGTTGCCTATCTCCTTCGTTCCATAGATGCTGCTGCACCTGCTGAGTTTCTCCAGCATTTTGTGTACCCCCTACTGATTTTAGATGATCAGCCATGATCATATTGAATGGCGGTGCTGGCTTGAAGGACAAATGGCTTATACTGCACCTATTTTTCTATGTTTCTATGTTTTCCTGGGTCATGCTTCCATGATGTCAAGATCAGTTGTTCTTGCCTTAAGTCTAGAATTCAACTCCTTTGATTATTTTTGGATCAAAGAAGTTACCTGTATATAAGATCTGAAGCCAAACTGTCCCTAGTGAATTGCAGACTGAGTCGCAGTGAGGAAGTTAATGGCCAGTGAGAAATACTTGATAACATTTTCAGTGACAACAACCATGATACTGCTAATGATTGAGTGTGGGGTGCTGAAGCAGAAGTATATAAAATTATGAGAGGTAAAAATAGTCATAATTGACTTCCCAGGATGGAAATATTAAGGAATAGAGGGCATAGTTTTAAGCTGAGAGGGGGAAAGTTTAAAAGAGATGTGCAAGTTTTTGTTCATACATAGCGATGGTTGTTTTAAATGCTCTGCCAGGAGTGGTGGTGGAAGCAGTTGGGATAGTGGAATTGAAGAGGCTTTTGGATAAGCAGGAAATGCAGAAATATGGATGCTCTGCAAACAGGGGGGATTATTTTAACTTGGCATTACATTCAGCATGAACATTGTGGGCCGAAGGGCCTATTCCTGTGCTAATCTATTCTGTTTATGTTCTATGTTCACCAAGTTCGGACCTCAGTTTGAAGAACGCCAAGTCCTATTTCCAGGATGACCTTTGAAGAATAGTTAATGATTTGTTTGAAATATTGAAGTGGGGCATCTGGTAGTTACACAGTAGCCTATCGCAAAATCTCATGGATGCTCAATTATGTGTTGCCAAGTTCACTCTCTCCCATTTAGCACAATGCATTGGTACGCAATCCAGTGGAGACAATCCACTGTCAGAAAATGATACTGCCAAAAAATACTGACATGACAGATGCATCTCCAATAATGAAAAATAACAATTGGTAAATTAAGTAGGCTTGTGCCCAGTGTAGTGTAGTGCCAAGAGCCAAATTGACAGGTACAGTATGCTCTTCAAAATTCATTCAGTGGCAGTGCTACTGGGCTATTTCTGATAAGAGTCTTCAAAGAAGTGCCCACTTGGAACTTTCGAAGCACCAGCTATTCAGTGCTTCTTCCAAATATGTCCTGGCCTCCTCCATTGTCAGAGTGAGGCCCTGCACAAATTAACTTCAAGTAACCCTTGCATTCCCTCTCTCTCCATCCCTCCCTCCCCAGTTCTCCAACCAGTCTGACTGTCATTGATTACATTTTATCTGTTTGCTTTGATGTTACCTTCTCCTAGCTAATAATGATCTACATTCTACATTTTCCTTGATCACCAACCCCTTTGATGTCCCGTTCTCACACACTTCCTTGTCACTGTATCTCCTCCACCCCCTCCTCTGTCTGAAGAAGGGTCTTGACCCAAAATATCACCCATTTCTTCTCACCAGAGATGCTACATGTCCCACTGAGTTATTCCATCATTTTGTGTCTATCTTTGGTTCAAACTAGCATCTGCAGTTCCTTCCTACACATGTCTCCATCCAATGCAGTCCATAGCTTCCTGGTTGTAGAGTTAAATACTGTGATTTCCTTCTTAAATTGACTTTAGTCTTTGAAGAACATATTGATTCATGTCATAAATCTGAAGTTTTCAGTACATGCTGCACAGCCCAGGGTACATTCAGTAATTTGCATCCTGTTTGACTAAACAATTCTCTTTTATGAGTGATTGCTAAATGGCTACTATAAACTGTGCATGGAGCTTCTGTGACATTAAAGGGAAAAACAATGTAGTTTTCAGAGCTATAGCCCTGGAATATATAATCAATGGGACAATTTAATTGGTTACAAAATGTACAAAAGATGAATGTGAACAGAATTCCATTCTCTATGGCAGTCCATTGCCACCGAAATTATACATCATTAGAAATGTATTTTGTTTTGTGGTTTGACAACATTTTTTAATGTCAATATTCAAATGTGTGCTGCTATACATTTCATTTGAGGGAGAGATTAATGAAAAGAGTTAAAATATATTCTCCAGCATAAAACATATCCTTCCACTTCCTGGCTTATGCATTTGCTGCCCCAGTAATTACCTCTGCTCGATATTTTTTCAAAGTTTGCTGTTGAGTGAAAAACAAATTGTTCCCTGGATAATTCTACTGCTATGAATTTATCACCCCTTGGGAAAGCAAATAATCTCATGAACAACCACTCCAGCTGTTCTTCTGATGACTGCTGACTAAATCCTAGAATTGTACAGCCCAGGATCTGTCAATTCAGTTTAGTTCATCGTAGCGACACTGGTGGTTTGAAAGAATAATTTACTTTGTCACTCTCACCTGTACTTGCTTCTTTGTTCTTCAAAAGTTTTCCCTCCAAGTGTGCACACAATTCCCTCAAAGCAAGAAAATAATCAGCATCCACCATCAATTGAAGCAGTGTTTTGCACATCATAACTACTTGCAAGTGAAAACAATTCTTATTTCCCCCTGGACCTTTGGCCAATCATCTGCGTTGCCTTGTTACCAATCTCTTGCCAGTAAGAAGTATCTTCCCATTTAGTTCAACGCACCTCACCATGATTTTGAACAATGAAGGTTGATAACACTCCCTACAATTGCAATTTGGGGTTTAACCTTTTGGATGAAAATGAGAGGTTGTGAAAAACTGTAATTATCTATATGCTTCAGAACACCTCGGCATAGTAATCTCATACTAACTCTTCTATCACCCATCCATACACTGGGTCAAGGGTTGGCCCTTCACTATTTAATATGTCCACTTGCCTAAACCTTCCAAAATCCAAAACCACATTTCCCATTATTACAAGCAAACTAGATTTATTTTTCATGTTTTTAACCCACTCTACTTGATGCCTCAAACTTATAACACCCATTTTTTATCATGTTTTATTTTTATTTTTTTCAAGCTTCAGTTCCATTCATTCAAATTCAAATACTGGTATCAATTAACTTCACAATAAAACTGCCAAAAAGTCCAAAACACGACATTCCTCATCCTTTCAGCCTCCCGCAGATGACCTTGAAAGTGCAGGAGCTTAGACCCCCTCCACCCCCAGACTGTCGGGGACGAGCGGGAGATGAGCCTCGGACCCACTCCAGGGATGTTCTGTGTCCGCTGATGCCGGTGGCTCAGGCAGCTCTCCTCGATAGGCCGTGGCCTATTGGGGCCTCCTGGTGGGTTCCTGGATCCATAGCCGCGACCCCTGGGGAAGATGCATTTTGCAGTCGGCGTGCCTTCAGTTGATCGATATCCCACTGTCACTGTCCACAACACCACCTTCCTCACTGTCCACAACACCAGCAATTTTGGTGTTGTCTGCAGGCTTACTAACCATTACCTACATTTACTTCCAAGTTGTTTATACATATCACAAACAAAGATAGGTCCCAGCAGAACTCCGCTGGTCTCGGACCTCCAGTCAGAATAACATTTTTCCACCAGAATTCTTTGTTTTCTATGAGTAAACCATTGCAGAATCCAAAAGACCAATTCACCCATGCAAGATCCTATGCATCTTAATCTTCAGGAACATCCTATCATGAGGGAATTTATCAGATGCTCTTTGTCTATTGCTTTATGCTCTTTTGCCTCCCTCTCCCGAAAAATTCCTCTTTTCTCCCGTTCAAACTAAATATCACCCACTCATCAATAAAATAGGATCCCACACTTTAAGAAACAAAACTTCCTCTTTCACAAATAAGAACATTCATCTTTAGAATATCCTGGCCACCAAAGCTTACTAATGACTACAACAATTCAACAAGACAGCAGGTCACTCCCTTCATCGGACATCAAATGGCAACTATCTTCACCAAAATCAATGCAACATGTCATGTACATTAATGAAACATGCAATGCACATATCAAAAAAATGTCTGGGCTGTAGAAATTATTTATTATGGGATAATGGGAGCCACATATGATGCCTTGTTTTTTGTTAATTTACAAAATTTACATATATTCAATTCCTGATCTTAACAGATCCTGGAATTCTATGAACTTTTCATGCAAAATAGCATTTTCTGAACATTTAAGCACAGTGACTAAACAAAACTAGGAACTTTAGAAAGATAAGCCAAATGTGCCTGCATCTCAACTGCTTCAGTTGCATCATCTTGGACACCATTTTGCCTGCATGCTGGACATCTCCATTCTCACATACTCAGTAAATGGACCTTGGCCATTAGTCAGCTAAATGCCAGAGCAATCTTCAATAATTCCTACACAGGCCTTTAGAAGCCTCATTATAGTGCTAATAATGTATTTTGTGTAGTTTGTTCAGTTCCTTAATAATATAGGGGAAAACAGCCTTACATTCAACTTCTATACCTGCCTCCAAATATATTGGCTGGATAAAACTGGCACATTGTTTGTTGGGTAATTCTGGCACCAACAATGTTCGGACACATTACCCTGGCCACAATTGTAAGTCAGATATCTGGGAAAATTATATGATAAAAAATCAATTTGTATTGATAACCATTTTCTCTTTTTTGGGGGCTGAGAGAAGCACTATTAATGTCATCCTCCTTTGTTACACCCAGCTCCCATAAACATTCCCTTCTCTTTTTTCCTTCCACCTTTAGGCCCCCATCATCCTTTTAAAATATGTTTTTCCTCCATCATGGCACACATCTCCCCTCCCCACCACTATCTTCTTCATCATTATTATCAATCTTCTTTTACCTTCTACTCTTCCCACCCCAGCAGTGAAAATTCAGTCTTTATGCAAGTATGTGGATCACCGTGAATGAGGCCTTAAGGTTTTGAAACTCTTTTCCTCACAGTGTGATGGCATCCAAGCCTTTGAAATGCCATTTAGATGTAAACAGACATTTGATAGGCAAAGGCACAAAATGTTACAAGTAAAATGTACATAGAATTAAAGTTACCAACAATTCAACCACAACTTTACTAAAAGGTTTAGTACTCTGGACGAGCCAACGAGCCTACTGATACTCCCAATTTGAATGCTTATTATGACATTAGTCATTCAGCTCACCGGATCCAGCACAATAATTCCATCGACCAATTCTCTAATTTCCTTTGTAGTGCACTTGTACTAAAGAGTAATTTACATCTGCTAAGTAATCTACCAGCACAACTTTGGGATATGAAAGACCAGAACATCTGGTAGAAACATACTCAAAGGAAGAATGTACAGACTCTGCACAGATGGCAGTTGAGAATAGGATTCCTGCAGCTGTGAGGCAGCAGCACTATTCAATTCTGTATATTGTAGATCAGGTGCCTAAGCCAGATAACATTAATAGGCTGTCAAATACATTTAAAATATGGCATGTCTCTTGCAGCGTAAGACTATTGGTGGATGTATTGCCATGATTTCATGACTGATTTCAATTTTTCATTTGCGTCCATGAGATGCAGGTGACATTGGCAATGGTTGTATTCATTGTCCACCCCTCAGTCCCCTTTAACTGACTGGGCACATAGGTGGATCCATGCTAACATCTTGAATAGACTGGATGAAGATATATTTCCTTCTCTTACATCTCGTATCTATTTTATTTGATAAGTTTAAATCCCCTTTGTCATAATAATATTTTAACTCATATTACTGATTTAAGAGTCCAGAATTCTGGCCATTTCTACTTATGCATCACTTCCAGGAAAGGAAGAACAATGACATAACCACACAAGCCTCCACAGCCCCAGACGATCTTGTGATCTCATTCTCAGGCCACCCTCAAAGCATCTTTCAAGAGGGTGAATCCTTGCAAACATTCTGGCCTAGATGGCACATCTAGTCACATACTGAAGTCCTGTGGGGACCAACTGGCTGAAATATCCAAAGACACGTTCAAACTCTTGCTATGAAGTTTGTGGTCCCACCTGGTTCGAAATGTATTTCTCGTACCAGTGCCTAGAAAGAGCAGTATGATCTGCCACACACCTAGATCTACCATATTGAAGTACTTTGAGAGATTGGTTATGGTACAATTCAGCTCCTGCCTCAATAATGAACTGGATCCACTCCATTGGTCTATCACCCCAAACAGCAAATGCCATCTCACTGGGTCTCCACTCTGCTCTGAGCCATCTGAAATCAGGAACGGATGTATCAGGCCTTTGTCCGTCAAGACTATTATCCCCTCCATATTCACAATGAAGCTCCATGATCTGGGTCTCTGTACCTATCTTTGTACTGGATTCTTGACTTCTTCATCAGCAGTGCTTAACCAGTGCTGATCAATAACAACATCACCTCCTCACTGACTATCAACACAGGTGTACCTCAGGGCTGCATACTTAGCATCCCGCATTGCTCTCGTTAGACCCATGACTGTGTGGCTAATCACAGCTCCAATGCCATTTCTAAATTCACAACACCACTGTGGTTGGCCAAATCACGGGTGATGAAGAATCAACGTTCAAGAGAGATAGAACATTTGGTTGAATGGTGCTACAACATTGAATATATAACAGTACAGCACAGGAACAGGCCCTTCGATCCACAATGCCTACACCAAACATGTCAAGACCAATGCTTATCAACCCACATATAATCCATATCCCTGCATATCCAAGATTCTCTTAAATGCCACTAACATATCTGCTGCAACCAATCCTGGTAAACCTCCTCTGCCTCCTTTTCAAAACCTACGCGTTTGTCCTGTAATGGGACAACTAGAACTGTTTGCGATACTCCAAATGCAACCTAACCAATGTCCTGTAAAATTGTATCATGAATGCCTGACTCTTATACTCAATGCTCCAACTAATGAAGGCAAGGCACATGCCACCTTTACTCACTTCTCACATAACCGTAATCCTCAACAACAGACCAGCACAGACAGCCTCATTTTTTTAAACCTATTTAGGTTTTGCACAAACCGTATCTTATTTTTTGCAGTATGCTTTACTTTTTATTACCTTGGGAAGTTTTGTGTAAATTATGTATGATTTATGTATAATTTGTATCTGCAATTTATGTGTTAGGTATGTTTTTATCCCTGTGTACGGCTCGATGTGCCTGTGATGCAGTTGCTAGCAATATTTCCATTGTATCTATACCTGCTTATGGGAATAAACTCAACCTGACCTCATTAACAACAAATACGACGTAGATTGAAGGGGCATACCTAGGGCCTAAATAAAAGATCCGGTGAAATTACAAATGGCCAATCATGAACTATAAAGGTGGGGCAGTGGGAGCTTCCCGGACTACTGGTGCTGTCTGTACGTTCCCCCCTGTGACCGCGTAGGTTTTCTCCGGGTCTTATGGTTTCCTCCCACATTCCACAAAAATGTACATGTTTTGTAGTTAAGTGGCTTGGTGAAATTATAATGTGTTGGAGGGAACTGCAGAATTGTAAGTTGTCCCTCGTGAGCGTAACCGTAGGGGAGGGGGCGAAAGACTTGTTTCCGCGCTGTATCTCTAAACTAATTATGATCAATTCAGGAGGGGTGAAAAAAAGTGGTGAAAATACACAGGTCTAGCGTACGTTTCGACTCTGGGTGGAACAACCCCCAGCTCCTCCCTCCAGTCCCGCCCTGTGAAGGAAGAAGCGGGAGGAACTGGTGCTCGGCCGGTGGTTTGATTCGCTGGCCAGGCGTTCGTGCTCGGCCTGTGTTCCTGATGGCAAACGGTAGGTAGGTAGGTCGGGCCAGCCTTCCTCCACTGGCGGGCACCACTCTCCGTCCCCACCGCTTCGGCTTATTCCCCCAACACCTCTCTCTCCGGCGTCGCAAGCAATCGACTGAGGTTGCTTTCCTTTAGCTTTCCTTTCTCGACAAAGAAAGGAGAGGAAAATTAACCCGGCTCTGTTCCTTCCCCCTCTTTCTCGGCCCTTAAACAAAATGGCGCCTGCGGCTTCAGGCACGGGTCACGTGGGCGGCGCGGCGCGCTGAGTGCGCATGCGCATGCTGGCTCGGCTCGGCAGGTGAGGCCGCTTCGGGCCAGGCCCGGTCCCGAACCGCATCGCATCCCGACCGACAACGGCGATGGCAGAGGCCGAGGGGGAAGCCACGGTGTTCAGTCCGCCCTCCGAGACCTCGGAGAGCTGCGAGGAAGAGTCTTGGGAGAGCGGCGGCGAATCGTCGGAATGCGCCGTGGGAGGAGGAGGAAGAGTAGTCGCTGCTGCCACTGGGCTTCCCCTGCCGCCGGTGGGCCAGAGCAAGCCGGTGTCAGTGAACCCGGCCACCCGGGACTGGGTGTGCGGCCGCCTGCAGGACAGCAAGAGCCTTGACGGCATCAGCCAGGTGTTGGGCGGCCTCCGAGGCCGCGACAGCAAGGTGGAAGGGCGGAGGGCGACCATTTCGAGCGCGCTGGAGCTGGAGGGCACGGTCAGCCACGACGGCGATCTCACACATTATGTGGCCAACAACTTGCAGCACAAGATCAAGATGAGTTCGAGGCAGAACTTGGACCTGGAGGAGAGTGAGTAACCCGCCGGCTTCCTCAAACGTACACACCGCCTTTGCATCCGACCCGCCCAAAACTCGCAGCCGTGCATGGCTCCAGATTTGTTTTGTTTTGATTTGTGTTTGCACGCCGGACACTTGCAGGAGATAACTGCAATGTGCAACAAGTTAACCCGCTCACCTGTCAGCCAGCTCCCGTGGCAATTGTAAGTAATCTCTGAGGACGGACCAGCACGAAGGGCTATTGTATTTCAGACGTATCGTCTCTCGGATGAAGTGTTATATATCTGGCATCTATTTCCAAGAAGATTTATTTAAAGTCCACACTTATTTTCCCTTCAGATAACTACAATAAATTACCTGGAGACACAAGGAACTACAGATGCTGATTCTTGAGCAAAACACAAGGTGCTGGAGTAACTCGGTGGCCCAGACAGCATCTGTGGAGGGCTTGGCTAGGTGAAGGGTCTCGACAAGAAACGACGCCTATCCATGCCGACCATAAATCACTCAACACGAATTTTTGTTTCCCCTTTGTCAGTGTCACCCCCCCCCCCCCCCCCCCCCGCTCTCCTACTGCTTGCCCAAACTAGGGACAATTAGTAGTAGGAACTGTTAAATAGCATGTAATTGGATTACGGGAGAAAATCCACACGGTAAAAACTCCTCACTGACAACTCCCAATGTCAGAATGGAAGTTTGGTTTCTGAGGCAAAAAATGTTAAACCAAAGCATCACTTTTTAGTGGTTTAACGAGTACAGTGCAGTTATGTCCTGTGAGTCGCAGTTCTTGGGGCAGAGGATAAACTTTTTAACTGAATGATGTGCTCTGCTATTCATTTTTGGTATGTTTAATGTTGTAGGCAGTGATCAAGCACAAAATGAATATCTCTGCTGTTTGAACTTGCTCCGCTGTTAAGCAACTTGAATCTCGTATACCTAATATTTTCTGAGTTCTTCATGGTGTACTAGTTACCATTTAGCAAAAACAGTAATCTGCCTCTGAGAAACTAATGAATTTTAATTTCCTTTTAATTTCCTAACCATAAAGGACATTAAAGTCTTTTATTCTAATGTTTATTAGTGCTATTTAATTTTCTGCTTCAATCAAATGTGTATTTGCCAATTGCTGATTTAAATGTTAATTGAAAAATGCTGTCCTGTTCAAAATTTATAATAATATTTTAATACCTGGGCAGTTTGATGAAATCAATTGCATCTACCTATTGCAAAATGTCACCACCAAACATGAGCTTTTTTTAATAGGTTTGTACATTGCTTCACTGCCGACTGTAAATTTTGAGCTGTTACTTCCCTAAAATACCTCCATTAGATTTAAAGTATTTTGAACCATCTGGTTAATGCTTAAGAGGGCAGGTACGGGATACTGAGTTGGATGATCACATTGAATGATGGTGCAGGCTCGAAGGGCTGAATGGCCTACTCCTGCACCTATTTTTCTATGTTTCTAATGTGATCCCTTGCTTTTTTAATATCGGGTACTCTGGGATTTTGTGTTTGGCGTACTGTTTTGTCTCTTGGTGTCTCTGACATTTGTAATTGGAATTCCCTGAAAAAGCAATGGAAGCAGGCCATATTCCTTCAAGCCTGCTCCGCCATTCCTTGAAGCTAGGACAAACCTACCGAAGACCATTTTCTTGCCTAATCCCCATATTGTTTGATGCCAACATTTATTGATTTCTCTGCATTTTCCTGGTAGTTTGTGCAAAATACCTTTTTGGCTGAAATGGACACCTTTTCTAGTGACGGATATGACAAAAGCTTGCGTCATCAATGGGCCAAAAGAACACTTCTGATACTAAGTGACCTTGGAAAACACTAGCACCATGCGTTGCACTTCTGTAGTAAGTGGCCATGAGTGTTTTATTTTTGCACATTGAGGTCTTAGTACATTATTCACTCACTTGGCATTCAAACAATGACAACAAGGTTGCTGTGAGGTTAATTGATATATCCCAGTAAATTTGGTTGGTACAGTGGCATAGTTGGTAGACATGCTGGGCAGGTTTATTGGTTGTTATATGGAGGTGAGAAGAGGGCATGCCTCACACTTGCAAGAGGTCAAGAAGCCTGACACCACCAGGTTCAGGAACAGTTACAAGCCCTCCCTATATCTACCCATCACTCACCAGGCTTTGTTTCACCACTGCCTCTTTTTCATCTTTATCTCTCCTACTCGTGTCAGTCTGAAGAAGGATCCCGACCACAAACATCACCTATCCATTAATTCTCCTGATGTGGCCTGACCAGCTGAGTTACTCCAGCACTTTGTGTTTTGCTCAAGATTCCAGCATCTGCAGTTTTCTCTTGGAATATCTAATTTCCCACAATCAGAATCTTGAAAAACCCCACAACCCTAATCCTACCTTAACAATGGAACACTTCAGATCAGTTCTCACTACCGTGAACCTATTTATTTTTCTAATTGGGTTTTTCATCAGTTTTTTTGGTGTTGAAATCTTTTGAGAAAGGCTAAACGTAATTTATGCACAAATAATATTTTATGTGTTTGAGTGTTTCTGTCTGTAGTGCTGCTGCAAGCAAGATTTTCATTGTACTTTTATCTTTCCGTACTTGTTCATAGGACAAAAACTCAATTTACACGAGTCTAGAGAGACGATGAAAGCTTGGGTAGAATAAAATGGGAGAGTAAATTTGTGCTTTGTGATAGATATGGATTCAGTGGACTAAGGTCCTGTTTCCCTGCTGTGATGTGTAAATTTGGTGTCTCAAAAGGAGAGAGTTTGCTTGGGAAAGTAAATGATTAGTGAACTCGCTCATTTGGGGATTAGTATCAAAGATATCAAGATTGCTAACTGAACAAGGCAGAAAGATATTGAAATGTGGCAGGGCATATATTAGTGTGGAGTGCATGCTTTTCTTGTCAGTATGAATGGTTGAAGAAATTGTGTGCTTGGGAATTGTGAGCACTTGATAAGTTGCTGTGGGAAATCATACGCAATGATAATAGGATTGATAGAGAAGTAAATGGTTGATGTGAAATGCCAGGTATACTGTGGGACGTACTGTGACCTTGTATTTGAAGAGTTAAGAAGTGCCAACGAAGTGGATGATGAATTTGAGTGCAAGAGTAAAAATACTATATAGGACTCCATTGAGGCCACACCAAGAATAGAGGGTGCACAGCAAAGGCTCACCAGATTGATTGTTATGATCAGAGGTTTGTTGTACAAAGAAAATTTAGGCCGACCAGCTCGGCAAATAAATGAGTTGTTTTTCATAGAAACATTAATATTCTTAAAGACTCACGAAGAGATGATGTTGCCCCTGGCATGGTGCGTCTAGAACTATGCGACACAGTCCCAAAATAAGGTGTCAGTCATTCAGGACAATGCAAAGAAATTGTTTGACTTAGACTCTTGACTCTTTGGATTCTTTATACAAGAGATGGAATGGTGGCACAGTCAGTAAGTATATTCAGGACTAAGTGAATATGGTCATAAACCAGCTATGATCCTGTTGAATAACAGAAGTTTTTTTTGGTGGGAGGGGGTTGAATTACCTTAATTTAGACATTTTTACCTTTTAAAAGCGTGTGCAATACTTTCTAAATAAATGCCACTCTTGCAAGAGGCATTTGCAGCTGTTCCTATTTCTTTAAGCAATAAGAAAAAACCTTGGAATGCGGCACATAACTTGCTGTTGAGAAACAATTTTGGAGCACTCTACTCATCGTCGTACCCCTAACTAAAGTCTTCTGTTAGGGGTGGATTTTCACCAAGATGCACCAGGTGGCACTAGCAATGGCTACCTCGCCAACAGTCTTTCTGTCCCTTCCATCTTTTTTTTGTGTGTGTTTTTAGTGTGTTTTTTGGCTTGTTTGGTGGGGGGGGGGGGGGTGGTTAGGGGAAACCTTTTCTAATCTCTTACCTCGACGGAGATGCGTTTTTTCCTTTCCCATATCGTATCTCTGTCTGCACTGCGGCTTAACATCGAGGAGTTGGTGGCCTTTGCTGGAGACTATTTAGAGAGCTCCACCGTGGGTGCTGCGGGACTTTAACAGCATGGAGTTTGCGATCCCTTTGCCAGGGATCGACCACTAAGCTCTACCGCGGGATTCTGCAGGACTTTAACATCATGGAGCCTGCTATCTCTAAGTCAGAGACCCCAAGCTGCAGGAGCTTCGATCACCCCGATTGCGGATGGTTCGACTGCCCCGAACACGGGAGAATAAAACAGGAAAAAGATTGGACTTTATTGCCTTCCATCACAATGAGGAACGTGGGGAATCCGCATGTTTATGCTAACTTTGATATAGTTGTGTCTTGTTGCTTTTCTTTAGTATGGCTGTGGTAATTCGAATTTCACTGTACCTTGATTGGTACATGTGACAAACTGACCTTGAAACCTTGAATATGTTAGTTTTGTAGGTTATGAAACGATTGTGTGTGGTTGTGAATGGCAAGATATTGGTATCGACCTAGGCATCTTTTGGAGCAATTGTCTAAAGTCTGCTTGCAAAGCCTGGATGTGCATATTTTTACATTTCAATTAGTGTTTTAAGCTCTATTAAAATGTATAAATGCAGTAGATAAGATTTAACGCTTTTGTCTTTACCAGCTGGAAGCAGTGTGGAAACCAAAAGTATGCAGAGGTTAAAATCGGACATTCCTCCAATAGACCCTGGGGTACTGCAAGATTTGGAGCGAGATGCAAAAGAGGTGGCACAAAAAGTTGATCAAATGATGAGAAGCTTAAATGCCACTATCCAGAATGTAGGTATACATTCATACCTGGGATTATATTCTAACTACATTGTTTCTTGATCATGCAGTGTAAGAATTATTGAGCATGTTAATCTGGCTAGTTCTCACATGCATTCTTTGAGAATTTTACCAAGGTCCTTTCCCTAGATCTTTGCACCTTCTGTTTTAACACATCACTTGAGCTCCAAAAATTGAGTTTCATTCTTCTTTTATCAGATCACTGAATTTGTACTTTGTTTCTTTGCCCTTTTTGAATGTCTGGAATTGGTGTACATTATTTGCTGCAACGTGCAAGTATTTCTGCTATAACACGTCACTTTTCTGAGAAATCTATTATAAAAATAATTGCGTCAATGGGGGAAACAGAGGTTTGGGGTCTAGTGTGTTAGGTGCCAAAGAACAGTTAGTTTTCCCCAGAGGATTTGTAATAGCTGCAAGTTTATTTCTTACTGCAAGCTAAAATTACCAAGCGGTGCGTGTTACATTGTATAATGGAGTGTCAAACAATTACACAAGTGTCAATAGTAGGAACTAGGAAATGCAGATGCTCCTTTACAAAAGAAGACACTATTATGGGTGGCCACTGAAATTGACAATCCATTCTATTGATTTTTTGTGAAGGCAGAATGCTAGAGTAGCTCAGCTGGTTAGACAGCATTCCAGGAGAACATGGAAAAGTGACGTTGCAATCGGTACTTTTTGTATAGAAAGGTCCTGGCCCGAAACATTGCCTATCCATATTCCCCTAAGATGATGCCTGACCTGCTAATTTACTCCATGATTCTGTCTTCACAAATGTAAATAGAAAGGATTGCTTGTCAATTTCAATGACCACCCATAAAACCAGCAGCCTCTTCTTAAGAGACAATGGTATCTGATTACCGTGGAAAGGTTATGTGCACTGTTTTTTCACCTAAACTATTTTTTACCGGGATGGCATTTTTTTTGTGTTAATTTCCAAATTAAGTGATCCTATTATGTTTGTTCATTTTTCCAATTTTCCTGTTTCAGTATTGTGTATCTCCAACGTCCAGAATTATTTTATTTCCCCTCTTCAATCCTCATTCACCTGCTAATCGCAATTCCACCAGCAGATCGGCCACTAATGTTTTCACTAACTTTCTCCCAAATGGCACCGTTCATTTGTGTCATTCAGTCACTGCCCTTTCACAGATATTTACTTTGCTCTCTGTGCTCCGCACCATTCACATTCTCTGCAAATACAAATATTTAAATTCTAACTTTTCTTGATGCCAGCATGATAACTGTTTCCCTCCACAGCTGCTGTATATAATTAAAGCATCCCAACGTTGACCATGATATTTAGAGGCAAAGTGCTCAAAGCTTTGTATTCTAATCGGATATTATTCGAATGCGGCGTCTGCATTTGGTCGGTTTCATCTTCAGTTTGAATGTTAACAAACAAGAAAAAAAAGTAGTGGAGGGATGGTGTGAGAATTTTATTTATTGTGCATTTTGACTAACTTTTTGAGGAATCTACTAGATTGTGCAAGACTTTTGAAATGATTTTTGTGTTTTATTTGTTCCTTTATTTTAAAATACATTTATTGAAAGGTTGCCTAATCAAGACCAGAGTTCATATTGCCTGATGTTCATGTTCACACATTGAATTATTTATTGGTTGTTATGTGACCTATTAAATAAAAGGCCTTGGTGCGCATGAAATGAGATCTCACTGTATCATAATTATCTTATTCTTTCATTTACCACTTGGAACCTTCTGTATCAAAGCGTATTTGTACTATTTGTAATTTATTTGAATATACAAAAAAACTATTTTCCATACTGACTTACGATTTGTTTTGAAAATCCAGATGACGGCACTAAGTGTGGGCTACATTCAGACTTATCGGGATTCAGTTGACAGTCTTGGAGAGTCGGTAGATATGAGTATAAAGGTGAGGGCAAGGAGCCAAAATAAACTATCTGTTTAATTACGTGTTCATTTTTCTAATCCACTTTCAATTTATAAGTAAACACCAGAAATAGTTATTGTTTAACTAGTTATATTGTGTATTTTTCAATATTGAATTTTGTTTCCTTTCATTGAATTACATTATTATTTACTCATAAATTAACTTTTGTCTGTTTTTTTGCAAAATAACAACATGAGGTTCCCAGTCTGAAATGGGGAAGGAAACCTTGCTCCTAACAACACTTTAGACATTTAATAGCTACCTACTCATTCAGACCTTGTTTATATCCATCTTGTCCTTTACAAGGAGAACATTGTTAAGTTAAAGAATAAAATACACAATGGTGTGATCATTTTTAAATGCATTATCATTTATAATCATAATTATCGCCCCTGTTAGAGCATGGAATAGCCCAGCACAGAATCAGTCCGTTCGGCCCACAGTGTCTGTGCTGAATATGATGTCGATTTAACGTAATCACTTTTGCCTGTACATGATTCATACCCCTCCGTTCCATGCATATTCATGTGCCTGTCTAAAAGCCCCTTGAACACCGCTATCGCATCCTCTTCCACCACCCCTGGCAGTACGTTTTGAGCACCCATCGCTGTCTGTGTTGGAAACAAAACCTGGCCCGTACATCTACTTTTAATTTTGCCCCTCCCCCCCCCCCCCCCCCCCCCCCCCCCGGCTTTAATGCTGTGCCTTCCAGGGCTCCAAACCAGAACTGGAGGGACACTAATGATTTCTGAGCAGTGAAGAAATGGATGAGATGAGAGATTGGGAAGGATGAGTCTCCAGTGAGAATTGAATGAAAATTTCAACAAGTTTGTTTAGCATCTATTAATTTGAAACTGAGGGTAGAGATTAGTGGTGCAACTGTGGAAGTAAAAAGCATTTGTGCTGGTGAGGATGTGTGCTCTGACCCTCCTCAATCAGATTAAAATTGTCATTAAATCCCAAGAACAAATAAGTATAGAAGTAATTGTAGCTTGCACCTCACCGCCAAATAGTTCAATTTTGTTACCTAGATAATTGTGACCACCAAGTAAAAGCTTTTTGCTTTTTTTTTAAACTTTATCACCATATTTTTTATCTATCAATGTTATTTAAAAAGTGATGGGGTTTCTATTCTATGCCTGGGAATTATTAAGGGTTCTATGCAGCACTGGTTTCTGGATAGAATTATTAAATAATCCACAGAATTAGACCAAGTAAGTCAAAGACCAAACGCCAACTGCCGCTGGCATTGCATTATAGAGCAAATGTAATGCAGGTAAATATTTTAAGTCTTGTTGATGGGTTTGTTCTACACCAATAAAAATAATGTTCTTGTCCAGTGAATCTTAGTATGCACATTACCCTGTATTAATAGGTGGGACTGAGTTCTGTGCTGATGGAATGATAAATTGTAAGATAATGTGACAGATTTCCACTCCAATTGATTCTGTCCATCTAAAAATGACACATTCATTTCTCCAATTTTTTTTTTAAACAATTGTGGCTGGAGTAAATAGATCCTTTTATAATCACAGTGGAATCCATTTTGCTGAAGGCTATTGTGTCCTATTTCACCACCTTTAGATTAATGCTGATGTAATTGTGTTTGCAGGGCATGTATACACTAATGGCCCGCTGTGAAGAGCTGGACAGATCAATGCAGCCCATTCTTGTGCTATCTAAACAGATTCGTGACGTCAAAAGAACTCTGGAAATGTTTGAAACACTCTGCAAGTAAAGATCTTTGCTAATATAGTTTAATTGTTGAACTTCTTAAAATACTTAAGCTGGTTTGAACAATGTCATGGACTGCCGCACCAGCAGAACAATCCAGTGTCGAAAGTGAGAAGACAGACTGCATTGAGTGTGGCATTTGAAATCCCACAAAGAGGTGCTGGTAATATCTTCATATCCTTCAAAGGCATATTGTCAAGCTGCTAAACAAAACTTCATGCATTTCGCTTAAAAAGATTGTTCGCAAGTCTATGAGGATATTTGCATGCTGGCAGTAATTCATTGCCTCTCATTCAGTCTTCAAATTGAAGACGTTTGTTTATGGACAAACATGGATTGACCTAATCACATTTTTAGGTGGGGAGAGCATGTTTTAGAGAACGGCCCTTGATTAACAGTGCAAATGCTTAGCATTGTAAATTTGCCTGTCTACCGAATGAGAAGCACAATTTTGTTTTTGGGGGGGGGGGGGGTAAATTGAGTTATTTATCATAAAATGCACTTGCAATTATTTGTAGGGAAAGCGACAGGAGTATGTAATAACTGAGAACTATTGACAAGGACTTGTATGAAACTATTTCAGCTTTGCCATATTTACTGCCTTGAAATAATCCAAATTACTGAGGTTACAGAAATATTTCCAAAAGCCATTTGAATATAAGTTAATCAGGGCACAACTGATAAATCATGTTTGATTTAACTTGACATGATTCATATTTGTTTTGTAACTGCCCTTTTAAGTAACTGAAATAAGGCAGTTGATTTGATTGTAAAACCCCGATACCTTATTTAACAAACAAGTTTGGGTACATATGGGGTTTTTTGTATCTGGTAATTAATTTAACTACTGTAATATTCATTGCGAATTGCAAAATCAGTGAAAAGGTCTCAAGTGTAAAATAAGGTTGGTGCTATACGTAAGAATGTCATCATAATTCAGTAATAGCCTGTTTCTTGAGTAATAAGATAGTACATTCAAACCCTGCCTCAAGCTAATAGCATGTACTTTAGAATGACTTCAGTGCCAAACTGAGGAAACATTGCAGAGACAGAAATGCAACCCTTTAGTGAGATGGCCACTCGGGCATCACTCCCATAGGATGGGTAAAAGATGAAGTGATACTTCAGAGGAACTTTTCCTTCAATCACAACCAGATCATTAACCTAATTAGCAACTGCATTAGGCCCAGATAAAAATGATTTGCATTAAATCGTCTTCATTTGGGATATTTCCTGGGGTGCTCGGATTTCCTTCTGCATCCAATAGATGTGCTGGTTGATAGATGAATTGCCCACTGGAAAACACCCATACACAGACATATGCTAGAAGAATCAGACGGGTAAGAGCTGTCAGACAGTTTTAAGACAGTGCAGGGAAAAAAGTGAGGGAATGGAAACACAGAAGATTGCCGATGCTGGAATTATGAGCAGAAAAATGAAGTGGTGGAGAACCGTTGCGGGTCGGGCAGCATCTATGGGGGGAAATGCACAGACAATGCTTCGAAGTCGGGACCCTTCAGACAGAATTACTCTGCGAGCCAACCGAATAATGTATGTCATATGAAAATATAAAAGATGGAAAGTGGATTGTGTCATTATAGTCTGTAGTTGGCACCTGGAGCTGTTTAATCATCTGAAGGGAAGGAAAACGGGAAGGCAATCATGCCTGGAGGTGCTTGCGTTAACACTGCATTGGCTGCACACATCTGTTGGCAGTTTGTATGTAGGATTTTGTGTTAATTTTCTTTTGGACATGGGCTGATGTTGCCAATCAAGTGGATCTGCCTGGAATGGATGCACAATCCTGTGAAGGTCTGTATTTGCCCTGCATTCAGGTGAAGCAAAACCAATTTAGTGATTTATCAAACATTTATAAATTTGCTTGTTTTAAGATGGTTCCAGAAAACAATCAGTGAAAGATAATTTTTGCCGAAACAATCTTCAAAGATGAAGATTATGATTTGAATAAAATTAACCAAAACATGTCATTGGTGTTTTGCAATTTTGTCCTGTACTTTGTACTGACTTTAAACCAGGCTTCCTTCACCTGGTGTGTAAACAAATGTATGTTAACTTCTTAATGTGCTTTTTGTTTAAAATTACCATAGAATTTTTCACGTCAAACTCCAACAACACACTCGGATTGGAAAGGGGTTCTTTGTATTAAAAGTGCAAAAAGGAAAGCTGTTGGAGGAACCCTGGTCAGGCAGCTTTGGTGGAGCGAAATGGACAAGTCAATGTTTCAGTTCAAGACCAACTGGAGAGCACATGCTACCTGATCCGCAGAGTACCTCCACTATCTCTTATTTATGTTTTTTTGTTTTGAGACAAATTAATGGATACAACCCCATACTCACTAGATCACCCAACATGTTTAAGTGAGCTTGATTATGGGCCTTTATTGCCCATCCCCAGCAAAGATACAAGGCTGCAGATGCTAGGCTACAGATGCTAGAATCTTTGGCAAGTAACTCGGTGAATCAGGCATCATCTGTGGAGAGAATAGACAAGACAATGTTTTGAGAAGGCCCTTTGCGTAGGTATGTTACAAAACTTACCTTGAGCAGCGCTGCAGTTCTGCCGCTCCCCGTGTGCGCGACTTTGGCGCCTTTCAGAGGGGGGGCGGGCTGAAAGTGCCTTTTTCCACAGGCAGGAAAAATCGATCAATATCGGGCGATTTCGTTGCGGAAGAAAAATCGCTCTGACATTTCATGAATGAAGGTATTTTTAAATTACTCTAGATTATTTATTAACTAGAGTAATTTAAAAATCACCTTCAAAAGCCGTGAGCGCCGACAACCGGAAGGATTTTGCGTAGGGGAGAAAAAAGGTAAATAGTTTATTTTTATATTAAAAGTTGGTTTTTCGGGAGGCTTTAATAATATTTTCATGTTGCGAAATGGGGTCCAAAAAAATGTATGAACTAACAGCGTTTTTCCTCCCAACTTCACCGCTAACCGCAACGTTCCAATCCACCGCATTCCATTAAAACCCACTCGCTAGTTGATTTAAATGGCCATTAATTTACAAGAATGAAATACTAAATTCCTTCCATTTGGCCCAGAAATTCATGAAAATGAGATTTAAAAATTATGTTATATTGTGTGAATGTTATTTGGACACTTGGGCAATTTTAAAAAAGTTTATCTTTTCTTAAGAAATGGATAGATGTTTAGATCTACTCATTGAATTTTGTAATTAGCTACAATTGGATAACTAACTAATTATATGCTTTAATTTCAGGTCATCCAAGTAAGATTGTTTCATATTTATTTCAAAATGCTTCAATCTATAATAACTAAATTTCATTGAGTTCTCTTAATTTTTAAGAAAGTTATGGGCTTTTAACTGTTCCAGATCACAGCTTTTGAGTTGAGTCAATTGAAAGGCAATGGGGATCAAGATGCTAATTTCCGAGTATAAAAATGGCCATAACGTTCTTAATACTGAAGATATGAAAGTGAATTAGGTGTCAAATTAAACTTTTTATGCTTTATCTGATGGGATAAATTGCAGACTTGATTTTTAAAATCTCAAAATTTTGTAACAATGCTACTTTGCACTGATTGGAGTAGAGGCGTGTATGCTGGAAAAGAGAGATTGGGATAATGATCGTTGGATACAGGTGAGGGGTCATTGGCAGATGGGGAGTAAGTGACAAAAGTCTGGAGGTGAAAAGGGAGAAAAAAAGATTTCAGCTAAGAAAAGAGTGTAACGTGAAGAATAAATCTGAAAGGGGAGAGATCAGTGGTAGAGGATGGGAGGAGAAAGGATGATAAAAAGGAAATGTGGAACGCAGGATGTGAGATGCTAGTATAGGGAGGGGGAAGGTGGTCGAAGGAGCTAGTAGGAGAGATGTGTGTTGGTGGGGGGGTACGACTTGAAACTGGAAAAATCAATATTCATACTGCCATAAGCTACCCTAGCAAAATATGAGGTGCTCTTTTGGTTTGCATGTGGCCTCACTCTGGCAATGGAGGTGGTCAAGGGCAGTAAGATTGGTAGGGGAAGGAGAGTTAAAATGGTTAACAACAAGGAGCTCCGGTAGGCCTTGGCAAACAAGAACACCAGTGTTTGCTAAATTGGTTGCTTTGTCAAGAATGTAAGTCTTTCCCTTGGGAATGAAGTTAATTAGTATCTCAAATTTTAATCCAAACCATAACGAAACGGAACACTCACTGCATTTTAATCAGCCGGCATTCTTACTGAAGATGAAATCAATTTAAAGAATTAATGAATTGAGAATTATATAGTAAGAGCAGTCTTGTATCCCAAACTAACCTTGCATGCAGAATAATAATGTTATGTATTTTAAGGATTTATTCAGTTAACATGCTGGCTAGTTATTATCCTCTTGATGCAGAATTGATTCTTTTTACCTTATACCTTTCTCATGCCATCTGTTTTGATAGTCTGTACATTATTTAAATGTATTTTACTTTGGGCTAATCATGGATTTCTAAACCATAGGAGAAGGCCCTTCAGATCACCACATCTAAGCCCACCATCACATCTATCTATGCTAATCACACTTGCTTGCATTAATTCTCTATCCTGCTATGCCTTGTTCATTCAACTTCCTGTCAAGATGCCTCTTTAAATGTTGTTACTGTTCCTGCCTCCACCACCTCTGGCAACACATTCCAGACCCAAACTGTCTGAAAACATTGGCCCTCAGATTTATTTAACACCTCCAAATCATCTTAAACCTATGCATTGTAATGTTATCTCCTCTTTCTCCCCCCCCCCCCCCCCCCATCAAGGAAAACAGGCTCTGGCTATCTATGCCTCATAATTATGTCATGTCACCACTTAGTTCCCTTTGCTTCAGGGAAAATAGATCCAAGCTATCCAATCTCTCCTGATGACTCATGGTCTTTTAATCCAGGTGCTTTCCTTGTTAATCAGTGCATTCTAAATGTTGTATAACTAAGAACATCCTAACTTTTAGCCAATGCTTTAATTGATGAAGGAATGGTGTGCCATAATGCTCACTTAATACCCGGTCTATCTGCATTCCCCTTTTCAGGCATTTATGTATCTGCACCAGTCTGTTCAGTAACTCTGCCACTTAGTATGCATGCCCTGCCTTGGCTCAACTTCTTGATGCTTGTAGTAATTTTTATGAACCATATTAATTTACATCCATTTTTATTATATTCTGAGTATTGCCTAAAATCGGCATGATTGTCCCTGTGCATTTAGCCCCTATTAGCACCTTAGATTGGGACTAAAGGTGATTTCAACTTCCCTCGCATTGACTTGGACATATTGTAAAGGACTTGGGGAGGGTGGAATTTATTAAATGTTTCTGGGAAGCACTCAGTCTGCCCTAGAGAGGGAAATGCTCAACCTCCTTTTGGGAGGCTGTAAAGTGTCAGTTGGGAAACATTTTGGGACCAGTGACCATAATATTAATTTTTGAATAGCTACAGAAAAAGATAGGATTGCTGAAGTCGTTGTCGGGTAGATGAGCTACCGCCACGTCAGAGACTCATACAAGTGAGATTTTAGAGATAACATGTAGCAATATTAGGAAATCCTGGTTGTCGAGGGATCGTGAGCCACAGTTCAGGAAAAAGGAGACATGTCAGGTACAGGCAGTTCAGATCACCCTTTTATATGAGAGATGTAAGAGTACACTTACGAGGAAAAATAGGAGAAAAGAAGGACATGTGATCTCTGGCAGATAACGTAACAGAATCCTACATAAATCTAATATTTTTAACGGTTTTTAAAATAATGATAAATTACTTTCTTTATTACGACTCATGCATTTAAGTTTGTGTACAAACATACATACTGATTTGTAGCAGATATAGCTACTTGGGACCTCAAAGCTGGTGCATCATTCAATAAATCCAAGGCGTGTCTGATTTTTAACCACAATGCTGCATCCCTGCCTTTCCACTGTTAACCTGTGGCTCTGCTATTAAGAATCTAGCTACCAATTCATTAAGAACATTAACACACTCTTCCCTTCTTTCTTCCCCCCCTCCCCCACTATTTAAGGGAGAAAATTCTAAATGCCTTCACTAAAGGAAATAAAATCGGTATTTAAAAAAAAAAAAATTCTCATTGTAGGTTAGTGAAATCTAAGTTAATGAATGGGACAATTATGCCAAGAACTCCTGGCCTGGTTAACAGATGCTAGCAGTATAGTATTTGTCCTACATGCTGCAGAAAGAAAATTGTCATGGCCATTGATGTTTTTATATACAGCATGGAAACGGGCCCTTTGACCATAGAGTCCACGCTGACCATCGATCACCCATTCATACTACTTCTGTAGTCCAACTTTTTCATCCACCCGTTACACAATTGGGGCACCCAGAGGAAACCCGTATGGTCACGGAGAATGTGCAAACTCCTCACAGGCAGTACCCGACCGAGGTCAGTATCAAACCTCGCCGCTGTGAAATAACCGCTCCAGCAGCTGTGTCAACGTTATGCCCTAAAAACTAATTGTACAGAAAATGCAATGATGAGGGTGGAAAGTGGATATACTCAACATCAAACAATTGCTCATTCTTTACTAAGAATTAATGGATTTAACGTATAATGTTTAATACAAATGAAAGAGCAAGTGGAAATGGATGAGCAAGAAACTGGATGCTGTCAAATCTGAAATAGAAAGAGAAAGATAATCAATAGACCAAGCAGCTCCAGACTTCTAAGATAATCATCCTGAAATGTTAATTCTATTTATCTCGGCGCAGATGCTGCTTGACCTGCTGAGTACCTCAGGAATTTTCAGTTCCATGTATTTGAAATAAATGTTCTGGGTTCCCTAGAGCCTTGGACTTCTAGTCCTTTGGATATTTGAACTTGAAAAACTAGTTTTCAAATGCATGATACTGGAGACTATTAACAATTTACATGCCATAAGAAATGTAACTAATTTCGGTGTTCTAACCATAATGCTGTGTCTCTCGCTGCTTTATTTCATTGTGGCTTCTATTTGAGTTTTATCTTTTTTCCATGGCACTCAGCCTGACCCTGCAAGTGTGTAACCAAAGTATGAAGTGAGTCATCTATCATTGGGTAGAAGATCTTCCCATTGTGATTCTTTGGTATTAAGTTGAATTGATTTCACAATTGAACTCTCAGAGGTAATTCTTTGGTTTTACACAGTTAATAGTACAAAAACAATATGGTCAGTTTACCAGTATAGTTTTTATTTACATTGTTCCAACTCTATCAAACACTTTCATACAGAGGGGGGTGGGTTTAGTTTGGTTTATTGTCACGTGTAGCGAGGTACAGCGAAAAGCTTTTGTAGCGTGCTATCCAGTCAATGGAAAGACTTACATGGTTACAATCGAGCTGTGCACGGTGTACAAATAGAGGATAAAGGGAATAATATGAAGTGCAAGGTAAAGTTCGATTAAAGATAGTCCAAGGGTCTCTGATGAGGTAAATCGTAGCTCAGACCTGCTCTCTAGTTATTGATAGGATGGTTTGTTTGCCCGATAGCAGCTAGGAAAAACACGTGTTCCATTAAACGTGTTCCATTTATCCTCTCTCTGTACGCAGTGGACGGCTTGATTGTAATCATTTTCTTTCCGCTGACTGGATAGCATGTGACAAAAAATAACTTGGTACATGTGAAAATAACTAAACTAGACTAAAACGGAGTCTGCACCATAATGTAATGGCTAACAAAGTGGTGCATCAATTGCTTCAAAAGAATAAACCACCCAATATAGTATAAAAGCAAGTTGCAATGACCAGCGCAAAAATATAATGGTTTAAAAATATCAAGGACATGAAAATGGTCATTTTTGAGCTCACCAGTCATCCATACTAAATAAAGGCTGGGCCAACAGTGGTAGAGTTCCTGCCTTACAGAGCCAGCGACCTGCCTTCGATCTAGAGTTTGTACGTTTCACCCGCGACCGTGTGGGTATCCTCGCACACTAATCCAAATTATTGATATAACCACAAACATTTTTCTCACGCACTCCAAAGATGTACAGGTTTGTAGGTTAATTGACTGAGTTAAAACTTGTAAATTGTTCCTAGTGTGTAGGAAAGTGCTAGTATATGGGGATCACTGGTCAGCCCAGACTCTGCGCTGTATCTCTAAACTAAACATGAAGCTGTTTTTTCAAAGATTATCTTGCTATAGTGCGACAGCACACTGTTTATTCCATATATGTGACAAACATTATACTTCTGAAGCCAGTTAATGACTTCATATCTGAAGAGTGTTTGACCAATCCGTTTGCTTTGGCATCCCTACATACTTTGGGCATTTTATTCAGAATTGGCTTTCTCTAATTTTGGAAGAATAATTATTCCATCAGTCATGCCAAATCATGCATTGACCAGATACTGAATCGGACTCAATAAATTGAAAATGGTTTGAAGACATAATTTTATTACCATTCAGCATCATACAGCACTGTCTGTTATTCAACACAGCTGTGATATAATGGAGGGCCACCAAATAGTCTGCATGATCCAAGCGGATTAAAAATGTGCTGCTTTCAGGTAAAACTCAGTGAGCCTTAGCCTTTAACATTTGCAAAGCAATGGGCATGCCACAAGGAAGTATATTAGCATCCTTTAAAATCTATGAGAATGACTAACAAACCCATCCAAGTACTGACAATCTAGTAATTACAGCACAAGCAATTCCTCCACTTGAATAGAACACACTGTTGGTGCATACGCCAGACTGAAATGACATTAGAATTGCCAAACAACCTTGAGCAAATCCAATCCCACAACATAAATCAGTGATGTGAGTGGAGAACAAAATATCGACTGGAATGTGCAGAAAGCAACTGCTGATGCTGATATACACCAAAGATAGACACACAAATGCTGGACTAACTGCGTCTCTGGAGAAAAAGGATGGGTGACGTTTCGGGTCAGGACCATTTTGCAGACAGGTCAGACATTCACAACTGGAATTTTTGTTTATTGGGTGCATTGTGTGTGACACCGCTTTTACTTTGGAGTGAGACCACAGTCTTTGAAGACCCGCAGAGGGGAGATGAGAAGGTTATCCAGAAGACTGAACATTTAAAATGGAAATTGGACTCAATCGCAATCAAGGCCTTCATAATTGTCCAAATGACTTGGATACTGTGTACCATAGAATGCTAGGGGTATCTTCCATCTGAAATAAGTTTTTTGTTGCTGTACACAGCTGCCAAACTATCACAGGCAGTTCGAAATCAACCCAATTCGCAGTTTTCCATATCTTTGCTGGAATAGTGTTTACTTTTGGTCAATCAAACAGAAAATGGCAGGTGATAGCAGAAACTAACTGCAGCCACACTACAATGGCAAAATGCTTGAATTCATGCGAGAGCTTCTTCCTGCTACCAGGTACCCAATTTCACACCATTGATTGTCGCACGCAGAACGATTACAGGCTTGATTTGGAGACCTCGGCTCCTGCATGAAATTAGTAACAAATGTGCAATTTCCTACAGGGCTAGAGGAGGAATGGAATCTCTCGACCACTTCCACACCAAGGCACCAGATGAAATGCTGACACGTGAAATCAGATATTCTACCAGATACTTTTTTTTTAAAATCTCGTCACTATTCATTCACGTGCTCCCCAGGGCCATATCAACCAGCACTGAATTGGCAAGAAATGACGCCTACTGCAGTATTTTAAAATAAAATGACAAAAAAGGGGGCAGCACAGTGGTGCTGTTGCCTCTCAGTGCCAGAGGCCCGGGTTCAATCCTGACCTCGGGTGCTGTCTGTGCGGAGTATGCACGTTCTCCCTGTGACTGCATTGGTTTTTAGTCTGGGTGCTCCAGTTTCCTTCCACCTTCATTTTCAGTTTAGTTTATTGTCGTGTGTACCGGGGTACAGTGAAAACCTTCCAAAGACGTGCAGGTTTGTAGATTAATTGACTTCTGTAAAATTGCCCCTATTGTGTAGGATGCAAAAATGGGATAACATAGAACTAATGTACGGGTGATTGATGGCTGGCATGGCCTCTGTGGGTCGAAGGGCCTGCTTCCATGCTGTAACTCTCAACTATACTCAGAAGAGAAAAGGAAATTATGGAGCATGACATCCATTTAGTAATTCTTCTTGTAAACCAGCAGAGAGCACCATTGACATGTAGAAATTGGAATATAATAGCTAATACAGGAGAGTGAATTGACGAAGTCTTACTATCGACCAGCTGGGGATGCTGTTTAATGCATACCGCACACAAATACTTATTAAAAATTAAGATCCTCGTGTCCAAATGACACTGGAAATGGCAAAATCTGTCAGAAACACCTTCAAATAGTGGTGGAAACTGGAAACTTCTGTCAATATTCTTAATTAAAGTTATTAGATTAATATTGCTGTTGCAAGGAGAATACAGGGACAGCATTAGTATCTGATGTGAAATAGTGCTGATGTGTCAAAAGTGGGGAGTGTGCAGGTAAGATAAATCCATGCAGTGGCAAATGAATCCCAGAAGATGCATCGATTTGTATCTCGAATAAACATGGGTACCATTGATTATCAACAATCTGATGAGTTTAGAGCAAAGGTCTGACATTTTTAATTAAACATGAAAGTATGATAGAATTATTATGATATCAATTCAAATTTACCCTTTAACATCCAACCAAAGCACCATTTTCAGGCTCTTAACAGGATGAAAGGGGTAGAAGATTGCAACCTTCAAGTGGTCCGCCCTGTTTGGACTAATGCAATCAACTCGACGTGCACAAACGGAAGATCAAATAGAACAAGTTGTCCAACAACTTTAGGCTGTGCACGCCACACGAAAAAAGACAGGATGAAAGAAAGACATTCTGAGACATTCTGGATCACAGATAGATATGTGTTGTTGTCTACACATAATTGGTACTGCACTACATAGAGTACAGCAAAGGAACGGAGTCTTTGGCCCACAGTGTTTGTTCTGGAGATGATGAACTGATCTCATCTGCCTGCACAGGATCCATATCCCTTCCTTCCCTGCATTTCGAGGTGCCTATCTAAATATCACTATCATATCTGCCTGCACCACCATCCCCAACAATGCTTCCAAACCTCTACTAGTTTTGTAGAATTAAAAAAGTAATTTCAACCTAAAGAGACAACATCTTTGTAAAATTATCTGGCTCCTCTTCATTGTCGTTACAGTGCAGTTGCATGGTGCTATAGTTGCACCCAAAGGCAGAAATACTGCAGATTATTGAATTCTGAAACAAAAATCTGAAATATTCAACATGTCAGGCAGCATCAGTGATGAGCAAATCAGAATTATTATGTGAGGTTGGTGATCTTTCACCAACACAAGAAGTGAGACAAATGAAGCAGGAAACAAACATAGAAAATAGGTGCAGGAGTAGGCCATTCAGCCCTTCGAGCCAACACCACCATTCAACGTGATCATGGCTGATCATCCACAATCAGTACCTCATTCCTGCCTTCTCCCCATATCCCCTGAGTCCGCTATCCCCAAGATCTCTATCTAACTCTCTTTTGAATGCATCTAGTGAATCGGCCTCCACTGCCTTCTGAGGCAGAGAATTCCACAAACTGGGTGGAAAGGTTTTTCCTCATCTCAGTTCTAAATGGCGTACTCCTTATTCTTAAACTGTGGCCCCTGGTTCTGGACTCCGCCAACATCGGGAACATGTTTCCTGCATCTAGCTTGTCCAATCCCTTAATAATTTTATTTTTTCCATAACATCCCCTCTCCTAAATTCCAGTGTATACAAGCCCACTCTTTCCATTCTGTCATCATATGACAGTCTCGCCATCCGGGGAATTAACATTGTGAACCTATGCTGCACTCCCTCAATAGCAAGAATGTCCTTCCTCAAATTAGGAGACCAAAGCTGCACACAATACTCCAGGTGTGGTCTCACCAGGACCCTGTATAACTGCAGAAGGACCTCTTTGCTCCTATTCTCAAATCCTCTCATTATGAAGGCCACCATGCCATTAGCACTCTTCACTGTCTGCTGCACATGCATGCTTACTTTCAGTGACTGATATACAAGGACACCCAGGTCTTGTTGCGCTACCACTTTTCCTAACCTGACACCATTCAGATAATCTGCCTTCCTGTGCTTGCCACCAGTGGATAACCTCACCTTTATCCACATTAAACTGCATCTGCCATGCATCTGCCCATTCACCCAACCTATCCAAGTCACCCTGCATCCTCATAGCATCCTCCTCACAGTTCACACTGCCACCCAGCTTTGTGTCATCTGCAAATTTGCTAATGTTACTTTTAATTCCTTCATCTAAATCATTAATATCTATTGTAAATAGCTGTGATCCCAGCACCAAGCCTTGCGGCACCCCACTTGTCTGTCTGTCATTCTGAAAGGGACCCGTTAATTCCTACTCTTTGTTTCCTGTCTGCCAACCAATTTTCTATCCATGTCAATACCCTAGCCCCAATAGCATGTGCTCTAATTTTGCCCACTAATCTCCTGTGTGGGACCTTATCAAAGGCGTTCTGTAAGTCCAGATGCACTTCATCCACTGGCTCTCCCTTATCCATTTTACTTGTTACATCCTCAAAAACTCCAGAAAATTAGTCAAGCACGATTTCCCCCTCATAAATCCATGCTGACTTGGACCAAACCTGTTAATGCTATCCAAATGCGCTGCATCTGAGCCTGGAACATTTAGAGGAGAAGAACACCTATGTGTGAATGCTGTTCGTGGATTTCAGTTCAGCATTCAACACAATTATCCCCCAGCACCTGATAAGCAAACTGGTTCCATTGGGCCTCAGCACCCCCGTGTGTAACTGGCTACTGGACTTCCTCACTGACAGACCCCAGTCTGTGAGGGTTGGAAATAACACCATCTCTCTGAGCACCGGCTCCCCTCAGGGCTGTGTCCTGAGTTCACTGCTGTTTACCCTGATGACCCACGACTGTTGTGCCAGGTTTAGTACAAACCACATCATGAAGTACACAGATGACACAACAGTGGTGGGCCTCATCCGGGACGACAATGAGCTGGCTTACAGGGAGGAGGTGAAACAACTGGTGGACTGGTGCAATATGAACAACCTGATCCTGAATGTCGAAAGAACAAAGGAGGTCATCGTCGACTTCAGGAAAAACTGGCAGTGTCCCACACCACTTCACATCAATGACAGCGATGTGGAGGTGGTCAGTAGCACTAAGTTCCTGGGGGTGCAGATCACTAACAGTCTGACCTGGTCGAATAACATCAACAGTTAAGAGAGCGCAGCAGCGGTTGCACTTTCTGCGCCGGATAAGAAGAGCTCACCTCCCCCATCCCATCCTTACCACTTTCTACATGGACACCATAGAGAGTATTTTGACCAGCTGTATCTCTGTCTGGTTTGTGGACTATAAAGCCTCTGACTGGAAGTCCGTGCAGAGTGGTGAGGACAGCGGAAAAAAATCATTGGGACCCCTCTCCCCTCAATTGGGGATATTGCGACCAAACGTTACGTGTCTGCGGCCAGCAGTATTATAAAAGACCCCACACATCTCTACCACGGACTGTTCACTGCTGCCCTCGGGCAAAAGATATCGCAGCATAAGGAGCAGAACATCAAGGTTCTGCAACAGCTTCTTCCCATGAGCCATCAGATTCCTGAATGCCATGTAATGGGCTACCGCCATTGTCTATTTATCCTTTTTATCCGTTTTATCCATGTTTATCGTTCTGTTAATTATCGTGTTGCACAGGGAGCCAAATGCAATAGAATTTCGTTTGGAACTGCATATATCAATGTATTTCTAAATGACAATAAAGTTTGTTTGATTTTGGCTTAACTTGACTTGACTATTACATCTTTAATAATTGACTCCAGTATCTTCCCCACCACCCTCAGGCTAACTGGTCTATAATTCCCTGTTTTCTCTCTCCCTCTCTTAAAAAGTGGGATAACAATTTATTTTCTTCGGTATTCACCATATTGAACAATTTATTTTCATTTTTTCGGTATTCACCAAGGAGAAGCATATTGAACTCTGTGAGGTGAGGGAAAAAAGTAGAGTAGCTATGGAAACTATGAGATTCAAAGAGGAGGAAGTACTGACACTTTTGAAAAATATAGAAGTGGATAAGTCTCCAGGTCCTGACAGGATATTCCCTAGGACATTGAGGGATGTTAGTGTAGAAATAGCAGGGGCTATGACAGAAATATTTCAAATATCATTAAAACGGGAACAGTGCCGGAGGATTGGCGTACTGCGCATGTTGCTCCATTGTTTAAAAAGGATTCAAAGAATAAACCTTGCAATTATAGACCTGTTAGTTTGACTTCAGTGGTGGGCAAATTAATGGAAAGGATACTTAGAGATAATATATATAAGCATCTGGATAAACAGGGTCTGATCAAGAACAGTCAACATGGATTTGTGCCTTGAAGGTCATGTTTGACAAACCTTGAATTTTTTGAAGAGGTTACTAGGGAAATTGATGAGGGTAAAGCAGTGGATGTTGTCTATGTGGATTTCAGTAAGGCCTTTGACAAGGTTCCCCATGGAAGGTTGGTTAAGAAGGTTCAATCTTTGGGTGTTAATGGCAGAGTAGCAAGATGGATTCAACAGTGGCTGAATGGGAGATGCCAGAAAGTAATGGTGGATGGCTGTTTGTCAGGTTGGAAGCCGGTGACCAGTGGGGTGCCTCAGGGATCTGTGTTGGGTCCACTGTTTGTCAATGATCTAGATGATGGGGTGGAAAATTGGATAAGTAAGTATGCAGATGATACTAAGATAGGTGGTGCTGTGGATAATGAAGTAGATTTTCAAAGTCTACAGAGAGATTTGGGACATTTGGAAGAGTGGGCTGAAAGATGGCAGATGGAGTTTAATGCTGATAAGTGTGAGGTGCTACATCTTGGCAGGACAAATCAAAATAGGACGTACATGGTAAACGGTAGGGAATGGAGGAATGCTGTGGAACAGAGGGATCTAGGAATAACTGTGCATAGTTCCCTGAAGGTGGAATCGCATGTAGATAGGGTGGTAAAGAAAGCTTTTAGTGTGCTGGCCTTTATAAATCAGAGCATTGAATAAAGGAGTAGGGAAGTAATGTTAAAATTGTACAAGGCATTGGTAAGACCAATTCTGGAGTATGGTGTACAATTTTGGTCGCCTAATTATAGGAAGGATGTCAGCAAAATAGAGAGAGTACAGAGGAGATTTACTAGAATGTTGCCTGGGTTCCAGCAACTAAGTTACAGAGAAAGGTTGAACAAGTTAGGTCTTTATTCTTTGGAGCGCAGAAGGTTAAGGGGGAGTTGATTGAGGTCTTTAAAATGATGATAGGGATAGACATAGTTGACGTGGATAAGCTTTTCCCATTGAGGGTAGGGAAGATTCAAACAAGAGGGCATGACATGAGAATTAAGGGACAGAAGTTTAGGGGTAACATGAGGGGGAACTTCTTTACTCAGAGAGTGGTGGCTGTGTGAAATGATCTTCCTGCGGAAGTGGTGGAGGCAGGATCGATTTTAACATTTAAAAGTAAAGTGGATAGGTATATGGACGGGAAGGGAATGGAGGGGTATGGTCTGAGTGCTGGTAGATGGGACTAGGGGAAAATGAATGGTCGGCACGGACTGGAAGGGCCGAGAAGGCCTGTTTCCGTGCTGTAATTGTTATATGGTTATAACATTAGCTGTCCCCCAATCCACAGGGAATGATCCAGAATCTATAGAACATTGGAAAATGATCACCCATACGTCCACGATTTCTAGAGCCACCTCCTTGAGTACCCTGGGATGCAGACCATCAGGCCCTGGGGATTCATCAGCCTTTAGTCCCATCAATCTACCCAACACCATTTCCTGACTAATGTGAATTTCCTTCATAGAAACATAGAAACATAGAAAATAGGTGCAGGAGTAGGCCAATCGGCCCTTGGAGCCTGCACCGCCATTCAATGTGATCATGGCTGATCATCCAACTCAGTATCCCGTACCTGCCTTCTCTCCATACCCCCTGACCCCTTTAGCCACAAGTGCCACATCTAACGCCCTCTTAAATATAGCCAATGAACTGGCCTCAACTACCTTCTGTGGCAGAGAATTCCAGAGACTCACCACTCTCTGTGTAAAGAATGTTTTCCTCATTTCGGTCCTAAAGGAATTCCCCCTTATCCTTAGACTGTGACCCCCTGTTCTGGACTCCCCCAACATCGGGAACAATCTTCCAGCATCTAGCTTGTCCAACCCCTTAAGAATTTTGTAAGTTTCTATAAGATCCCCCCTCAATCTTCTAAATTCCAGCGAGTACAAGCCGAGTCTATCCAATCTTTCCTCATATGAAAGTCCTGACATCCCAGGAATCAGTCTGGTGAATCTTCTCTGTACCCCCTCTATGGCAAGGATGTCTTTCCTCAGATTTGGAGACCAAAACTGTACGCAATACTCCAGGTGTGGCCTCACCAAAACCCTGTACAACTGCAGTAGAACCTCCCTGCTCCTATACCCAAATCCTTTCGCTATGAATGCTAACATACCATTTGCTTTCTTCACTGCCTGCTGCACCTGCATGCCTACTTTCAATGACTGGTGTACCATGACACCCAGGTCTCGTTGCATCTCCCCCTTTCCTAATCTGCCACCATTCAGATAATAGTCTACCCTCATGTTTTTGCCACCAAAGTGGATAACCTCACATTTATCCACATTATACTGCATCTGCAATGCATCTGCCCATTCACTCAGCCTATCCAAATCACCCTGCAGCCTCCAAGCATCCTCCTCACACCTAACTATACCCCCCAGCTTGACACCCTTGAGACAACTATACCCCCTCATCCGACACCCTAGATCCTCTGTCCCTTAGTACTTCTGGGAGATTGTTTGTGTCTTCCTTTGTGAAGATAGAACCTTAAGTACCTGTTCAACTCGTCTGTCATTTCCTTGTTCTCCAGAATGAATACACCTGGAAGGTGGAGAAAACACTGGAAATACAGTATCTATAATTAGGTGTGGACCAGGAGAGATTGACACAATGTAAGTAAAGGATAATAAACACAAAAAAAATGTCTGATTAAGCCTTCAATTTAACGAAGCTAATGAAATCTGAAATCCCGAGAGGGAATAATAAAACAAGTGATAGAAACGTGAGACAAGAGTAGGATGATTGAAGATCTGAAATACTTGCATTTGCCATATTGGAAGCTGAGATGCTTTCCCTCAAGTTTACATTGACCTTTGTATCTTGGACAGATCAAAGTGAGGATGGGATTACCCTGGCAGACAACTGGAAGCTCAGGGCCATCGTTGCAGACTGAACGGAGGTTTTCATCAAGGACCAACATCAAGGACGTATACAGAGCCCTCCCCTGCCCATCCCTGGGAAAAACCGATCACCTCTCACTGTTTCTACTGCCTGCATACAAACCCCTCATCCGCAAGACCAAACCTGCAATAAAGACGGTCAAAATATGGCCCGAGGACGCCACCCTACAACTCCAGGACTGCTTTGATCGCACCAACTGGGACCTGTTTGCACAACAGGCTACCAGTGGTACAGAGGTAGACTTGGGGGAGTACACATCCACTGTGCTCTCCCACATCAACTGCTGTGTGGAGTTTGTCACAATGGCAAGGAAATAAAGATGCTCCCAAACCACAAACCGTGAATGAACAAGGAGGTTCATAATCTACTAAGGGCACGCAACATTGCCTTTAAATCCAGGGACACTTCTGCCAACAGTGCTGCCAGGTCAAACCTGAACAAAGGCATAAAAAAGGCCAAAGACATCCACAGGCAAAGGGTGGAAGACCACTTCAACACCGCGGACACCAGAAGCATGTGGCAGGGTGCAGGGACATCACTGACTACAAGAGCAGCCTCGTCTGCCCTCACAGTGATATCACACTGGCCAATGAATTAAACACCTTCTTTGCCCGCTTTGAAACTGGCAACACCACCAGGAGAGGAACAACCCCGGCTAAGGCGGAGGGACAGGCCTTAACACTGAGCACACAGGAGGTACAGTGCGCTCGGCGTAGGATCAATCCACGCAAGGCTGCAGGCCCGGATGGAGTCCAGAGTAGGGTACTAAAGGACTGTGCTGTACAGCTGGCTGAGGTATTCACCAGGATCTTTAACCTGTCTCTATCTCTGGCAACAGTCCCCAACTTCCCCTGACGACAGCTACCATAGTGCCGGTGCCGAAAAAGCCTAAAGTCACCAACCTGAATGACTACCGCCCGGTTGCCCTAACTCCAATACCAATGAAGTGCTTTGAAAGGCTGGTCCTCTCCCACATCAAATCCAGCATCCCTGCATCATTGGACACTCATCAATTTGCATACAGGGCAAATAGATCCACAGAGGATGCCATCTCTGTGGCTCTTCACACTGTCCTGACCCACCTGGAAAGACAGGGCACCTACGTGAGGATGCTCTTCATTGACTATAGCTCTGCCTTCAATACGGTCATCCCCACCAAGCTCACCACCAAACTCCATCAACTAGGCCTCAGCTCACTGATATGCGATTGGATCCTGAATTTTCTGACGGAGCAACCGCAGGCAGTGAGACTGGGGCCGCACCTGTCCTCCACTATCACCCTGAGCACCGGCACACCACAGGGCGGTGTACTGAGCCCCATGCTCTACTCCCTCTTCACCCACGACTGTGTCCCTGCATTTGACAACAACACCATTGTCAAGTTTGCAGACAACACAACAGTGATCGGGCTGATCACCAACGGGGATGAAACAAACAATGGAGCGGAGGTGCAGAACCTGGAGGACTGGTGCTCATGGAACAACTTGTCGCTAAACACCTCCAAGACAAAGGAGCTGATTATCGACTTCAGGAGGTCACAGAATGGGGAATACGCCCCAATCTCCATCTACGGAGACAGTGTGGAGAGAGTGTCCAGCTTCAAGTTTCTGGGCACTCTCATCTCAGAGGACTTCACATGGTCCACCAACACCGCTGCACTGGTCAAAAAGGCACAGCAATGACTGTTCTTCCTAAGAACATTGAAACGGACTGACCTGCCCCAACAGCTGCTGACGACCTTCTACGCTGCACCACAGAAAGCATACTAACGTATGGCATCTCTGTGTGGCATCTCAGCTGCACGGAGGCGGAGAGGAGAGCTCTTCAGTGCGTTGTCCATAGAGCGCAACAGGTTATTGGGACACCGCTACCAGCCTTGGAGGGCATCTACCACACACGGTGCCTCAGGAAGGCCGTCAGCATACATAAAGACTCCTCTCACCCTTGTAATGGACTGTTCAAACTACTCCCTTCTGGCAGACGTTACAAGGCCTTCTACGCCCGCACTACCAGACTCGGGAACAGCCGGATCCTACCCCACACTTGTATAATTCAACATATTGTGATTGCTTCCTATCACAGATGGTCTCGTTTGTGTTCTTTGATACATGGCAGCCCGTCAGCTAAGTGCTGGAGTAATTCTGTGGGTCAGGAAGCATCTGTGGAGGGAACGCCCCAGGGACGGGACACTGAGCGAAGGTTATCGGAGGTGATGACGTCGCGCTCACGGGCCGACGATGCGGAGGCACAGAATGGTTGAGTCAGCGGAGGTCCTGAAGCAGCCGAGCGCTCCATTAGATCATTGTCACTCCAAGTGGTTGAGAAGTGGGGAAGCGGTGATGGACATCAACACATCGCCTGGCCAGGATGGCCCTGCAACCCTGCCGGCAGGACAACAGACGTTTATGGCCAAGTTAAGACTCTAACATTTTTTTTTAATTTTGGACTTGAAGGATACAAGATGGCACCTTAAAAATGGCAAATCTTGTGTACCGACTGTGTGCTCTACTATCTTGCACTCTTGTACTTAGTATGATTGTGCCTAATGTGAAATAGGATTTTCACTACTGTCTGCAAGAAAATAATTTCACTGTACTTAGGTACACGTGACAATAAGGTGCCATTGAACCATTAATGTTTCAGGACCCTACTTCAGTGCTTCCGTTGTTTAATCGAACTGGATGATGGGACCCAAGAGCCAGCACATTGAAGCAAAGTAAAAGGAGATAGCATAGGTTCAATACCAGTGGAAAGACCGTGGACACGCGAACGAGAAGCATTACTGATGATTCTCTGCTTGCGGATTGGATAGATAAGCATAGAGCCGGGTGTGTGAAGTTGCATTCAGCTGAATGGAGAGGTTTGTCAACAGGTTCTTGTTCAGGATTGTTACTCAACAATTCCTGCTGGAAAGTTTATATAGACGGTGAGTGGCAGGATGGCTAATTCCATAGTTGAATATTCTGCCATGTGTCAAACCTCAGTTTCTCGCTAGATATATTTTTAGTGAGTTAAAAACAGTAAAGCTAATGTAATTTAGGAATTGGAGGACTCTGAAGCTAGAATCACACAAAAGTTGCTTCCATCCCTGACTAAATGGCACAGGTACCCAGTAAATGCATCTGAGGAAGCAGAACATTGCTGAAAGACAATTCAGTCTTTCCTTTCCTTAAACCTAAACTTTCTTCAGATTGGTGGCTTGTTGATTTGTTATTGACACTAGTAATGTATTTTGACACCAGAAATACCGGCACATATTCCTGTCATGACTAGGTTGATTTTCTATGGTTCCTCATTCTCAAGGAACACTTCAAACAGTCTTCCTGCTATCTTGCCTGATTTACTGCATTCTTTAAGCAGAGGAGCAATTTTGTGTTAGGAACAATAAAGGTTTATATTTATTAAGTTTCATAACAGCAGGCGATGAATTACAAAGACAAAGCTCGTTTTGCTATAAAACAGGCAAGCATTAGATTATGATTCAGTGTGTGAGTGAACAGCACTGACTGTGAGGCAATGTAAGGTTGGACAGGATTGCATTTAAAGGGTTTTCTAGGGGTTAGTCAGTCGAATGAGGTAATGATGAGGACAGAATAAAATAATCTTGGGAGATAGGTATGGAAGAAAATGACATAGATGCAAAATAAAGAAAATTATGGTTATTAACATAGTGTTTCCAAAGGATGAAAAGTTCACACAAGATATCTAATGCTTCGCCCATTGAAATATACACAAAACACATGACAGGAAGCCTCTGAAAAATGTAATGTTTTGAATATTTTTCTCAATATTTAGGAAATAGAGCACACAGATTTAACTTTAAGGTAGGGTCAGCTTTTAAGGCCCACACTGGCGCAGCGCCAGAGACCCGAGTTCGAGTCTGACATCGGGTGTTATCTATACAGAGTTTGCACGTTCTTCCGGTGACCGCGTGGGTTTTGTCCGGTTGCTTGGTTCCCACCCACAAAGATGAGCAGGTTTGTAGATTAAGTCCGGAAATTGTAAATTGTCCTGGAAATTGTGGAGGATAGTGCTAGTGTATGGGGTGATCACTGATCAGCGGACTCGGTGGGCCAGGGACGCTCAGGGAGCCTGTTTCCCCACTGTATCTCTAAAGTAGATTGGTTTGGTGAATTTGGAGTTAAGTTCACCCAATCCAAAGCTCTACGTTAATGTATCACAGTTCCATTTTCCTCATTTAATGAATATGTTCAGATAACAGTTCAGTTTATTATGCCTGGCCTTGTTTGTGTGTGTATATATATATATATATATATATATATATATATATAGAATCATGAAGTAATTGTAATAACGGATGGTGTTGGTAATGTTGTTAGAAAAGAAAAAAAATCTGCAATGAAGCCTGCAGGAGTCTGGTGTGAAAGACAAGCTGTTGATTGATGCAGCAAAGCGACACTCTGTGAGCTTACTTTGAGAATGGGAAACAACAGCGCTGCTGAGACAAGCAGAAAGTAATCAACATTCAGGAGGTTTTGTATGTCATATCACCACATATACAAATCGGAACAATGAAATTCTTACTTGCTGCAGCATCGCTTGAGACAGAATCAGCTTGAACCTATACTCCATACTTTATTTTTCCCTTTATTTTCTCCGAGGAGCAACCTTCTCACACGAGGGCAGTGTGTAATGGAACGAGCTCCCAGAGGAAGTGGTAGTGCCAGGTACAATTACAACATTCGAAAGACACTTGGACAGGTACATGGATTGGAATGATTTCGAGGGATGTGGGCCATGCTCCGTTAGGCAAATTAGTCAGCATAGACGATTTGGGCAAAGGACCTTTTAACATACTGTACAGTTCTGCGATTCTATGGCAGGGGTATCCTGACTGTGAAGTCGGGCTAGAATACTGCCTGCAGCAGAAAACAGACTTCGGTGCTCACCTACTTGGAAAACCTTCCGCTCCAGATACATTGCTCCTTTGATATCTGGAGACGAGAATCTGAATACCCTTGTGGAGCAATAAGGCCACCTTCATTTGCTATGGCTCTATAACCCTTCTGTGTATCTGCTCACACTGCATAACCAGTGTGGCCACTATTGAAAAAGCGGAATGATTGGGCTTTATGTCACTTTTGATTACAGTGTATGGTGGCTGATGATAAATGATGAATTATTCTAAGTAATCCACAGCAGCCATAGCAATGGAATATCTATTGATGAAGAGTTGAGATTGTAGGGAGAATTTAAAAAAAATGTAAATGATGTATGATTTGTGTCAATGAGTAGTTGATGGCCGGTTGAACTTAATGGGCCATAGGACCTGTTTCCATGCTGTCTGCCTTTATCACTTTATGAGTTATCCTGAGGCCATAATACAGAAATAGGGTGTAAATGTCCAAAAAGTGTAGAAGCAAAACAAGAACTAAAGAAAAAAAATGGGAAGCAAAATTAGGATAAGAGAAATGTATAAGTATAATCAGAAGAAAATCCCGGACTTTTTACAAGTATATAGAGCAAAGGCATATTCCATGGCTTATAATGTGCATGTACAGTGGCTTGCAAAAGTTTTCATACCCCTTGAACTTTTCCACATTTTGTCACGTTACAACCACAAACGTAAATGTGTTTTGTTGGGATATTTTTGTTGTGATAGACCAACACAAAGTGATGCATAATTGTGAAGTGGAAGGAAAATGATACATGGTTTCCAAATTTTATTACAAATAAAAAACTGAAAAGTGTGGTGTGCAAACGTATTCAGCCCCTCTGAGTCAATACTTTGTAGAACCACCTTTCGCTGCAATTACAGCTGCAAGTCTTTTGGGGTATGCCTCTACCAGCTTTGCACATCTAGAGACTGAAATTTTTGCCCATTCTTCTTTGCAAAATAGCTCAAGCTCAGACAGATTGGATGGAGAGTATCTGTGAATAGCAATTTCATTTCGGAGTCACGTGAGTGACTTCGTGAAGAGCCCGCCGGCGCGCATGCTCGACATATCGTCGTAACGCGTTGCTGCGACGGCTGGCGGTGGAGCGCGCTCCTCGCCAGCCCTTCATAAGGGGCCACGGAGGTAAGTATTCTACCTTTAGTTGGTGGTCCTTGTTGTCTGATTATGTCTTGCAGCAAGGACATGGATGGGAGTTCGAAGGGCCGGAGGACGTCAGGACGAGTTCGCCGGTCAACAGTTCCGGGGCCTTTACCATCGGCAGTACCTGCAGCGCAGGCCGGGACTCAGGCGGAGATGTGGGTAAGCCCTGTGATTACAGGTCCAGATCCGCCAGCACACCACAGCTCGGAGGAGTTCGACGAGGAGGAGTGTAGTGTGCCGCCAGAGCAGGGGGACCCTGCCATGGCAGTCAGGTCGTCAGCGGGCTCGCTGGCGACCTCGAGCAGGGCACGTGCCGTTGCACGGCCTGTTCCACTCAGCCCTCCGAGAAGGGGGAGGGCAGGAGCCCAGAAGCCTAACCCTGTTAGGGCTAAGGCATTGCCTATCGCGGAGGAGCGGTCAGGTTCCAGGGCGAGACCCGGGGCGGCTGTGAGGTCCAGCCGGCACACCCCGACTCTCGACGCCGGGACGGGTCGGTCGAGTCGGGTCTCGTCACGGTCGCCGAGCCCCCCATGGATGGGTGGGCGAGACCATGCGTCGGCAACGTCCACGATGTGGGCAGCCGGCAAGACTGCGCGGGCCCCAGGCAGCCATGCTTCGGCTGGTGCCGACACCTCGCCGCAAGTGCCCTTAGTGGCAGCGGCTTCAGCTCCCGCTAAACGGAGGCGGTTGAACACGCCCGCGCAGGAATCGCGCAGTTTCGCCTCGGCGGCTGTTAGCGACAACTACCGGCACCGGCAGGGCCTCGACGAGGTGCGGGCCGATGACAGGAGCCCGGGTTTCATTTCAGAGCCGGAGGACTCCGACCACCTGAGTGTTCAGGGTGAAGGGCGTATTGACCGTATGGAGCGGCTGCTGGAGCTCCTGCTTCAACGTCAACAACAGCAGGGCAGCAACAGGCACAGGGCGTCTTCACCAACATCTACTATCAGCCTGGAGCAGCAGGAGGAGGAGGTTCTGGTGGATCCCGTACCACCTCCGTTGGAGGTGCCAGCGGAGGAACTCTTGGATGTGGCGACCAAATTCGCGGCCCCACATACGGCTGGTCTTCCTCTAAATACAAAGCTGGCAGCCACAGTGGACTTTCTCAATAATCAGGTGCTGCAGGAAGAAGTCCTCATCCAGGCTATGAGCCGTCACAAGGCTCCATCAAACTGCAACTCCCTCAACGTGCCTGTGGTCAATACGCCAATATGGGGCAACATCAGTGCGGCTATCCGTCAACAGGAGCTAAAATTGCAGCGGATTCTGAAACTCCTCACGGCCGGTATTACCGCCTTTGCGCGGTCGGTGGACGGGGACGAACTGAATTTGGACCAGGAAGATGCTCTGGCCTTATTGTGCGCGACCCAGCACGAAATCAACGGGTTTCGCAAAAACAGCATCCGCCCAGCACTCAACCCGAAGTTTGCAGGATTGTGCAAACCACCGCCGCCGCCGCCGCCCCGTCAGCTCTTTGGTGAGGACCTCTCGAAGAGAGTCAAAGAGCTTGACGAACAAGCCAAAACGGTGGGGATCATGCGCTCTCAGAGTGCCCCCACACCGTCAGGCTCAAAAGCTCCATACATTCGCTCACGAGGGTCGGCCAGTGCCTCGACGAGGACTCGCCCTCTAGCTCCACAACGACAACAGCACCAGAACCAGCACCAAGGGTCTTTTTTAGGACAGGGTCGGCAGAGACCTTTGTGGAAATCGAAGACGCCGCGCCCTCAAGCCAACCCAGCACCTCCACGGCCACCCACACGTGTCAAGGACCGCCGGTAACCACGGAGGTGAGGGGGTCTGGTTCTCTTTTTTCTCTCTGTTTAACTTCCCATGTTGGTGGTCGTTTACGGCTGTTTTTGGATGCATGGGGTAATTTTACTGGTGATGAGTATGTGTTGCGGAATATTCAGGGGCATAAAATTGAGTTTATTAATGGCGACATTCCTCCATCCCAGCACATGCCTGGTCGTACGTTCAAATTGTCTGCTGCAGAACAGGCAGCAGGTTATAAGAAAATTTTAAGTCTGGAACAGAAGGGTGTGATTGAGAAAACGGTGCATGAGCCAATTGAATTTGTTTCGAACATATTTACTAGACCTAAGAAGGATGGAGGCTGTCGTGTCATTATTGATCTAACCCGTTTGAATACGTTTGTAACATATACTCATTTTAAAATGGATATGTTTGAAACAGCCAAATCATTGATTTCTCATGGCTGCTTTATGGCATGCATTGATTTGAGGGATGCATATTATTCAGTATCCATCCAGAAATATGATAGAAGGTTTTTGGAATTTATCTGGATGGGGCAACTTTGGCAGTATAAGGCTTTGCCTAATGGGCTCACTACAGCCCCTAGATTGTTCACTAAATTGGTGAAGCCAATCATGGCTTATTTGAGACAACGACATCATATAGTTATGGCCTATTTAGATGATGTCTTTATTGTGGGCCACACCCTGCAATTGGCTGAACAGGGTGTTGCAGCTGCTGTCAATATATTTCAACAATTAGGATTCATTGTCCATCCAGAGAAATCGAAGTTCTGCCCTGCCCAGGTAATTAATTACCTAGGGTTCACGGTGAACTCAATGAGCATGAGGATAACTATCCCAATTAACAAAATTGAGGAAGTCACTCAGGTGTGCAGAGATTTAATTGGCACCAATATACCATCGATTCGGCATACAGCCACAGTAATTGGCAAGCTAGTGGCTTTGTTTCCGGCAGCACGATATGGACCTTTGCATTATCAGAATTTGCAAAGAGCTAAAATTACTGCGTTAAAACGGAACGCTGGTCATTACGATCGATCAATGCAGCTGCCGTCCGAAGCGATAACTGAGTTGCAATGGTGGGTGTGTCACATTAGCAACTCATTTAAGCCTGTCAGGGAGGCTAATCCGGTGGTATATTTACAGACTGATGCAAGCTCCAATGGCTGGGGAGCTACTGATAATTGCTCTAGTTGTGGGGGCAGATGGGACACCCTTGAGGCATCGATGTTGTTGACTCAAGGGATTAACTATTTGGAGTTGCTGGCAGCATTCCACGGACTTCGTGCATATTGTTCCAAGCTTGTTGGAGCACACGTCCGTCTCCAAATAGACAACACCACAGCTGTGGCATATTTAAAGCATATGGGTGGTACCAGGTCAGTTTCGTGTGACAAATTGGCTAACTCAATTTGGCTCTGGTGTGTTCAAAGAGACATTTGGATTTCAGCTACCTATTTGCCAGGTGAGCTTAATACTGTGGCGGACACCAGGTCACGCAAATTTAATGACAACATTGAATGGATGTTGCATCCTGAGATTTTTTCTAAAGTCACAGCCAAATTTGGTAAACCGGACATTGACCTTTTTGCGTCACGGTTGAACCATCAGGTACCAGCCTACGTTTCATGGGAACCAGATCCTGGGGCAATAGCGCTAGATGCATTCTCGCTGGACTGGGGGAATTAGTTTTTCTATGCCTTCCCTCCGTTTTGCCTCATCAGTCGGGTATTGCGAAAGATTCAGGCAGATGCTGCCAAGGGCATCCTTATTATACCCGACTGGCCCACACAGCCTTGGTATCCGGTGGTCTTTGACATGCCCAACGAACCTTGGGTCCTTTTGAAGGGTTGCCCACAATTGGTTACTCACCCTGTCTCAGGGGAGCCACATCCCTGCCATGGCTATTTAAATTTGTTGGCTTGCAGGTTCTGAACAGGCCGTTAGTCCAATACGGCCTCTCGGCTCGGACCATGGATACCATCGGAGCGTCGTGTCAAGAGTCCACAAGGCGAAGATACCGCTCGCATATTAAGAAGTGGGAAGCCTACTGCAGCCGCTCTCGCATCACGTACGAGGACGTGACAATAACCGACGTCCTGGAATTCCTCGCGGGGTTGCACCATGATGAACACTTAAGTTACAGTGCCATCAACAGCGCCAGAAGTGCGCTATCATTCTACCTCAAGATTGGGGTAGGATCCAACAGGCTAGTGTCCAGACTCATGCGGGGTATATTCAATATGAATCCGCCTACACCACGCTATAATATCACCTGGGATGTCAGGGACGTATTAACCCTGCTCAGGACGTGGTCTCCCATGGAAGGGCTCCAACTGGACCAACTCACCATGAAGCTGGTGATGTTACTAGCGCTGACTTCAGCTCAGAGGGTACAGACACTACACAAACTTCGTGTCGACAGAATGACATCTACCCCTACAGAAGTAGTCTTTTTCATTGACGAGCTACTAAAGCAGCATAGACCTGGGTGCACAGGGCTGCAGCTGAAGTTCCCGGCATACCCCGCAGATGCTAGGCTATGTTTAGCCTCACATATCCGCCACTATGTCAAGGTGACGGCACGCATCAGAGGAATGGAGAGATACCTGCTTGTCACTCATAAGAGACCTCATCATCGAGTGACAGTCCAGACGATATCCAGGTGGCTTCGAGTCGTCTTGGGTAAGTCAGGTATCGACATTAATGTGTTCAAGTCTCATTCCACCAGGGCTGCATCGACGTCAGCGGCGAGGGTCATGGAGGTGCCCATGGACCAAATTCTCGCCACAGCAGGATGGGCGAACGAAGCTGTGTTCCAGCGTTTTTATAACAAGCCTGTTGCTGCTCCTCTACAGTTCGCAGAAGCCGTGCTGAATGCAGGTCAAGAACATGGAGATGTCCCCGCATGAGGGGTTTTTGATTTGTTATTAATAAATATGCTCTTGTTTTGCAGTATGAACTATTGAGCAAGTTTGTTCCTCCCATCCATCCCTGGTAGTGGTGTGTCAGCATGGACGTGGTCCAGGGCGTGTAATCACAGAAGCTTTGAAGTCTTCACGAAGTCACTCACGTGACTCCGAAATGAAATAGTAAGATTGAACGAGAACTTACCAGTTCGAAGGTTGATCTTTATTTTATGAGGAGTCGAAGTGAGGGATTTCGTGCCCTCCTCGCCCAACCCTCAATCACCTTCATCTGGTAATCTTAGTCAATTCAATCATACTATGCGAAGTCATTTCTATTGTTGGTTCTGTGATTCCACGCCGCTACTTTGAAGTATGTCGAGCATGCGCGCCGGCGGGCTCTTCACGAAATCCCTCACTTCGACTCCTCATAAAATAAAGATCAACCTTCGAACTGGTAAGTTCTCGTTCAATCTTACTATTTTCAAGTCTTGCCAGAGATTCTCAATTTGATTTAGGTCTGGACTTTGACTGCGCCATTCTAACACATGAATATGCTTTGATCTAAACCATTCCATTGTAGCTCTGGCTGTATGTTTAGGGTCGTTGTCTGGCTGGAAGGTGAACCTCCGCCAAGTCTTTTGCAGACTCTAACAGGTTCTAACATCCCGAAATCTTTGGATATGAAACTAATGAAACAAGAAATAAAATTTCCCTATACGCAGATGATGTATTATTATATATTACGAAACCTGAAATTAGTATACCTAATTTATTAAATTTAATAACTCAATTTGGCTCCTTTTCTGGATATAGAATCAATTGGAATAAAAGTTAACTCATGCCATTAACACAAGATAATTTAAATGTATTAAAACAATTTCCTTTTAAGATTGTCAATGAACAGATTAAGTACTTAGGAATTCACGTTATAAAAAAATATGATTCTTTATTCAAACATAATTTTTTACCTTTACTAAATAAATTATCTAAGAATATTCTATATTGGAGAACACTACCTATCTCTATGATAGGTAGAATTGATGCGATAAAAATGATTTTTCTCCCACAGTTATTATACTTATTTCAAATGATCCTGATATATCTTTCTAAAATTTTTTTTAAAAAGGTTGACTCTATAGTCACTAATTTTGTTTGGGACTATAAGAGCCATAGAATAAATAAAAACCATTTATGCAAATCAAAAATTAATGGAGGTTTAACATTACCTAATTTTATATTTTACTACTGGTCAGTTAGTATTAAGAATATGAACTTCTGGTGGATGGAACTTGATGAATATCCAAACTGGTTACTTATGGAAAAGGAAGACTGCTTACCGTATGAAATCAGTTCCATATTATTCTCTAAAATTAAAATATTTAAGAAAACTTATCGAGAAAACCCAATAATCAATAGTGGAATTAAAGTTTGGAAACAGTTAAAAAGAACGCTAAAACTAGAAGCTATCCCTTTAGTTCTTCCCATTGTTAATAACGTAAGTTTTAAACCAGCCCTGGAAAATTTAGGATTCTGTTGTAATATTTTTTTATTTGAAGTAATCAGTTTACAATGTATAGCTTACTTTATAAACTAACACCTTAATTCAATATTACTACAAATAACATATCAATACTTAATATCTTCTATTTTTTGGAAATAAAGAAAAAGATATATAAAAGAGAAAAAAAAAAGAGAAAAAAAAAAGGGAATAAAAAAAAAATTCCCACATACTTCAACCATAAAACAAAAAGAAAATTTGAAAAACAAAAATATTACATATATATAAACAAAACTAAATACATTATACGAAATACTATTTCATACAGTAATATCTATAATTTAGGATTCTTACAATGGAAAAATCAAGGTATTAATAAGATCAGTGACCTTTACAGGGACAATCTTTATCTTCCATTTAAAGAAATACAGGAAATATATGGACTGCACACTAAACACTATTTCAGATATCTACAAATAACAGACTACATTAAAACAACTACACAGGAATATAAAAAGAGAAAGACGGAAATTTTAGATGAATGCTTAAATAAACACCCAAATACGGAAAAATTAATATCATACATTTATAATATTTTATTAGAAAATGATATACCCAATACGGAAAAATACAGACATCTATGGGAAAATGAACTAGGTAAAACAATTGAACCTGATATCTGGGATGAATATATACATAATTGTTCATTAAATTCTAGACATTCCCTGATACAATTCAAAGTTGCACATAGATTGCATTTTTCAAAATCCAAATTACATAGAATGTTTTCTAATGTATCTCCTATATGTGACAAATGCCAATACCCAGAAGCTAATTTAACACATTCTTTTACAACTTGTATAAAAATTACTAATTTTTGGTTGGAAATATTTAAGGTAATCTCGAATGTTGTAAATAAGAATCTAACTCCAGATCCAAAATTAATAATATTGGGAATATTAGAAAATGATCAATTAATCATGATAACACAAAGAACTTTTATTGATTATAGTTTAATAATTGGTAAAAAATTAATTTTACAATTTTGGAAAGGTCCCACATCTCCCTCAGTCAAATTGTGGATTTCAGGAATGGCGGAGACTTTACACTTAGAAAGAATAAGACTTGCACTTTTGGGCAAGTTAGACCAATTTAATGGGATTTGTTCTCCATTCCTTGAATATCTTAAGGGGTCAATGTGACTCGGTTCGAGGGCCTGACCGAGACCTGAACGAAGGAATGGACGAAGAATAATATATTAATGATCACGGATATATTACCTCATAAATACTGTTTGTATAATACACCACTGTTATTCTATTATTTTTCACATTTTTCTACTTTTCACTAAAAAAAAAATCACAATAAAATCTTTAGAAGTATAAACATGAAATGATGGTAACTTTAAACAAATACTGGAATGTTTGTAATGAAAATTTTATTCCTACTATCCATCTCTTTATTAAGAATGTTGTTTTAATATGTATCTATACTCCTAATAAAAAATATTTAACAAAAAAAAAAGACTCTAATAACAGGTTTTCTTCCAAGATTGCCGTATATTTGGCTCCATCCATCTTCCCATCAACTCTGACCAGCTTCCCTGTCCCTGCTGAAGAAAAGCATCCCCACAGTATGATGCTGCCACCACCATATTTCACAGTGGGGATGGTGTGTTCAGTGTGATGTGCAGTGTTAGTTTTCCGCCACACATAGCGTTTTGCATTTAGGCCAAAAACTTCCATTTTGGTCTCATCAGACCAGACCACCTTCCTCCACATGTTTGCTGTGTCCCCCACATGGCTTGTGGCAAACTGCAAACGGGACTTCTTATGGCTTTGTTTCAACAATGGCTTTCTTCTTGCCACTCTTCCATAAAGGCCCGATTTTGTGGAGTGCACGACTAATAGTTGTCCTGTGGACAGAATAGTTGTCCTGTGACCTGAGCAGTGGATCTCTGCAGCTCCTCCAGAGTTACCATGGGCCTCTTGGCTGCTTCTCTGATCAATGCTCTCCTTGCCCGGCCTGTCAGTTTAGGTGGACGGCCACGTCTTGGTAGGTTTGCAGTTGTGCCATACTCTTTCCATTTTCGGATGATGGATTGAACAGTGCTCCATGAGATGGTCAAAGCTTGGGATATTTTTTTATAACCTAACCCTGCTTTAAACTTCTCCACAACTTTATCCCTGACCTGTCTGGTGTGTTCCTTAGGCTTCATGATGCTGTTTGTTCACTAATGTTCTCTTACAAACCTCTGAGGCCTTCACAGAACAGCTGTATTTATACTGAGATTAGATTACACACAAGTGGACTCTATTTACTGATTAGGTGACTTCTGAAGGCAATTGGTTGCACTGGATTTTATTTAGGGGTATCAGAGTAAAGGGGGCTGAATACTTTTGCACGCCACACTTTTCAGTTTTTTATTTGTAAAAAAAATTGAAAACCATGTATCATTTTCCTTTCACTTCACAATTATGTGCCACTTTGTGTTGGTCTATCACATAAAATCCCAATAAAATACATTTACGTTTGTGGTTGTAACGTGACAAAATGTGGAAAAGTTCAAGGGGTATGAAAACGTTTACAAGCCACTGTAGGTAGAAGGTGTTTGTAATGTTCTTAATAAACTGTTTTGTGACAGACTTCATAAAGGAGGATGATGCAATGTTGGGAGACGAAGCGAAGAGTGTGAAATATTAGAGGTTACACATAATATTAGAGGATGTATTAAGAGGTTTGTCATCATTAATAAAGCATCAGACCTATGTGAAAGGCAGCAAGGAAGGAAATTGCAGAGGCCTGGATTAGAATTTTTAAATCCTCTCTGGCTACAGGGATGATGCCAGCGGTTTTAGAGACAGCTAACACTGCACCGCTGTTTAAAAAAAAAGGGTTAATTAATTATTATTACTTATATCGGCATATGATTTAGAAACAGTGGTAGCCACTGAACCTCTGAAGCCTGGCCTACTGTCCAATAAGATAATGGCTGACTGATTGTAACCTCAATCACCCATTGAAGTAAATAGCTGTAAGCACAACAATTCTAAAACCCATTTCTAAACAGTAATGGCCAATAGATAATTCTCAAGAATATATCTCATTTAAATGGGGTTACTGAGTGGGAGAACCTTTTCATTAGGATGTAAAAATTAGGGTAAAAATAGTCCACTATTCTTATGTGTACCAAATGACCCATGGGAGATGATGAAATGAATTCAGGGCTGCCAACTCTCACGCTTTCAGCGTGAGAATCACGCCTTGGAGCTATTTCTCACGCCCTCACACTCATGACCGAGTTCTCACGCTGAGTTCAGTCCCTGCGCCAGTTTGTCCCTTTGCGCCGGCTGCCAACGATCTGTGCGGTCTGGGGAAGCGCATTGGTTAACGGCTGTAACGTTGCGTCTCTTCTCTTTGATCGAATGTGCAGCTGCCGACAACAACAACTAGGTGAAGCAGTTGTCAAACATGGGTGGGGGGAGGGGCGATGACGACCACAATGAGGCCAAACATCTAGGACAGGGTTTGGACTAAGGGCACACGGCCCATAACCCGACGCGGGGGGTTTTTCAATTCGTTTTCGCGGGGTAGGGGCAGGCGAGCTGACCTGCAAACTGCGGCCAGTCCCTGGGACGCGAGCTGAGCTGGGAACGGCAGCCAGTTGATGCCAACTTGATCAGTAAGGATAAATTGGGCCAGCCATGTACATGTTGTATATGTTGACATGTTGACTCTATGCAGATCTGAATGGGCTTAGAATTACCATTTATGCAAAATTGTCCTCACTTTCCCCATTTTGATTATTGAGATTAATATCCCTTTGCTCTCTTAACAGCGTTAAAGTAGTTATGAGGTAGAGTCAGGAAAGGGAACATGTTATTTTTTTCAGTTTTCTTTAATTTGTTAGTTGATTTTTTTTGTTGACTGCCATAAGTTCTGAAATAGTCTTAAAGTAACTTAACTGTTATAAAGCAGTAATAAGTGATTTTTGTCCAAACAATAGGAACTTGCATAAAATGTTTGAATTATTAGCAAAGCTGCCAACTCTCACGCATTGAGCGTGAGGCTCACGCATTTCACAAAATTCTCATGCTCTCGCGCTGATCACAAAATTATATAATGAGAATAGGACCTGTTGTGCTTAACAAATAGTGTAGGAAGGAATTGCAATGCTGGTTTAAACTGAAGATAGACACTAAAAACTAGAAAAACTCAGCAGGACAGGCAGCATCTTTGGAGAGAAAGTATGGGTGATGTTTCGAGTCGAGACCTTCAGCCTGAAGAGGTTGAAAACCAGCCATAAAACACAATGATTGGACGTGAGTTATCCAACTAAGGGCAGAAATCAGAATCATGTGTTCATCTTTATTCACGTGACACCATAATAAATATATTACAGAAAAGATCATTTAATGGGGTGGCACGGTGGTGCAGCGGAGGATCTGCTGCCTTACTACCACATGGGTTTTCTCTGGATATTCCGGTTTCTCCCATATCCGAAACAAGTGCAGGTTTGTAGGTTAATTGGCTTCTGTAAATTGTCCCTGGCATGGTGGATGGAATTGGTGTATGATAGATTGCTGGTCGGTGTGGACCTGGTGGGCGGAAGCGCCTGTTTCCATATATATTTTAACATATATATCTTAATTTCATTGAACCATATATGATTGAATATGTGGCATTATTTTCGTCTTGTTTCTATATTCAAAGGGTAAGGTTGAAACCGTCTGAAGAAGGGTTTCGGCCCGAAACGTTGCCTATTTCCTTTGCTCCATAGATGCTGCCGCACCCACTGAGTTTCTCCAGCAATTTTATCTACCTTTTGATTCTCCAGCATCTGCAGTTCCTTCTTGAACAAGGTTGATTGGTTTATTTATGCAGAACAGTGATGGAAGTCTGACTTTTGCTTTGTTTCTTTGAGTTTTTCTTTATATATATGCATAACAGCATGAATGTAATCTGATTTCCATACATGAATATAGTAATTCATGTGCTGCACCTGTTGAGCAGCGCCTGGCTCTATTGCGGAATGTAATTAGGAATGTAATTTAGCCTAACCTTATTCATACCTAATCCAATTTAAAGCATAAATGTTGCATCCAAGTGTAAGTTAAAAGACTCGCTGCAGTATGCGCCAGATTGCACAATTTCAGGCTGAAAAAATGTAAAAGCTCCTTATCGTGGAGTATTATGCTCCTCCCACACCCTTCCCCCCCCCCCCCCCCCCCCCGACCCCCCCCCCCCCACCCGGTCGCTACGTTCCATCGTAATTTCTCACTCTCATCTCTCACCCAATGTTGTCAGCCCTACGAATTCATGCAGGAATTTGAAAGCGTGATTAACTTCCATGATCTTGGAAGATATTTTCTGGTAAAACAGATACAGTGAAACTCTGAGATTAGAGAGCTTTGGAAGCGGACCATTTAAATGGAATGCACAACACAATCAAAGAAGACTGAGGAAGGACAGCAAGCTGTGAAAGTTGTCATTGGGTGACTTTGTCAAGCACAACTGCATGTTTGGGATGATCTTTAGCCAGATTAGTGGGAGAGGTTGACTGTATTTTGCTTTTCAGTCATTTTCTCTGTACTTACAATACATTATTTATGATTTTTTATCTTAGGCCATTTAATGTTAAGATCACATCATTCTGAGTATTCCCCGCCCTAGTTTTCAGATCTTGCTTCTTAAATCATTTAATCCACATCATTGTGTGAAAAATCCACATATTTCTGTGTTTCTCCAAGGCATGAAATTGTACGAAGCTTTCAAACCTGAAAGAAGACCTCAAAGCAGAAAACATAACCAGGAATTGTCTTGGGAGGAACTATCGATGCTGTTTATTAAACAAAGACAGACACAAAAGGCTGGAGTAACTCAGCAGGTCAGGCAGCATCTCTGGAGAAAAGGGTGTCAACTCGAAACGTCACCTATCCCCTTTCTCCAGAGATGCTGCCTGACCTGCTGAGTTACTCCAGATTTTGTGCCTAACCTGGAATTGTCTTTTGAAACCAAAATTACATCTTGATAAAATCCCCCTTTTTATGATGGTCATATCCCATGCAGCTTAAATATCCACTGATGTATTTTCTCTGATCAGTACAAACTCATGTACAAACTACTTATGCATGTAAATATCGGTTAGCCAAAGTTGCCCATGTTACCTTGTGCTCAGGTCTACCAGCTGCACCCTGTGCCGCCTTACAAATATGAAAGCAACGTTTTTAAAATCACCAAACACATAGCTGTATTGCCATAAAGTGTACAACTGACTTGAATAGAAAGGACCAAAATTTGTCTGTGTGAACTCAAAAACCAGAGCCAAAGCTGAATTATCAGAAATGTGTTTGGAAAAAGAAAAAAAACAAAAACAAAAGATGGACAATGTTAGATCGAAGGTGGAATGAAGTTTATACAAAAGGAGTGAGAATGTTGCTCTGAATGTCCTGCAAGTTGAATCAGAAATAAGCTAAACATTAACCGGGAATCTCTCAAGATACAAGAGACTGCAACTGCTGGAATCTTCAGCAAAAACCAAGTTGCTGATGAAGTTCAGTAGCCTCTGTGAAGGAAAATGGACAGACTACATTTCAGGTGGTGACCGTTCTTCAGACCGATGGAGTAATGAGTAAAAAAGCTGGAGAAGAGCAGTAAAAGGTGTGGCAAAACACCATTTAACCTTATCGAGAAGCTCTGAGTTATCCTTCACCTCAAAGATTATTTTGGACTGAAGAAATTTTAATTAGGAAGGAACTATTTGAGGTGATGAAATCAGATTAAGTACAGGGCAGCTCATGTGAAGTTTATTGAAACCCAAGCATTTGAACACTGGTAGCTATTGTAACAGGGGAGAAAGCATTGCAAGACTGTCTATCATCTGCAGAGAAATGTGGCATGATAGAAGGGAGGAGCTAATGAACTGATAGGAGGTATCACCGTTAATGTAGGTGATATATGAGACGAGAAAGAATTGAGACAGGTGATACAATGGGGAAATTTATGGAGGTTTTTTTCTATCGCCACTGACAGTAAGTGGAAAAAAATCGTATATTTTCATTTTTCTAAAGAGAGCTGCAATATAACACTTTCACATAGTCTAAGCTGGGTGTATAACATTAAGCTATGTGGATATTGAAATGCACCGGTTTTGAAATTTTAATTAACAAGCCATTTGTTTTTTCCATTCAGCTATAACAACTCAAGCTTTTATTCCACACAATGTTCATGTGGGTGCTATATTACAGTGTTTGTGAACAGAATGCTTTTTATTTTGAGAATGTCAGTATGAAGATCTCTACTGTGTTGGTGTGATGTCTTGCACACCAGCCAGCCAGTGGCCTCTGAGTGAAGTTGCCAATTATTGTTGAATTGCAGGCAGTTTTGTGCTGAGGGTCATGCCCACAAGGAACAAGGTTGCTCTAACTGGTTTTGCATTGGATCTTCACAGCCAACAGAGCAGATTTTCATCCCATTCGGCTGGGCGGGATTTGAACCCCAAGGGTTGAGAGGCTATCTTCTCATCACTGAAGCACTCTGCGTTTTTTTGTGTTATGCTCCAGTTATCATGTTATAGGAAGATGTTTTTGGATTATTACTGTTGATACTTACCTAATTTACAGGATATCATAACACAATTGTCCCCACAAATTCCAAGCTTTATTAACCACATGCAATATATATGCAAGTGTTCCATAATTTACTATAAAGCATATTCTATTGATTCTTTCCTCACATTACCACAAATGATATCTTCTCGCATAAATATTTTTTGATGCCAGAGTAAAGCTGTATTTAATTGTACAAATACCCTGAGCTTCTTAAAGGGCAAAGATAAAATGTCCCTCGTCAATATGTACCTACTAATGGGATAAAAAAAAAAAAAACTTTTCTATTTATAAATGATTCTGCACAAAGAAGGGTTAGTGTGAGAAAGACAAATTTGAAATCATAGTTTGAAGAAGGATTTGCCCTGAATGCAAATAAGAAATAGGTTGCTAGGTAACTAGGCTGCTGTATTTTACGGTTCTGGGTAAAGGCATTGCTGACACTAGGTAAATGGCTTCAAGACACTTTCCACATTATATTACATTTTATAAAAGTCTTTTGGAATCTAAAATAAAACAATAGCCATTTTTCTTTGTTTTTAACTTGGATGTCATGAGAATGGAAATGTATATACTGTGAAACATTTAATTGTTTAGCCAACCATAATTCCTTTGTAGAATGATCATTCAGTTCGAATGAGTTACACAAGGAAAACACACAATCCCCTGCAATCCGTTGATAGCGTAAATGTGCAGATACTATAGAGAGCACACATATTGCATGCAGAATACTGTGTTGATTGAAGTACAATGTGCAGAGTTTCCAGGACTGCAGTTTGCAGGCACAACCACATGAAATGAAGTCTGCCATATTCACTCAGCCTCTCACGGTTAGTTCATTTGCTCTGTTGATAACTACCTTCAGCTCGTTGACCTGTGCAGTGAGTACATTAACAGTAGGTGTGTAAAATTGCAATGCGGATTACATTTATGAGGTGGCAGATAATTAAAGGGGATGGTCAAAAGAGGGACAGAAATGTCTGCAAATATTGTGAAGGCTTGGAAGACATTTAGGTGTGCTGAAGTTGAGATTGGGATATTAGAAGATGAAACAGATAAAACTAACATGAACTGAAAGGAAACTCAAGTTTATGCATGAACCAAGCAAGTCCAGCAGTCCACCCACAGGTTGATAGTTGCTGAATTAGACCATGTTTATAAGTTCATAAGTTATAAGAGCAGAATTAGACCGTTCGACCCATCGAGTCTACTCCGCTATCCAATCATGGCTGATCTACCTTTTCCACTCAACCCCATTATCCTGCTTTCTTCCCATAACCCTCGACACCCGTACTAATCAAGAAACACCAATAGTAATCAAGAAACATAGAAACATAGAAATTAGGTGCAGGAGTAGGCCATTCGGCCCTTCGAGCCTGCACCACCATTCAATATGATCATGGCTGATCATCCAACTCAGTATCCCGTACCTGCCTTCTCTCCATACCCTCTGATCCCCTTAGCCACAAGGGCCACATCTAACTCCCTCTTAAATATAGCCAATGAACTGGCCTCATCTACCCTCTGTGGCAGAGAGTTCCAGACACCCACCACTCTCTGTGTGAAAAAAGTCCTTCTCATCTCGGTCCTAAAGGATTTCCCCCTTATCCTTAAGCTGTGACCCCTTGTCCTGGACCTCCCCAACATCGGGAACAATCTTCCTGCATTTAGCCTGTCCAACCCCTTAAGAATTTTGTAAGTTTCTATAAGATCCCCTCTCAATCTCCTAAATTCTAGAGAGTATAAACCGAGTCTATGCAGTCTTTGTTCATAAGACAGTCCTGACATCTGTACTTATCAAGAATGTGTCTTAAGAATGACAGCGTCGGGTCTAAGAACTTCCAAAGACTTGCAATAATGTTGCAGTTTTCACCACTGCAGCACATCAGAATTTACTGATTTAAAAATATAAACATTGCTATAGAATTGGAAACAAGGCAGACCAATGTGCAAAACAGATTATGACATTACAGCCAGTGAAACTATTGTCTATAAATGTGTACATCCCTTGATGATGTTGCAAACGTGTTTATCTCCACCCCAGGGAAATCTACAGGCAGTTAAATTCCATTCACCTGAGGAATTAATTTCTAAATTCCTTTTGATCTACTGATATATGACCTTAACTTTGGGCATGTCCTCCATTTGCACAGGAGGAAAACAAAGACAAAAAGGGGGAAGAAAATAAAGGTGAGACAAAATCACAGATGGATGACTGATGCAGACAAAGAAATCAGGTTACCTGAAGTCATAACGTTCAATATTGTGTCCAAGACGGTACATCCAGAGGAGGTTTCCTGTGGTTGTCACCCGCAACTCCTTAGACTGCCTTCCTGCTACTGTTATGCAGAGAGAAAGACCAATGTTTTAATGTCAACAGCTGATGATGATGAGATATGAGCACAGCACTGGAATGTATTGTAGGGCATTGGAAGTATTGCAATCCCATCTTCTGGACTCAGTTACAGACTCCACCGAACTCTTTTGTCCCAAAGGCAGTTGTGATTGTGCTATCCAACATGAGGCCCTGATTAGATTGAGAAGACACGGGTCCAGGGGTTAGCTTTCGTCCTCCATCCAGTGTGCCAGCTGAAATATATGAGGAATCTCTGCATGCCCCTGGATGAACAGGTCATTGGAGCTCATCAGGTGCATGGCATTGAACACAAGGGTCTCATGCTGGTAGTCACACAGTCTTCAAGTGAGTAGACCCGTTGCCTCACAGTACCAGAGACCCGTGTTCAATCCCGACCTTGGGTGCTGTCTGTGGAGTTTCCACAATCTCTCTGTCAACCATGTAGGTTTCCACTAGGTGTACCTGTTTTCTCCCACATCCCAAAGACATGCGGGTTAGCTGGCTAATTGGCCTCTGTTAATCACTCCGAGTGTGTAGGGAGTGGATGATAGAGTTTCATAACATAGAACTAGTCATCGGGGTGATCGATGGTCAGCATGGACTCAGTGGGCCGAAAGGCTTGTTTCATAGAAACGTAGAAAATAAGTGCAGGAGTAGGCCATTCGGCCCTTCATGCCAGCACCGCCATTCAATATGATCATGGCTGATCATCCTAATCAATACCCCTTTCCTGCTTTTTCCCCATATCCCTTGATTCCTTTAGCCCTAATAGCTAAATCTAACTTGCTGTATCTTGCAATCAAGAGAGTGATCGCCTTTCCATTTAACAAAGGGCTGAATCTGAATGCTGGTTGTCATGGTCTGAATCTTCAGGTGAAAATTCTAACAAACATTGGTGTCAATGAGTCTGATGAAGCGTCTCGCCCCGAAACGTCACCTATTCCTTTTCTCCAGAGATGCTGCCTGACCCGCTAAATTAGTCCAGCATTTTGTGTCTATCTTCGGTGTAAACCAGCAGCTGCAGTTCTTCCACATGCGTCCAAGCTGCTCGATGGTCTATGCCTGCGGAGATGTTGAATTCTCTTTTTCCTGAATCAGGAGCATCTGTCATGTCCTGCATGGAGCAATGAGCTATAAACTGCAGAGCAAGGCACAGGCACAGCTGCTACCACATGGAATAATTTGGAAATGATGAAGTTCAGCGAGCTATATCTGCACAGGCAAGGCAGTGCTGGAAGGTGTGCATGGCTGAGGCTGTGTCTGCAGAAGGCACAGACATTTTTCGCTGTTTCTGAAAGAACCTGACCTTCAAGTTGCTTTGCTATTGGACTGCTTGAGGTAGGAGCCTGGCTCCTAGCAGACTCCATAGCCTTTATCCCCGCTCTCTCTGAGAGAGGCATAGAGGCCTTACATTTCTATTCTCTGGGGCGGCACGGTGGCACAGCGGTAGAGTTGCTGCCTTACAGCATTTGATCTTGACCATGGTGCTGTCTGTAGGGAGTTTGTGCATTCTCCCTGTGGCCGCGTGGATTTTCCCTGGGTGCTCCAGTTTCCTCCCACATTCCAAAGACCTACACCTTTCTAGGTTGATAGGTTGGTAAAATTGTAAATTGTCTCTCGTGTGTAGGATTGTGCTAGTCTATGGGGATTGAATGGCCTGTTTCTGTGCTGTGTCTCTGAACAAAAAACAAACTAAATCAAAACTCCCCTCATGTTAGATCCAAATGTAAAGCAGCTTTTTTTCTTTTAAGAGGTATTTCTTCCATAATTCTCATAAATGCCCAGGAGTGTTAGAGCTCCATAGGTCAATGTGGTTGACTCCAGTAAACTATCAGAATTAATCCCCCAACAAATATGAAACAGCCCCGTAACAGGATGGGTGCAGGGCTTCTCTCTGCAGTTCAGCTCTGATTTCCAGTGCCATGTTCCATGTTATTTGATGATTGTTATGTACATTGTGCATAGCACAGAGGCATAGCTAGTACAGATGCTGCATCGCAGTGCTGGAGATGCAGGATCAAGGCTGACCTTTGGTGCAGGATGTGGAAAGTCAGGGAAACTTCCTGTGCCTCTGAGGACTGAACCTATGAGAAGTGCATCCAGCTGCAAATCCCGACTGACTGAGGAAACTGGAGCTGCAGCTGGGCAACCTCAGGATCCTTTCCTTGGTCATCCGTGCCGGCTCTGATTTGCTCTGAACCGTTTCATACTTCTAGTTTCCCTCTTTCCTGACTCTCAGTTTGAAGAAGGGGCTCGACCCAAATAGTCACATATTCCTTTTCTCCAGAGATGTTGCCTGGCCTGCTGAGTTACTCCAGCATTTTGTGTGTAACCTTAGGATCATCCTGGAGTATGATAGCATTGTAGATAGGAGTTATATTGAAGTGGTCACAGTCAAGCTGCAGGCGGAAAGTAGATGGGTGACCACTAGAAAGGGTAAAGGGAGAGGCAAAGCATGCAGGCATCTCCTGTGGCCATTGGCATGAGAACACATATAGTCTTTAGGATACTATTGGGGGGATGTCCATGCAGATAAAAGCGGCAGCAGTCATGTCTGTAGAATCATATCCAACCCTGAGGCACTGTGGGGGGTTGGGTAATATCTGACAGGGCGAAAGTATGAAGAGACTACAGTTAGGGGGACAAAGAGGAGATTCTGTGGCTACAAAGGGTGTAGAGCGGTGTGTTGCCTTTCGGGTGCCACGGTCCAAGATGTTTTTGGGTGGCTGCAGAACATTCTCAAGGGGGAGGGGGAACAGCCAAACGTCGCAAATGCACATCAGTACCAATAACAGGTAGAACAGAAAACGAGATCTTGCAGAAATAATACAGAGTGTTAGGAAAGCGGTTAAAAAGTAGGACTTTGAGAGTGGTAATCTCTAAATTATTCCCAGTGCCATATGCGAGTGAGAGCAGGAATAGAAGGATAGGCCAGTTGAACATGTGGCCGAGGAGCTGGTGCAGGGGGCAGTGGTTCAGGTTTTTGGATCGTTGGGATCTCTTCTAGGGAGGACGTGACGGATTGCATCTGAACTGAAAGGGAACCAATATCCTGAGAGAGAGATTCGCTCGTATTACTCAGGAGGAGTTTAAGTAGTTTGGCTGGCAGGAGGGTCCAGAGCATAAAGGAGGTAGATAAGAAGTTGGGGGATTACAGTCAAAGAGAGCTAGATTGGCAGACAAGACAGGCAGGTGCACAACGACGAGAGAGGAAGGACTTATTTATTCCAATACTATCTATTCCAAAGATATGTAACAGGTAAGGCAGCCGATTTTAAGATCTGGATTGGCTCAGGGGACTGTTTTAGCTATGGCAGATACGTGGCTGAGAGAAAGTCAGTACTGGGAGCTCAATGCTGAGAGTTAATGTTACAGGCACGATGGAGATACAGATAAGAAAGGAGGGGGTAGAGTTGCACTTTTGATCAGGGAGGACATGACTACAGTGGTCAGAGAGGATATCCATTGGTTTCATCCAGTGAGGCTACATTGGTAGAACGTAAAAATAAAAAGTAAATATTCACTTTGATGGGACTATATTACAGGCCTCCCAATAGTCAGGTAAATCAGACGAGCCAATGTGCAGGGAGATTGCAGATAACTAAAATATATAGGGTAGTATAAATGAGGCATATCAACATCCCTATGTCTCCCAATGTGTAAAGGGAGGGCTTGGATGTCGGGGAATTTGCTAAGTGTCTGAAAAAGCTTCCTTAACATAGAGGACCCTACTAGAGAGGGCCCAACACTGTACCTCCTCAGTGGGAACAAGGTAAGGCAAGTGTCCAAAGTTACAGTGGGGGAGCACTGTGAACAGTGACCATAATTCCATTAGTTTTAGTCATGGAAAAGAATAGGACTGGCACACAAATTAAGGTCCTAAAGTGGGACAAGGCCGATTTTGAAGGCAGACGTTGATTGGGAGAGTCTATTTGTGGGTAAGGTAATAGCTGGCAAGTGGGAGGCTTTCAATAGTGACTTAGCAAGAGTACCTGTGTGATAGGAAAGCAATCTGTTCCTCTTTGGGTGAAAGGAACCGTGGTTGATGGATTAATGGAGGTTTGGTGTAAATGAGTGATTGTGGTCACTGTGGACTCAGCGGACAAAAGGGCCTGTGACTGTGCTGAAAATATATTTAACTCTTTAAGTGTGTTACTGGAAAGGTGTCAAACATGGCTTGCATGGGAACTGAGGCCATCCTGCAACCTATGTGTATTTCGGCCTAGCCCGCAGGATGTACAGGGAAGCATAAGACTGACTATCGCTATGCATTGTGAAAGCTATCACTTGCATTGCACATTTGACTTTATGCCAAAATTCATTCACTTTGTGCGTGTGCAATATAGGTTATGCAGTTGAATTTCAACGCCATTGTGTTCGGTATTCTTAAAAATGATGAGTCAATATTCACACACCATGTGTGGCTCAGGAAGTGCATGTATAATGAAATAGTGAATAATGGAAATGCAGAAGTGTTGAGAGGGTAGCAATCTCATTGAGAGATTTAAACAATGTTGGAAGATGCAGAAGGGAAGTGCTTTTAATTCAACCCTGTCATTTCAATAAAGGATTAGATTAGTGCTATCGAATGATTGTCGAGCTACTTTCCTTTTTTGCAGTATTTTCTGCAAGGTGAACTGTGTTCCACACAGTTGTTGTGGAATAGTTATACTTCTGGAACCTGGTTTGAGTTCAGTCCAGCATATCTGTTGGCAGTAAGGATGCTTCATAAAATGGGTTCAATTTAAAAAAAAAACAATGGCAACCACTTTCAGACCGCTGCTTGGCTCCATGGAGGCACCAAAATGGCAATGATAGTTTGGAATAAAATGACTTTCACCACTACCTTTCATTGTGCATTTTAATAGATCTAAAAATCTGTGCATAAGAGTTGATTAATAAATGGAAGGAAGCAGAGGATGACGTTAGAAGATTGCTTCTTGGACTGGAGGCCTGTGCTAGTCGTGTGCCTCAGGGTTCACTGTTTGTTATTTATTTCAATAATTTGGATGAGGGCATACATGGCTAGTTTAGCAAGTTTGCAGATGATACAAAAGTGGGTGGTATTGCAGATAATCGAAGGGCCGAATGGCTTCCTCCTGCACCTATTTTCTATGTTTCTATGTTTCTATAATGAAGATGTTATGAAAAATGGCAGCATGAAGAATGGTTGATGGAATTTAATGCAGTGATATGTGAGGTGTTGCATTTTGGGAAGTCTAACATGGGCAGGACCTGAACTGTGAATGGTAGGGGTCTGGGGAGTGTGGTAGAGCAGAGGAATCTCGGAGTGCAGGTGCATAGTTCCTTGAAGGTGGAGTCGCAGGTCAAAAAGGCTTACATTGGGCTCCATCAGCCAGAGCATTGAGTAGAGATGTTGGGAGGTCCTGTTGCAGTTATACAGTATAAGACATTAGTGAGGCTGCATTTAGAGTATTGTGTCCAGTTTTGGGCACCATGTTATAGGAAAGATGTTGTCAAGCTGGAAAGGGTACAGAGAAAATTTACAAGGATGATGCCAGGACTGGAGTGTCTAAGCTATAGGGAGAGGGTGAGGACTCTATTCCTTGGAGCACAGGAGGATGAGGGGTGATCTTATGGAGATATATAAGATCATGAGAGGAATAGATCAGATGGATGTACAGAATCTCTTGCCCAGAGTAGGGGAATAGGACCAGAGAACATGGGTTTAAGGTGAAGGGGAAACGATTTAATAGGAATCTGAGGGGGTAACCTTTTCACACAAAGGGTGGGTGTATGGAACGAGCTGCCAGAGGAGGTAGTTGAGGCAGGGACTATCCCAACATTTAAGAAACAGGTTAGACAGGTGCATGGATAGGACAGGTCTGGAGGGATGTGGGCCAAACAGAGGCAGGTGGGACCAGTGTAGCTGGGACATGTTGGCCGGCATGGGCAAGTTGGGTCAAAGGGCCTGTTTCCATGCTGTATGACTATGACTTTCTGTGACTCTAATTTAGCAGGATTCATGGAAATTAGTGCAAAATGTGGCACCAGCATATGTTTTGTTACTTAATAAGCCTTTATGAAGTAATAATTAAAGGCAATCATGCAAACTTTCTCCTGTTTATCTTTCCAGGTGCATCAAATTTTGGGTACAATTAACGTAGCAGTATGGTGGCATGTATTTGCGTTGTGTTCAGTATGTGGTGGAGCTGCATTCTGGTTTCAATCGAGTGACATGAATGCATAATCCTGGCTGGCACTTTGTACTTGTACTGTCTGTATGTACGTACTGTCTTTCAGCTAAAGCGTTAAACCAAGATGTTAACTGCTCTCTTGAGTGGATGGAGAAGATCTCATGGAACAATTTAATATCTTAGCTGAAAATCAGCATCTTTAACAGTGCAGCACTTCTTCAAGACTGGCAAACAAATTATGTACTTTTAAATCTCTTGTATGGGATATAAGTCTATAACCTTCTTTGTAGCTGAAAGTGTGAGCTACACACATTTACTCCTCAAACTAAACTGGAGGTATTATCATTAGTTTAATCTTGGAAACCCATTTGTCCAGGTCATTGTTAGATATTCTGATCCTGCTAATTTCAGTTGTTTAATATTCAAATCTTATTTGAACCGTGCATTAAATATCAATATCTTGTATACGTGGCAAGTGTGACATAGGATCCTGTTCATGCAAGGTGATTAAAATTAGATCCTACGCATCCTTTTGGTTGATATGTCTCTCCCAATATTACTTGACAATTATATTTGGACTATGCCCAGTGTTTATAGTATGGATCTTGCTTTTGCGTTTGACTTTGCCATTTTGTTTGCACTAGATTTAAAAAAATCTGTATTCTTTTTTGATCCAGCTGTTTGCCATTGGCATTGTGCTTTTACCTGCAGTTTATAACTATGATCATTTCTGAACAGTGCCGAATATTGTCATGATATCCTTGGGTAAAGTCAGGATAACTTTTCTGCAATGGTATATTGCAGAACCAGTAACTGGGCAGGTTATGTTAGGTTTAGTAATGAGTAATATGCCAGTTATGTCTACATATTTATGTAATAGTAAGCACAATATTGTTGAGTTCAACATAGTACTTAAAAGAGTGAGCTGCGAAACAGCTGCTGAGATTCTAGCATGGATGACTTCAGTGCGATCAGGTTGTGAATGTCCATGATAAATTATGCAATTCTATTCATAGATAAAATAGCAGAAGATTAAAGAAACATGCTCAGAAAGAAATGTACTATGCTACAAACCAATCTAAACTCCCAAAGAGCATAGGTTCCGCATGCCATCAGTGCCATGAGAAATAAAAAACATAAAATTAAAAATGGCAAACTAAAATGCACTGACGAGCACAGATGATGACTGGAAGAGACGCACACAATCACAACGAGGTGACATAACTGAAAGTAGCTTTTACAAAATGGGGTAGGAATGAAAATGTCAGGGATAACAAACACGAAAGAAATGAACAGATAAATTAGAACTGAATAGAGAAAGAAGGATGCTCAGGAGCCCATTACAATCCAACAAGAAGAATACACGATGAGATAGGTTGAATATGGATGGCAACTAAATGGTGTCAAAGCAAAATGCTGCAGTTGCTGGAACTCTGAAATAAGAATTTAAAACATTGTAGATTTTCAGCATGTCAAGCAGTGTTTAAAGAGGACGTTAGGCTGATGACCAATTCTGATGAAATGGACAATAAATGCTGACTGTCACATTCACACATCAAAAGCATTTGGGAAATTGTGCTATTATGTTGAGAACTATATTCTGCATTTTTTCTCTTTCCCATTGCATCTACCTATTGTAGTTGCGTTTGGCTTGATTGTATTTATATATGGTTTTGTCTGATTTGATTGGATAACATGCAAAATAAAGCTTTTCGCTATACCTTGTCCTTGACAATAATACACCTGAACCTAACCAAGAATGCAGGAGCATCATCACAAAACAACCAGGATAGACAAAATTAGTCTGAAGAGGGTCTCGACCTGAAACGTCACTATTCCTTTTCTCCAGAGTTGCTGCCTGACCTGCTGAGATACTCCAGCCTTTTATGTCTGTCTTCAGGATAGACAAAACCCTGAATACAAATTTACAGATTGACGAAGATCCCAAAGTTCGACATTTGGCGAATATACGATCCTCATGTCAATAACCAAGGCAAACTGGATCACAATATACTGGCAAAAACCTACAATGAATCAAAACATATGACACTTGGTATTGGAGTTTCTTATTACAGATTTAATAACTGGCCACAGAATTCCAGTAACAAACATTCAGAACATTCAAAATAAAAATCATACATCTGGATTTAACTGGTATCCCAGTATAAAAATCCTACGATATACAGGATTTCAATATTAAATGCATAGAACATGCAGGGCACAAGAGTTTTTTTACCCAGGCTAGGGGAAAGAAAAGCCAGAAAACATACTGTAGGCTTGAGAGGGGAAAATTTTAATAGGAAGCTGAGGGACAGCTTTTTCACTCAGAGGTTTGTGGGTATACGGAATGTGCTGCTAGTGGAGATATTTGAGGCACGTGCAACAACAACATTTAAAATAAATGTGTAGGAAGGAACAGCAGATGCTGGTTTACACCGAAGATAGACACAAAATGCTGGTATAACACAGCAGGACAGGCAGCATCTCTGGAGAGAAGGAATGGATGATATTTCATGTCGAGACTTTATGTCACCCACATGTTGTGTCTAACTTTTAAAAGAACTTGGACAGGCACATGTATACGAATGGTTTAGAGGGATTTGGACCAAATGCGGGCAAATGAAACTAGTTTAGATAGGCCTTTTTGATAGGCGTGCATGCATGCATTGGGCTGAAGGACTTGTTACTGTGGTGTATTACTCTATGACACAGAGGACAAACAGAAAGTCAGAAATTATCAGAGGATCCTAGTGGTACAGAGCTAAGACACACAACATTTAAATATCAATGATCTGACACTGATATCATCCTAACTTAATGATCCAAGATACACATAAGCACAAAACTGAACCTCTCAACTAAAATGAGCCCAATATCAAATGCCTCACCACAGAAAAATGAACAGTGTTCACTAGGGAAGAAAAAATCCCAATTTTGAGGGAATTAAAATATCCAATACAAAGGACTGGACATCGGGATTCCAATACCAAATAACCAGGCCAGGCAGAATTCTAACACAAAACAGAAGGACAGAAAAAATAAAAATATCTAACTGACTCTATCTAATTAATTCCATCAATAATCAAAGGCACAAGGAAACCCAACTTGAAACATTTGCAACACATATGATCCCAATATTCAACATTCTGACCATACAGGATCATATCAAATATGCAGGACAGAATAATCCTTTTATCATAAACCCTTTATCGTTATTGTCCGGTAAAGAGAGAATCCTGAAAGCACACAGACTGCACTCTCAAATCCTAAGATAGACACAAAGTACTGGGGTAACTCAGCGGGTCAAGCAGCATTTCTGGAGAAAAAGGATGGGTGATGTTTTGGATCGGGACTTTTCTTCCGACGGAAAGTAGAGGGGAGGGAAGTAAATGCCAGAACTAAGCAGGGCAGGCAACAGATGACAAAAGAAGTGTGGAGCCCATAATGGCCCATTTCCGACTGGGGAAGTAATGAAGGGATATAAGGATGCAAACAGTGGAATTAGCACGATGACTAGGGTGAGGGAAGGGGGTGGAGTGAGGGAATGCAGGGGGTACTTACCTGGTCTGATTTAACCAACAACGAATAGGAAAGACAGGCAAGATCAATCACCAATTAACTGGAACCAACAGTGTAAAATGTCTAAAATCTTGAATGGAGAGGACCCTAAAGGCAAACCTATGAGACAGACAGTCTTCCCATACCCAGAACCCAAGAATGCAGAATCATACACTCACCAACTCAAACATAAATATTCCTTCATCCAACACTCAGGAAACGCTAGACTCAATATCAATCAAATGGGACGCACAAGATAGCAATGTTACAAAATTTTGAGATCAAGTCTGCAATTTATCCCATTAGATAAAGCATAAAAAGAAGTTTAATTTGACACCTAATTCACTTTCATATCTTCAGTATTAAAAACGATATGGCCATTTTCATACTCAGAAATTAACATCTTGTTCCCCATTGCCTTTCCATTGACTTAACTCAAAAGCTGTGATCGAGGACAGTCAAAAGCCCATAACTTTCTTAAAAATTAAGAGAACTCAATGAAATTTTCAGTTATTATAGATTGAAGCATTCTGAAACAAATATGAAACAATCTTACTTGGATGACCTGAAATTAAAGCATATAATTAGTTAGTTACCTAATTGTAGCTAATTACAAAATTCAATTACTAGATCTAAACATCTATCCATTTCTTAAGAAAGGATAAACATTTTTAAATTGCCTGTGAACAAATAACATTCACACACTAATTCACAATATAACATGATTTTTAAATCTAATTTTCATGAATTTATAGGCCAAATGGAAGGAATTTAGTGTTTAATTCCTGTAAATTAATGGCCATTTAAATCAACTTGCGAGTGGGTTTTAGTAGAACGCAGTGGATTGGAACGTTGTAGTTTGCAGTGAATTTAACCCACAGTCGGCAGGAAAAATACTGCCGCTTCGTATATATTTTATGTCCCCTTTTCGCAACATGAAAATTTGATTAAAGGCTTCCTAAGAACCACGTTTTTATGTAAAAATAAACTGTGTACCTTCTTTTATCCCCTACGTAAAATCCTTCCTGTTGTCGGCGTCATGTTTAGAAGATGATTTTTAAATTACTCTAGCTAATAAATGATCTAGAGTAGTTTAAAAATACCTTAATAAAACAAATGGCGGAGCGATTTCTCTTTAGCAACGAAATCCCCATAGGGATCGATTTGAACTGTCTGGAGAAAAACGTCATTTTAAACCCGCCCCCCCTCTGAAAGGCACCAAAGTTGTGCACACGGGGAGCGGCAGAACTGCAGCGCCGCTCAAGGTAAGTTTTGTAACATACCTACACAAGATATAAAAAGTATTCAAATATCAGTTATTTATTATTGACCATTTATTAACATTGTAGAAACATTTGATTCTTATCATAAATTATCAAAAACATACCATAGATAAAGATCTGGAAGTCAACTGTATCCAAATGGTAAATGCCCAGGACCCACAGCATCCCAATATTATAGGTGAGACACACTGAATAAAAGCATTGAACATCCAAGTTAGTCAGGATTGAAAAATTGGCATAACTGTGAAAGAACCCCAAGAAGTGTTCAAGACCTGGTTCATTTAGAATCCCAACATCAACCAGGAGATCGACAAGATCCTAATGTAAATAAATAATTCCAAAATCAAACATACATAATAGATTCACAATGTTTCCAGTCTGTTCCAAATGCAAACCAATATCTAGCAACAAGCACAGTCAAAAACCAGTGATGACAAAATCCCAACTCCAAACTCCTTGTTAAATCAGGATTCGATATCGATGATAAGCAGGAGGCTTATACAAAGCACACAAAGGACAAACATCATCCCAGCAAACAAAATGTTCCAGAGAAATAATAATGTGATGCTGCCCATTCAGGATATATTGGCTCAAATTTTACATATCAGCGGCAAACAAGATTCCAATAACAAGTTTCAAATAGAATTGATCCTAAAATCACCTAGGGTACATCAGGACCCCAATATCAAATATATAATATAATCAGGGACAATAAAAGCTTCACACAAAAGTAAGAACCAATTTCAATGCCTACAGTCAATCGGAATACAATTTCATACAGCTGAAACAAAACTAGTCTCAATATCAAACATTTCTTACAAAAAAGAGCTCAATATCAAATGTTTTCAAGAGAGATATAGCTCTTAGGGCTAACAGAATCAAGGGATATGGGGAAAAAGCAGGATCAGGGTAATGATTTTGGATGATCAGCCATAATCATATTGAATGACGGTGCAGGTTTGAAGGGTTGAATGACCTACTCATGCACCTATTGTCTATGTTTCTATATTTCTAAATAACTCAGACAACCAACAACTAAATATAAAACACCGAGCACATCCAGCACCTTAAACATCTGCTCGAAACAGAACAAGAAGTATCAAACTCTTCCTTTCAGTTTAAAAAACTTTCAGCCCTGTTTCTAACTTTCTGTCCCCCAGCTACTTCAGTTTCCAGAGCACCTACAGTACAAGCTCCAATGGACTTGAATTTGTCCAATAACCATGAGAGGATATTGTGTAAAACACATTTTAAATGTCCAGATTTGCAATAAGCTCACATCAACTGTTGCAGCACCTATTTGTGTCCTGGCTGAACGACATCCTCATGCCAATTTGTTATTTCCCATACAAAGTGTGCTATCAATTACATTCATTTTACAGAAAATCTGGATGAGAAACATAAAATTCTCAAAATAGTGGGTCCGTAATGGAGTAGACATTAAAAATTAAAAATTATGTGATCATAAAGACAGGTGAAAATTAGGTTATCATCGAGGTGTCTACTCAGCTCACAAAAGGAATTGATTAAATACGTGAAAGATAAAATTACAGGGCAATGGGGAAAGAGACAAAGAGTGAATTTGGTTGGGTAATTAGACAATAGACAATAGACAATAGGTGCAGGAGTAGGCCATTTGGCCCTTTGAGCCAGCACCTCCATTCAATGTGATCATGGTTGATCATCCCCAATCAGTACCCCATTCCTGCCTTCTCCCCATATCCCCTGACTACGCTATTTTTAAGAGCCCTATCTAGCTCTCTCTTGAAAGCATCCAGAGAACCTGCCTCCACCGCCCTCTGAGGCAGAGAATTCCACAGACTCACCACTGTCTATGAGAAAAAGTGTTTCCTCGTCTCCGTTCTAAATGGCTTACTCTTTATTCTTAAACTGTGTCTTAAGCTTTTGCTTAAACTGTGGCTTAAGCAACTTAAACTTTTGCTTTTCATTATTTCAAAAATATTCTTTGTCCATCCTAGTGCCAAAATGGATAATCTCTCATTTGTCTCCACTTTCCCTGGTTATGCTCGTTTTCTTAATCACTTTGTATTTTATGCTTTTCTCCATACAGCACTGTTAGTGTAATCTATCTTTTTTATTATAACATGTTTTGGCTATACAGCTATCTGGTTTCTCTTTCCTTCATTGTTTGTGACCCATAGAGAACTGGGATGGCCTGAAACGGATCTCTGCATGAGTTTAGTATTCATATCCCTGCCCATTTGACTCTTTGGCTCTTTCCACTCAGCCAATTTACCAATCAGAACAATAATTTGCTTCCAATTGAGCCAGCAAGCCATCTTGAGGGACTTTACCAGTCATCTACTGAAACACATATAAATAAAACCCAAATGCAAAATCCCTGTCTACCACTTCAATCACCTGTTCAAAAAATCCAATCAAATTTGCTGGGCATGACCTACCTCTCTGCCGGCTCTGTCTCATCCGATAAAAATCTTCAAGATGTTTGGTTACTCCGACCTTAATTACTGACTAGTAATTTCCCAGCAACAGATGTTACGCTTACTGGTCTGTAATCCCTGGTTTCTCTTTCTCACCTTTCATAAATAAAAAATGAGAGGTGTAATTTTCCAATCTAAAGGACCAGTTTTTGAATCAAGAAAGTGTCAGAAGATTGTGGAGAGACAATTGAGATGTCTGACATCACGATTTAAAGGTTTATACAGAGTAGATTGGAAATACATTTTTTCCCCTTAGTTGTAAGATTAAACACCAGAGGGAATGAATTTAAAGCAATTCAAAGAAGTATTTGAGGGGAAGACAAAGATTGTACTCCAAAGGGTGGCAGAGGTCTGGAGGGGACATTAGACACAGCTCAAAAGTGCCTGGAAATGTATATGAAAAGCCATGACCTGCAAGGCTATAGAGCAAGTGCAGAATTCAGCAGTGACCAAAATGAACCAGATCAATCTTATGTTTCTCCACTTACAAAAGCACCAAGTTAAATTTTCCAGGTACAAATGGTGGGATTCAGCTCATATCTCTGGATCAATAGAGCATGTCTGTAGATCCTAAACCAAAAACATAACCATTGTGCTCCAATGTCTTCTCTCCTGGGGGTTATTTGATATTGGGCTATACTGCTGAGTATTTGATATTAGACACAAAATGCTGGAGCAACTCAGCAGGCAGCATCTCGAGAGAACGAATGGGTAACGTTTTGGGTCAAGACCCTTCACACTGAGTCATGGGAGAGGGAGTCTAGAGATAAAGAAGGGTAATGTCTGACCACAACAGATCACAGCAGATGCAGAATGGTTCATTGTTGGCTGAGGGGAAGGTGACAACGCTGGATACAATCAGTAATATTTATTCAGGAGGATAGTAGAACTAGTCGGAGAACTACGGTGGGGAGGGATGGAGAGAGAGGGAATCAATGGTTATTAAGTTAGATAAATCAATATTCATACTGCTGGAATGTAAGCAGCCCAAGCAAAATGTGAGGTGCTATTCCTCCAATTTGGGTTGGGTCTCACCATGACAATTGAGGAGGCCCAGGACAGAATGATCAGTATTAGAATGGGAGGGGGAGTTAAAGTGTCAGCAACCAGGGCTAGACGGACTGAGCGGAGGTGTTCAGCGAAAAGATTGCTGAAACACCTAACTATGATGTTTGATATCGGAGATAAGCTTGTGTTTTTTTTGTTATATTGAGATCAGATGTGTCTGGATATTTGATATTGGTATCCTTCAAATCCCAGGTGTTTAATATTGGGGCTCCCTTGGATAACTGATACTACAGTCCTTGTCAGTCCCTCATCCACGTATTGTTACTCTACCTGTGTTGTGTAATTGATAGGGCCACAGATTGGTATTTCCCAAAGGTAGGATATTGAGATCCTGTGTTGTCTGGTGTTTGGTTTTCCGTGGGTCACATTTATTCACACTGGGTTTATGCCGGAGCTTGTTATTAGGAGAGTAGTACTGCAGATACCAGTTGATACACAAAAGGACCCAAAGTGCTGAAGTAACTCAGCAAGTCAGGCAGCATCTCTGGAGAACATGGATAGATGATGTTCCCTGTCGAGACCCTTCTGCCTGACCCGCTGAGTTACTCCAGCTTGTTGTGTCTATCTTCGGTTTAAACCAGCATCTGCGGTTCCTTTCTACACATTTTTTATAATTTAGACAAGATCCAATGTGAGGCACCAAACAAAAAGGATCTGCGTACTAATCCCCCGCACAGACTAGATCCTCGTACCCAAACCACGGTTCAGTATTTCAATATCATGCACCAAAATTAATAGCATTTCAATAGCAAACTTTGGGATAGAAGGTATTCCAATATGAAATTCCAGACTAAAATGGATTCCAATATCGTCTGCAGAAGGGTCTCGACAGGGAACGTCGCCTATCCATGTTCTCCAGAGATGCTGCCTGACTTGCTGAGTTACTTCAGCACTTTGTGACCTTTTGTGTATCACCATCCGCCGTGATCTGTCGTTTTCACACCTTACCCTTCTAAATCTCTAGACTCCCTTTCTGAAGAAGGGTCTCGACCCGAAACGACACATCTTCCTTTTCTCCAGAGATGCTGCCTGACCCGCTGAGTTATTCCTGCTTTTTGGATCTTAGAGATCCTGTTTTTGGAATTTGATACCGGAATCCTGTCTGTTGTGAAGTTTAATACCAGATCCGATCGCGTTGGTACTTGACTTGTGTACGTGAGGTGCTCGGTACCATGAACCACTCACTGTGTGCGGGATGTTTCATTCGCGCTCAGTTTCCCTTTGCTTTTTTCTGTGCGCTCCACACGGTCCATTTCCATCTCGTCTCCGTTGCTCTCACATTTTCTGCTTGATCCGCACGCTGTAATGTAGCAGAATCACATCGGCTCACCTGCATGGCCGCCTGCACCCCGGGCTATGTGTGTGTGTATGTGTGTGTGTGTGTGTTCTCCCTGTGTTCCGCTCGCTGAAATGCCCACTCCGTTTTATCCCATGCTATGTGAGATGCCTGCTCCGTGTGGCAGGCGATTCCAGTGAACCCTGACGCCGGGCTCCTGCGCTGTTGCTGCGGCCACCCATTCCATTCACAACCCGGGACTCGGCGGTCGGCAGGTGAGCTGAGGGGTGAAACTAAGAGAAACGATACGGCAACATGACAGAGAATTATATGAGCGATAGTTCATCTTTTCGTAAATTGGCATGGGACGCGAGAGGGAAGTCAGCCTGGTGTGTAACATTTTCCGCTCGAATTGCAACAGAATTAGCACTGCTTTCCCTGCAGCTGATTGCATTTTGATGTGGAATAGATTTTTGTTGTTGTTGCAGACCATTGTATTGAACAATCACGATAATGTTTGCGCTGTGCTTTCAGAAGTGTGAATAGTTTAAAAAAAGGACGTGCAATTGTGCAATTAGATTAGCTATTTTTTTTCCAATGAATTATTTTAAATGCCGTTTGTGAATGTTATGTTAAGTGCGGAGGGAGGGTGTCTGTTATTATTTTGGGAAGGAATGGTGGTGTTGCCCAGCTGTCCAAAGACGAGTAACAAAGACAAAGGCGACGTGTATTGCCATGGAAACAAGTTTGCAAAGGTTGGTAATGTCAAGTTTCTGCAAGGACCCGACCTCTCCCCTATCATAAATCTACATAACTCGCAGCCGCTCCAGACTTTGAAATAATTGCGTGAAGCATTTCAGGAAAATCAACTGCAGCTGGAGGCGAACCATGTACAATTTTCCTTATTTCTTTATTTCATATCGTGGTGTCTCCCAGCAATTGAAGCCTATTGAGACCCCCCCCCCCCTCCCCATCAAGCTCGCTTAACCCCCAGGTTTGTTTCTTTAACAATTGCATCCACCCAGGTTGCAAGTTAAATATATATATATATATATATATATCGAAAGGTGTTTTATATTTTTTAAAGTCCTCACAAGAACTGAACCCGCGGATTTCCGATTTGAAAATCAATGGTCTTCCCTCCACTTCCCTGAAGGAGCTGACTCATGTTGAGGGCATGTATTCACCGGGTCGGATGCAATCCATTCAATTCGAATGGTCCTTGGCTGGAAAGCAAAGTCATGACAGCCTCGTCAAATACCGTCCTAACATCACACCCACCGCGCACTGTCACCGATGAACAATAGCGGGATGGAGATCTATCTTCGCCTGGTCTCCAGCCTTAGAAAAACGGTGTATTTGCATTGCTGGTCTCGAGCGAAATTGACAATGGTGCTCGAATTCCAATTGAGGATCCGTTTCAAGTCTGTAAAGTGCCAGACAGTGTGGTTCAGGGACACTGAGCTGGATGGACATATTCACTAAAACATAGAAAGATGTAATAAAAATGAACTGCAAATGCTAGTTTGCACCAAAGATAGAGACAAAATGCTGGTGTAACTGGAGAAAATGGATAGATGTCGTTTCGGGTCGGGACCCTTCTGGTTTCGTGACTGGAGCCTAACAGATAGTTAAAGGAATGACATATTGCTGATTGAAGCGGATATTGTTCGTGACATTTCTGCAGGAATACACTGTGCTTAACAATTATTTTACGGGTTCAAAAGGTTATCTGTGACCGCAATAATTCGTGCAGCCCGTATTCGGTGTCTGTAGCCCCTGATACACCAGTGTGCCCCATAACCTGAGGTGCCGTCCTTTCCCGGCAATACGTTAAGCCACACCACTTTCTCAGGAGGATGCGAAAGATCCCAAGGCACTCTGTCAAGGAAGAGCAATTACCCGGAGGTGACCGACTAATATTTATTTCTCAACCAATATCACAAAAAAACTACAATCACCAGCCCGCCCCGCCCCGCCCCGCCCCGGGTGAACATACCGCCACAATTCTGACAGTTTTACAAAGACCGCAGTTAAAGAAGTATATGAAGAAAACAGAAAAGCACAGGGAGACACAAAATGCTGGAGCAACTCAGCATCTCTGGAGCAAAGGAATTCCTTCTCTCCAGAGATGCTGAGTTACTCCAGCATTTTGTGTCTATCTTCGATTTGAACCAGCATCTGCAGTTTTTTCCTACACATAGAAAACCACAGTACTAGAACAGGCCATTGGGCAGTTGGTTAAGCTCTCTCTTGTTGAAAGTGACCATTACTTGGCATCTTTGTGGTGAGAATATTATATCTATGTACCAATTCATCCATGCAAGTTGCCTATGTTTGGCTGAATGAGGATTTTCAGAGGAGCTCTGAATGGAATCCCTGGTTCTGAGCTTAGAATGGACGCATGATATATGATGAAGCAAGTGATGATTGGTGAGCCAACGATTCTGCCCCAAGGAACTCACGATGCTGGGGTTGGCTATTACTTTCCAATAATCTTCCTTGTTGAAGGAATGGATCCAGCCATTGGAATGTTTTCTCTTTGATACTCATTGACTTCAGCTCTTGAAGATAGTGGAGTCAAGGGATACGGGGAGATGGCAGGATCGGGATACTGATTGTGGATGATCAGCCATGATCACTTTGAATGGTGATGCTGCCTCGAAGGGCCAAATGGCCTATTGAATATTGTCTATTCACCTCTCCTTAGTCAAATGATATCTGAATGTCAAGGACAGTTACCCTCATGTCATTTTCAGAATTCAGCTCTTTGATACATATTTGGAACAAAGCTCTGAAGAGATATGGTGCTGGCAAAATCCTGAGTGGGTATCACTGGGCATTTTATAGTTGAGCAAGTACTGTTGATGACATATTCTATCAATTTGGTGGAACTTGTGAGCAGAAGTGATGATTGTGTTGAATGGAGAATTTGCATTCTTGGGGTTATGCATTGGGCAATTCAAGACTTTGGCCCAAAGGCAGCAATCCTTTTTCCAGGTTCTATACGGTCTGAAGAAAGACACAAAATACTGGAGTAACTCAGTGAGACAGGCTGCATCTCTGGATGCTGCCTGTTCCGCAGAGTTATTCCAGCATGTTGTGTCTATCTTTGGTGTAAACCAGCATCTGCAATTACTTCCTATACTTGGCCCCCTTGTCTACTTGCCAGTTATTGGTGACAACATTCTGAAGAATCAGCTTAGCTACATATTTTCGTGACAAGATCTTCCAGTTTAATGCAAACCACTCTGCAATGTGAGACCAATGTGCAACCATGGATCTAGCCATAGATGGCCACAACTTCTTCCACATTGCAAAGATTGAGGCCAATGTTTTCAATTTGTTTAGCAGACTTTACATTATGCAACTCATTTCAATCCATTGTATCGATTAGTCAGTGTAGTTGACAAATCCCTGAGCATCAATTTGTTCAAATTCATCAAGCCTTGCTGTCTTCCATTATCATTTATCCTCTTACTCTGATCATTTGTGTCCAACCCTCTCACTTCACTTGTGGCTGTGGAGGCCAAGTCAATGGATATTTTATGGCGGGAATTAAGAGATTTTTGATTTGTAAGGGTGTCAGGGGTAATGGGGAGAAGGCAGGAGAATGGGGTTGAAAGGGAAAAATAGACCAGCCATGATGGAATGGCGAAGTAGACTTGATGGGCTGAATGGCCTTATTCTGCTCCTAGAACCTATGAATTTATGAACTTCACTTTTGATGGCACTTGTATTCTGAACTCATACCCAAAATCCCTCTGCCTTGACTTTTCTCTTTACTTTTAAAGCTTTATCATCATCCTTTTTTGTCAAAGTCCAGTCAAGCCTGATCACAGCTCCAACTGCACAGCTTGCAGGCAACTTTACTCAGTGCCTTCCCTTTCTAAATCATTCAAGCTTGAATAAGTCAACAAATAAATGTAGTACAGACCTCAATCACAGTGTATAGCTGATTGAGTGTCTTTATAAAGCAGTACCTGTTGGCTCGATATAGTTGGATTTCTAAACTAGAGTTGCTGACTTTGTTAACTTTCCACCTGAGAAACCACCAGATTGAATTTCCATTCTGTTGCTCTGTGGTAATGAATTGAATGACTATCTAGCTGCAGTACAAGGATTCAAGGAAAGACACGTTTGCAGAAAATATATACAAATGTCGGATATTACACACAATTTATTGTCCTTTTCTTTCACATCATTGCCAATGCTCCTGACCAAAAGAACACTGCATTTTAATAATGGATTGATCCTTTACTGTTGTGTAACTTCAAACTGCTTTTGATATAGACAAATAAACCAAAGTTTAAATTAGACCTAAAGTTGGCTATTTTCCAGACACACTGAAGTGCTATTTATTTCATCCGTATCTTTTTGTTTAAATATGGCTGAAGATAACCGTAACAATCTTGTGACATTACCTGGCTCAAAATCTGATGGCTTCCTGTTTATGCTCCCAATTATACACGATGAAAACATTCAAACCAGCTATCTTCATGTAGGGTTATCAGCAATATTAATGTGAAATATGTTTTCCTTATTTAACGACAGAGAAAGTTATTGAAAAGCAGGCTACTAATGGGCTGAACAGTCTCTCTCTCTGTGCCAAAATGATTCCATGATTTTATTAAGGTTTCTAACATCAACCAAATGCTTTCACGGTGTTTCTGTGAAAGATCAATCCCAATGATTGAACAATCAAGTGAACGTATCTTCTACCATTTAGTTCACAAACCCTACTTTTATGAGTGTACACAAAAGGCTGGAGAAACTCAGCGGGTACAGCAGCATCTAAGGAGCGAAGGAGATAGGCACCGTTTCGGGTCGAGACCCTTCTTCAGACTTCGTCTACTCTACTTCTTCGTCTACTTTTATGAGGCACAGGTTTGCTCCATAGACAATTAATGTAATGAAAATAGTCATCTTTAAATAACATCTAAAAGCTCGTAACTAACACCAAACTTAACTAATGAACTGGGAATACGCAGATGATCCAACTTCCTTTTAAGAGTAGTAACAGAACTGTAGGTGCTAGTTTACACAATAGGACACAAAGTGCTGGAGTAATTCAGGCAGCATCTCTAGGGAACATGGATATGCATTTTTTCTAGTTGGGATCTTCTACATACTGATTGTAGCTACTTTTTAAATATCCACTACTTTGTAAATTGACTCCAGATTTTGAGCAGAATCTTCTTTCCATTAAAGTTTCTTTAAAATAAGGTGGGACTAGAATTGTTCAAATTGACAAAGTTATTTGTTACATCTGTAGCACTTTTTTTAATGAACCCTTTGTCTGGCCCTCTTCTGAAGGCTGTAAAGTAATTGTTTAGCTTTGTATTGTGCCTGTGCAGTGATTTTGCACAGTCATTATAACCCCCCTGCAAGTGTTGTTGAAAGCAGCAGATATAATCAATTAATTGAGCAGGTACAGACTTATTTACTGCCAATAACAAACTGAAATAATACACATCATTGCATAAAATCAGTGAGAGATTAATTTTGTAGATCCCCTCAGTTATGAGGGACCACGGGTGATGCATCCCAGTTGTTGGCTGCTTGCTGCAAAGCTCGGCTAGAGCAACGTCGCTTGTGGCTGAAGAGACCAATGCGGGAGTGACAGTCTGTCGCAAAGATCACATTTGAGTGTGGTATCTGGTTTGTTGAAGTTTCTGCGCTCCTTTCTGCGTGTCCGCTTGTCTGCTCATCAGTTTCTCTTCCCTCATTTTGAGATGTTGGTTCAGGGTACCTCTCCACCTCGTGCGGTCAGCTGCAAGGCTCTCCCAGGGTTCCACATCTATGTTGAGCGCCTACATATCTCTCTTGCAGGCATCCTTGTAATGTAACAGGAGGCAGGTGATGGTTCTCATCCCAGATGTCAGCTCTCCAAAGAGGATGTCTTTGAGGAAAGAGGAATACGGCCATCAACCATTCGGTGGACATGGCCCAGCCACTGCAGTCTGCACTGCCTGAGTAGAGTGTACATACTGGGAAGGCCAGCGCGAGACAGGATCTTGCCAGGACTTGCCCAGGATACGGCGGATGCTTCTAAGGTTGAAGGTGTTGAGTCTTCTCTCCTGCCTGGCATATGTAGCCCATGTCTCATTGCCGTACATCAGTGTGCTGTTGACACGGACGTTGTAGACTGCTATCTTTGTCTTCACTGTCAGCTTTGGGCTGGTCCACACTCGGGTTGTGAGGCAAGCGAGAATTGTAGCTGCCTTCTCGATCCTCTTATCAATCTCTGTGTCCAAGGAGAGGTTGTCGGTGATGGTGGAGCCGTGGTACGTGAACTGATGGATGGCATAGAGTTCGTATTCATCGATGATGATGACATGTGGCGCCTCTGTATCCAGCCCCAGGACGTCCGTCTTCTTCAGGCTGTTGGTCAGCCCAAAATCCTTGCATGCCCGATAGAAGCAGTCCATCAGTGACTGCAGTCCCTGCTGGGTGTGGGACACAACTGCTGCGTCATCGGCAAATAACATGTCTCTAATGAGAGCTTCACGTACTTTGTCTTTGCTCTGAGGCGGGTGAGGTTGAAGAGCCTGCCATCTCATCTAATACGCAGGTAAATCCCCTCTGTTGTAGTGCCATAGGCATTTTTCAGGAGAAGAGCAAAGAAAATCCCAAAGAGTGTGGGAGCGAGGACACAGCTTTGTTTGACGCCACTGCAGATGTCGAAGGGCTCCGAGAAGCTGCCATTGAACTGCACTATCCCCTTCATGTTGATGTGGAAGGATTCTATCATGCTCTGCAGTTTTGGTGGGCAGCCCATCTTTGGTAGAGCCTTAAATAGGCCAGTGTACACAAAATGCTGGAGAAACTCAGCGGGTGCAGCAGCATCTAAGGAGCGAAGGAGATAGGCAACGTTTCGGGCCGAAACCCCTCTTCAGACTGATGGGAGGCCATCTCTGTTGACGAGGTCGAACGCCGTGGTGAGGTCAATGAAAGCAACATACAGGGACATTCGCTGTTCTCTGCACTTCTCCTGGAGAGATTAACACATACTATAATTAAAGTATTGCACAGCATCTGAACTGATTATTCCTAATCATTAATTTGGCTCCATCTGTAAAACATATGCTGTATATTTCCACTGTAAATGTGTTGTAATTTTATTCACTGCTTGCATTCCACGCTGAGCAACATGTGTAGACAATAATCAAAGAGTCTAGTCAAAATTGTAGTGACATCGTAAATTCAATGAGATCAATCTGAACTTTATACAATAGCAAAAACAGGAGTCTATTTTGTATTGTCGTGAATAGCAAAATGAATGGAATTTGAAATTGTAAAAAGGCATGAAATGAGCATCCCCTGTTTTACACTGTTGTACAAGATCTACTCCAGTGAGCAGACAGTTGTATTTCCGTTCATGTAACTATCTGCCAGTTGGAAATTAGTACATTATCATGCAATATTTTTAAGGAACAAGTTAATACTGTAGGGTTACACAAAAAGCTGGAGAAACTCAGCGGGTGCAGCAGCATCTAAGGAGCGAAGGAGATAGGCGACGTTTCGGGTCGAGACCCTTCTTCAGACTCCGCTGAGTTTCTCCAGCTTTTTGTGTAACCCTCGATTCTCCAGCATCTGCAGTTCCTTCTTTAACAAGTTAATACTGTAGATGTCTTCATTAAAATAAGCAGCAGTACAAACTTTAAACCAACATCAAAGTGAGACCCTTCTTGGGTCAAAACATCACCAATCCATGTACTCCAGAGATCCTGTCTGAGTTACTCCAGCATTTGTGCTTTTTTTTGTAAACCGGCACCTGCAGTTCCTTGTTTCTACCCGTCCAGAATTCCAGGTACCTACACTCAATCAACCGCTTCTTGTAACAGTTCTTCTTCCATGAACTTTGTTCCACACTCTCCACCATGCGTCGGCACCAGCAGGCCCTCGTTCTATTTGTCCCACAGCTCCGGGCCTCACTCACCCAGATCTGCAATGGGCTTCAACTTTATTTTATTCTCTGCCAAATCTAAGAAAAAGGGTTCGGACCCAATAAATCACTTATCCATGTTCTCCAGAATGCAGCAGGACCCACTCAGTTGTTTCTTTTTTTGGTAAACCAGTATCTACAGTTTCTTATTTCTACAATATCAAAATGAGTTTGTGAAACCCATAATTAACAAACATGCCCCAAAGTTAGGTAAAATATTTTCATGGTTCGATGGACTCCAACAAAAGTGGAAAGTTGTTATCTATCTAACTATTTGTACTTTTATTCTATTTGATGGATTTGTACATTTCTGGTGGTGAGCAAATTTTGACAGTCCCTAAATGTCCCTGAGAAGCTGATCTTAAGCTGCCCTTTTGCATTGTACCAGTCTGTACAATGAAGCAGTTCCCACAGCAGTAGAGTGGCGCAGAAGTAGAGTTGCTGCCTTATGTTGCCAGAGACCCAGGTTCAATCCTAACTACGGGTGCTGGCTGTGTGGAGTTTGTACATTCTCCCTGTGACCGTGGTTTTTTCACTGCCATGGTTTCTTCCCATATTCCAAAGACGCACAGGTTTATCAATTAATCGGCTTCTGTAAATTGTCCCTGGTCAGCGCGGACCTGGTGGGCTGAAAGGCCTGTTTCCATGCTGTATCTCTAAACTAAACTAATGGTGCTGGGAGATCCTGCATGGTGGCTCATGGCAGTGGAGGGACAGTGACATAAGCAAGGATGGTGTGCGACTTGAGACACAAATTGTGGTTATGATACCCTCCCCTGTGGCTGCTGCCATTGTTCCTCCAGGTCTTAGAAGGCTTCTTATTTTTAATTTAATAATAAAAGAACAGTGAAGGAAAAAGAGAAATAAAGGTAGCAATGTTACAAAATTTTGAGATTTTAAAAATCAAGTCTGCAATTTATCCCATCAGATAAAGCATAAAAAGAAGTTTAATTTGACACCTAATGCACTTTCATATCTTCAGTATTAAGAAAGTTATGGCCATTTTCATACTCAGAAATTAGCATCTTGTTCCCTATTGCCTTTCAATCGACTTAACTCAAAAGCTGTGATCTGGAACAGTTAAAAGCCCATAACTTTCTTAAAAATTAAGAGAACTCAATGAAATTTTCAGTTATTATAGATTGAAGCATTCTGAAACAAATATGAAACAATTTTACTTGGATGACCTGAAATTAAAGCATATAATTAATTAGTTATCTAATTGTAGCTAATTACAAAATTCAATGAGTAGATCTAAACATCTATCCATTTCTTAAGAAAAGATAAACTTTTTTAAAATTGCCTAAGTGTCCAAATAACATTCACACACTAATTCACAATATAACATAATTTTTAAATCTCATTTTCATGAATTTCTGGCCCAAATGGAAGGAATTTAGTGTTTAATTCCTGTAAATTAATGGCCATTTAAATCAACTAGCGAGTGGGTTTTAGTGGAATGCGGTGGATTGGAACATTGCGGTTTGCGGTGAAGTCGGGAGGAAAAATACTGTTTGTTCATACATTTTTTTGGACCCCATTTTGCAACATGAAAATGTTATTAAAGCCTCCCGAAAAACCAACTTTTAATATAAAAATAAACTATTTACCTTTTTTTCTCCCCTACGCAAAATCCTTCCGGTTGTCGGCGCTTACGGCTTTTGAAGGCGATTTTTAAATTACTCTAGTTAATAAATAATTTAGAGTGATTTAAAAATACCTTCATTCATGAAATGTCGGAGCGATTTTTCTTCCGCAACAAAATCGCCCGACATTGATCGATTTTCCCTGCCTGTGGAAAACCTGCACTTTAAGCCCGCCCCCCTCTGAAAGGCGCCAAAGTCACGCACACGTGGAGCGGCAGAACTGCAGCGCTGCTCAAGGTAAGTTTTGTAACATACCTAATAAAGGGTGTCGAGATAGATAGACAAGCGAGTAGAAACAGATAGCGAAAGAGACAGAGAGCAGAGATAAGAAGCTAAGGAGATTGAAAGAAAAAGAGAAAGTAGAAAGAAAATAAATTAGGAGAGATATACCTATTTCATATCTTTACCCATCCATCACCCTGTTCTGAACCATTTAATTCGTAAGGTTATGTTATGTTGCACCATATGCTTGTAAAAACTCGATAAAAGGAGACCAAATCTTTAAGAATTGGTCTACTTTGCCTAGTAGGAGGAATCTCATTTCTTCAAGATGCAGTGTTTCCGACATATTTGAAATCCACATTTTGAACGTTGCCATGGTTGCGTTTTTCCAGAATTTGAGTATAAGTTTTTTTGCTGTTATTAAACCATAATTAAGAAGAGCTTCTTGGAACGTAGTTAATTTACATCCCTCTGCCATTGATCCAAAGATAATCAGTTCTGTATTGGGGTTCAATTTTGTGTTGAATAGTTTTGTAAAAGTTCCAAAGATTTCATTCCAAAATTTATGTAGTTTTGTACAAGAGACAAAGGAATGTGCTATAGTGCCATTTTGTGTTAGACGTTTATCACAAATGGGGGAGACATTTGGAAATATTTTATTCAATCTGGTTTTCGAGTAATATAATCTGTGTAAAATGTTAAATTTATTTAGGTTATGTCTTACATTAATCGAACATTTATGTACATATAATAATTTTTTTCCCATCTGTTGTTTGGGATTTTTATCAATAACTCTTGTTCCCAGTCCCTTCTAGTTGCCTCTGTTATTGGTGTTTCGATATTTAAAATTATAGAATAAATATGATATTACATTGCTTGATTCTGTCTTTCTATTCATTCCTTCCTCGAATAAATCTGAGGTTAGAGTTTGATATCCTTGTATATATTTTTTCAAATAATCTTGAAAATCTTGATATATCTCTAAACTAAATTTTACAATAATTTCCTTTTACGAGAGATTTTCTTTTACTATTTTTTCTTGGGAAAATGGGCAGCATAGTGGCACAGCTGGTACAGCTGCTGTCTCACAGTGCCAGAGACCCCGATTTGATCCTCACCTTGAGTGCTGTCTGTGTGAGTTTGCACATTCTCCCTGTGATCTCATGGGTTTCCTTCTGGGCGCTCCGGCCTCCTCTCACATCCCAAAGACATGTGGGTTTGTAGGCTTATTGGCTGCTGTAAATTTCTCCTCGTCTGCAGGGAGTGGATGAGAAAGTTGGATAACATGGAACTCATGTGAACGGGTGATCGATGGTCGGCATGAACTCAGTGGGTCGAAGGGCCTGTTTCCATGCTGGATCTCTAAACTAAACTAAGGTGCAGACATGATCCAACCCTTTAGAATGCTAAAAGAATTGTAGGAGACAAAATTTTCTTTAATTATATTTTCTTGGGATTAGGAATCAGTGAAAAATCATGTATTTATTGCCTTGTCCTGGTTGCCATGTAAAGTTGTGATAGTCCTTGAATTGCTGTAGTCCAGGCATTCCTTGTGTTCCTTTATTAGCTAGCGAGCTTCAGAGGTTTAATTCAATGACAATGAAGAATACATTTCCCTGTTGGGCTGAGGTGTAAATTGGAGATGATTGTGGTTCTAGTCACCTGCTTGCTCTGTCTTTCCCAGTGGCAGACTGCTGATTCAAGAGGTAGTGCAGACAGTAATGTCGTACTGTGCTTTATTGATATGGATCTATGGAAGTGGTGGAGGGAGAAGATGTCTAGGCCAGTTGCCGAAGTTGTACAGGATTGTGTATAATTTACACACCCATCGAAGTGAGTGGAGTGTACCGCACCATGCGAGCCTTACTATTTGGATAAGCTACCTTCTTGCATCAGAATACCAAGCTTGTAGTGGTTAAGTAATAATTGTAAATTGTCCCTAACGTGTAGAATAGTGTGAGTGTACAGGATAGCTGGTTGGTATGGACTCAGTGGCCGAAGGGCCTGTTTCCGCGCTGTATCTCTAAATTTAAGTAAAGAAAATTAGTTAAGGAAAGCAAACAGAATAAGAATAAATGAGTATTTTTCAGCTTGACATTCTGTTAATGATGAGCTGCCTCAGTCTGCATTGGGCATTCGACTACTCTCACATTAATGCCCAGGATGAAGTAACAGGGCACAACACGTCAGTTTTCTGATAATACAACCAAAATGGGAATGTGAGCTGTAACGGGCACAAATAAAAAAGAATATATACAAAACGGTGACAGAAAAAGGATTGGAGTGGCGGCGCTGCCTTAGCAGCTGTTGCTCGCCTGCAGTCCGTCTGTTCTTTCTTTTTTTGTTGTTTTCTTGTCCTGTTTTAGCTTGTTAATTTTAGTTATTAGGTTGTGTATGTGTGGGGGGGGGGGGGTTGGGAGAAATGTGTTTTAGTCTCTTCCTTCGGGGGATGCGACTTTTCTTGTCGTATCCCCCATCTCCGTCTCCGTCTGCGTAGGACTAATGGCGGAGCTGGCAGCCTCAAACTGCGACCGACCTCGAGGCTCTGGAGGCAGAGCCAGCCAGGACTTGCCAGCGCGAGGCTGGCCGACTTCGGGGCTGTGGCGCGTTCCGCCGGCCTGACTCGGGGCTGAGGCGATGTTCCGGCGGCGGCGGCGGCAACCTGACTTCGGAGGTTCGGCCGAGGGCCCAGTAGACGACATCATCGGGAGCTCGCAGGTCACAGGTTGGTGACCTGTTTTTCCGGAGCTCCGACAGCAACAGCTTCGTCCGCTGGACTGGAGGGAGGCAGCTTCGGCAGCTTCGACCGCACCGGGCCACAGAGTTGAACCGGCCCATTCGCGGAGCACGGTTGTGCCGCCGGACTTACTTACCATCACCCGGTGGGGTCACAACATCGGAGGCCTGAATCGCCTCAGCGCAGAGGAAGAACAAAAAGGGAAGAGACAAAGACTTAAGATTTTTGCCTTCCATCACAGTGAGGAGGTATCTGGTGAACTCACTGTGGTGGATGTTAAATTTGTGTTTATTGTGTGTTTTGTTATTTTATTATATGTATGACTGCAAGGCAACAAAATTTCGTTCAGACCAAAAGGTCTGAATGACCATAAAGTTTCCAAGATTCCAAGATTATGCAAATAGGTAAAAGGCAATTGATCTTGGAGGAAGAATAGGATAAATATTTTAAAATATTGAATAATGAATAGAAGCCAATTTACAGAAACATCTTTGTGACTAGCTGCATATTACATAGAAGGTTAGTGTGGTATTTTGACTTTTTTGCATGTGGCCTGGAGGACAAGAAGTAATCTTGCAATATTTATTTAGAACATTCATGAAATTATACCTGAAACACTGCACTTTTTCCTGTATGTAAGAAAATGATATATATATATATATATATGCCATTTGTAACTACACCGTAGATTCACTGCATTCATTCCTGAGCTGATTATCCTATTAATTGTTTTATAATTGGCCAATACACTTTGGAGTTTATAAGAACAAGGCTTAACAGATATAAGATTCTGAAAGGCACTGACAGGGTAGATGCTGATAGCCTGATTTCCTAGCCTGGAAAATCTTGATTCATTGGCTATGGGATCACAATGCCTTGCTTACAGCATAGATATACACAAAATGTTAAGATAACTTGGTGGATCAGTCAGCATCTCTGGTGTAAAGGAATAGGTGACGTTTCAGATCGAAACCTTTCAATAGGTCTATGGGTCAAGATGTATTGAGGGGTCTTAACCCAAAACGTCACCTATTCCTTTACTCCAGAGATGCTAACTGACCTGCTGAGTTAATTTTGTGTTTTTCTTTGATGTAAACTAGCATTTGCAGTTCCTTCCTTAACATTTTGCCTATAGCATGCTTCTTCTCATGTATTCTCGTGTTTTCTCAGGTTGCTAACTGGCTTTCATGGATCCAGGTTGTTGGTCATTGGATGTTCTTCGGCATTCCACATTTAGTAAAATTATATTTCAAAATGGATTATCTGATTTACCTGACTGTGCAACAACCCATCATCTCCACTCAGGCTGGCTACAGCATGGTTTCTGTTAGCAGTTTCTATTTGAACTGTAGCTTCATGAGCTTCATGAGCTTCATGAGATGTATTTCCCTGCAATGGTGGGTATTAGTATCCGTCAAAATTATTAATAGACAGTTTACAACAGTAAACTCTATGAGACTGTATTTTGTGTGGCTATGTGATATGGAAATGGCATCAGTGAGAATACAAATACAATGTTATAAAGTATTACTATTGTCAGCATATTTGGAATGGGGGGTAATGGTTGAGGATCTTTATCCTGAATATTGGCGTCTCTGGTTTTGAAAACGTCACCTACTTTTGCTCTCTTATGCCCGTTATCTCAATGTTGAGGAAAATTAGTAACATATAATAACCTTAAAATTATGGCCTATCCCAGTATTTGGAATGAATTGTTGAACCTGTGATCTGACAACATTACAGGAATTTGTTACACATTTTCTCATAGAGCTTTCAGGTTTTCCATTCTATGTACAAACAATGACTCACACCATGCAATTACAAATCTTATTTAAAGCTCTTATTTCCCACCCTTAATATCAATTATATTCACAATGTTTAATGAACTAGACTTCTTTAATGAGTCAGTTATAGTTTTAGTTATATCTCTCAAGTGCTCAGTTGTAAGTTTGAGTCACACGCTTTATATATATATTATTATCCCAACCCATTCAGCGACAAGTTTAAATCATGTAGTACTGTGGATGTGGGATAGCATGTCATTCCATGTAATTCTACACCAGCTCCGTCCTGTTTGCTGTAATTTTGGCTCGGGTCTACTGAAAGACTTGGTTTGGTTGGGTCGGGTTGAAAACCCACGTGGTTACAGGGAGAGTTTACAAACTCTGTGCAGACACCACCCATTGTCAGGATCAAACCCGGGTGTCTGGGGCTGTAAGGCAGCAACTTCACTGCTGCGCCACGGTGCTGCCACTGCCTTCCTTCCTTTTATAGGCACTAGGAGTAGTCACCCCTGAACACTAACTACTGCTTGTTAAATCTCCCGCAACACTCCTACTTTCAGCTGTTCCCCCAGAAGTGAAACTCACTTGGCCTCACACTTCTGGTTGGTCAAGACTCAAGAGTGTTGTCATATGTTCCAGATAGGACAATGAAATTGTTACTAGCTGCAGCACAACAGAAAATGTAAACATAGTATATAACAGGAGAAGAAATGTTCAGTGTGTATATATACACATGCACACATACTCAATAAATAAACAGATATAGTGCAATAATATTAATAGTCTGGACGTTACAGTTTTCAGGTTCCTGTACCTTCTTCCCGATGGCAATGGTGAAATGAGTGTGTGGCCAGGATGGTGTGGGTCTTTGATGATGTTGGTTGCCTTTTTGATGAATCGAGTTGGAGTAAAGGTTGAAAGAATACTATTATTTAATAGCTGCAATTATTTATGACTCATTGTGGTGGAGAGAAGCCCTTTCCATTATAGCAGTTGATGTTTTTTTATTATTTAATTGTTTGCTTTATGTCTGCAGGTAGCTGCTTTCCATATGAATATCATTTAATAACAGTACATTTTTACAAAGTAATACAATAAAAGCCTTTTAATTTGCCATTTCACTATCTGGAACATTCTAGCAACTAACATTTCAGAAATCCCTGCATATAATTGACCTTTCTCCAATAATCATGTTCCATATTGGAGCCATCCAGCATGTGATTCTGGCCTCCTGTGGTGAGTTTATTGAACATAGACATAGAACTGTACAGCATAGGAACAGGGCCTTCATCCCACAAAGTCTGTGCTGAACATGATACCAAGCTAACTAATCTCATCTGCGGTCATAGTGGTTTTACAGGGACTTCCCCTTCCATTTAACACTAATGTTCATCTGATAGTAATCTATTATCTTTGCAATGTCATAAATGTATTGAAAAATATAACTGTTGATTATTTGGCCTTTCCAGTTGACTGGCATTTGTCATTTCTGGTACATAGCAGATAACAAAATGTTTTTTATAGCTTTGACATTCAAAGGAAAGTTTTCCACAAAATATTCCTCAATATTTTTATTCCTCAATATTTCTGCTACATTTACTAGTTTTCAGAAATAAAACCAATAGATTCTTCAACTGTTTGTTCATGGTACATGTACAAGAACTTGCATGTGGTCTATTAGCCTTCATTGCAAACAGTTTGGAATTTATTCTGGGCTTTGACATGATCTAATTTGGAGTACTACACCGAATATAGAATATGTTTTGTGCAATTTGCATCTCTGAACCTGAGGATGCCAGTGTATCTTCGATTCACTGGACTGATTGAGGGACTGACCTATGAGGCGAAATTGAGGTACAAAGAATGAGTTGACCTTATTGGGAGGCAAGATTCTGAGAGTGCTGGGGTAGTGCATCTATTTGTCACAGAAGTCTACAATCTATAACCGAGATGCATTGTTTCAACATGAAATATGGTCGTCTAAAATGATGTGAAGAGAAATTTATTTCTGCAGAGTATTGTAAGTCATTGGATTCTACAACTCATAAGGGTATAGATATGGTATATTCAAAGATGAGTTTCAAACATTTTTTTCAAGCTGAATGGGGATGAGGTGGGGTAACTTGTTGCGGCACCAGATGAGCGATAATGTTTGAACAGGAAAATGTCTCACGGATCATGTTACTCATTCCATTTACTTATGTTCATATGGTGCTACTAACAATTTATGGAATGATCAATGTTTAAACAGAATTTGAAATTTTCACAATTGATTGTAATGTTATGAAAGTACATACGAATGTATTAAACTTGTATAAATTATTAAATTACAATATTGTTACTCGAGAAAGTGAGTCCATATTCTTGATTAAAAAAGATAATATGATGTCAGTGGCAAAACTGGAAGAAATGTCAATGCAAAATGTTCGCCGATCAAAGGTTAATTGAATTAACATCTTTAAAATTATCACATCAGGATGAGTAGCCTGAAGTGGATTTCTGATCAGTCGCCGAAGAGAAAAAGCTTTATACTTAATTGAAACCATTGCTTGTTTTGGTGGTTGGCTGGCCATGTGTATGCTGCACCACTGTTGCAAGAGTGATAGGAGGCCAGTTCTTGCTGGTGTAGTGCTCCTCCCTGAACTGCCATCTGTAATGCCCCCAACATCAGCAGTATTCTGTGCTGTATACAGAAACAGGCATCAAACAGGAAATTAAAAATGCGTGCAACAAAGGTAAAACAGTTATAATGGGTGACTTCAATCTACATATAGATTGGGTGAATCAAATTGGCAGGGGTGCTGAGGAAGAGGATTTCTTGGAATGTATGCAGGATAGTTTTCTAAACCAACATGTAGAGGAACCAACGAGAGAGCAGGATATTCTAGATTGGGTATTGAGTAACGAGGAAGGGTTAGTTAACAGTTTTGTTGCGCGTGGCCCCTTGGGCAAGAGTGACAATAATATGGTTGAGTTCTTCATTAGAATGGAGAGTGACATAATTAATTCAGAAACAAGGGTTCTGAACTTAAAGAAAGGTAACTTTGCGGGTATGAGATGTGAATTGGCCAAGATAGACTGGCAATTGATTCTTAAAGGGTTGACAGTGGATAGGCAATGGAAGGGAATTAAATACTGCATGGATGAACTACAACAATTGTTCATCCCAGTTTGGCAAAATAATAAATCAGGGAAGGTAGTACATCCGTGGATAACAAGGGAAATCAGGGATAGTATCAAAACAAAAGATGAAGCATACAAATTAGTCAGAAAAAGCAGCCTGCCAGAGGACTAGGAGAAATTCCTCTTTCCAGAGAGTCCAGCAGAGTTGACAAAGGGATTAATTAGGAAAGGGAAAATAGATTATGAAAGAAAACTGGCAGGCAACATAAAAACTGACTGCAAAGGTTTTTATAGATATGTGAAGTGAAAAAGATTAGTTAAAACAAATGTAGGTCTCTTGCAGTCAGAAACAGGTGAATAGAACATGGGGAACAAGGACATGGCAGACCAATTGAATAACTACTTTGGTTCTGTCTTCACTATGGAAGACATATATAATCTGCCGGAAATAGCAGGGGACCGGGGGTCAAATGAGATTGAGGAACTGAAGGAAGTGGTGTTAAGTAACTTGAATGGATTAAAGGCTGATAAATCCCCAGGGCCAGATAGGGTGCATCCCAGAGTACTTAAGGAAGTAGCCCCAGAAATAGTGGATGCATTAGTGATAATTTTTCAGAACTCTTTAGATTCTGGAGTAGTTCCTGAGGATTGTAGCTAATGCAACCCCACTTTTTAAAAAGGGAGGGAGAGAGAAAACGTGGAATTACAGACCAATTAGTCTAACATCGGTAGTGGGGAAACTGCCCACTGAGTCAATTATTAAAGATGGAATAGCAGCACATTTGGAAAGTGGTGAAATCATTGGACAAAGTCAGCATGGATTTATGAAAGGTAAATCATGCCTGACGAATCTTATAGAATTTTTCGAGGATGTAACTAGTAGAGTGGATGAGGGAGAATCAGTGGATGTGTTATATCTGGACTTTCGGAAGGCTTTTGACAAGGTCCCACATAAGGGATTAGTATGCAAACTTAAAGCACACGGTATTGGGGGTTCAGTATTGATGTGATACTGTTTCCAAAATTGCCGACTTTCATCCCCTTTCAACCTTCTTAGTTCCAAGGACAGCAATTTCATATTCTCCAGTCCAACCTTCTGCTGTAGTCAAATCTGTCATCCCTGAAATAATCTAGCAAATCTTTTATGCGCCTACTCTGGCACTTTTACATCTTTCCTAAAGCATGATAAATTGGATGTAATATTCCTGCTGTGATATAATGGGCAATTTGCATAGATTCAACATAATTTTCCTGCTTTTGTGCTCTGTGCCTTTATTTATAACTCCACTGATCCCATGTGCTTTACTAACCACCTTTTCATCATGCCCTTCCATTTTTAAGGATTTATGCACATGCATGCTCTGGTTCCATACTCCTGCACACCCCATGAAACTTTCCATTTAGTCTATATTCTGTCTTGTTATTTTTTCCAACAATATGCCACTTCATAACATCTTACTCATTCCATCCACCATTTGTCTGGCCATTCAGTTTATCTGTACCTTGCAGTTCATCATCGTCTTCCTCACAGATTAAAGGCCACCAGGGGCACCGCACGATTGGCAACCCCGCCAACAGTCTGTCTGTTTTCTAGTGTGTGTTAAAAGTTTGTGTAAATGTTCTCCGGTTTGGGCAGAAAGTAAACATGCTGATACATTTCTTAATCACCACATCATTGTGAAGGGACTGGTGATTGTGGAGACCAAGGAACTTGCAGCTGTTGAACACCTCTACATTAGCTCCATTGATGATGACAGGATTGTTTTCACCACCCGCTTCTCTTGGTCAGCACCAAACACTTTTATCTTGCGGATGTTAAGGGCTAGGTTGTTCTGGTACCGTGACGCAAAGCACCCAGTCTCTTTCCTGTACTCATCATTGTTGCTGCACTGTTGGACAACATTGGTATCATGCGCGAACTTAAAGATTAATCTGTCCGTTGCACTTGGCCACACCGGCATGGGCGTAGAGGGAGTAGAACAAGAGACTTAGCACACAACACCTAGGAGCACCAGTGTTGAGAGAGAAAATGCTATGATCAATTCTAACAGACTGAGGTCTGCCGATCAGGAAGTCCAAATGCCAGTTACAGAAGGGGTGCTCGAGGCCCTAGTCAGAAGTTTAGAGAGAAGAGCTTATTGAGTATTATGGTGTAGAAGGCTGAGTTTAGTCAATTCATATCATTCTAACATTGGTGTTCTTATTGCCAAGGTAATAAGTTGAATGTAATGTCTGGGAGATAGTGCCTTTCCTCTGTGCAAATTGCAAAGGGTCTAGATTGTCTGGAAGACCGGAACAGATGTGTGCCATTACTAAACTTTCAAAGCATTTCATTGTGGTCAAAGTTAGTGCCCCTGGGCAGTAGTCTTAGAAGACAGACCACTTTAGTTTACTAGGGGACTGGAATGATGAACATTTCCTTGATGCAGATGGGGATATGTTGAAGTAAGAGGTTGAAGATGTCACAAATACAGTGGCCAGATGATTTCAGAACCAATGGATGTACAGGGAGTAGGGGCTCTAATGGTGCTGGCAGCTCTCCAAGAGTTTATACCCGTGAAAGCAGTTTTCACTTATGCCACTGAGAAATATGGGACAGAGCCAACAGAGGACGGGGAACATGCCTTGATAGTACTTCAACGTTTACCTGTTAAACATGCTGTGAAAGGCTTTGAGCTCACCCAGTAGAGAACCTCTGCCCTACCTTGGTAAGGAATCTAAATTACTTCTCATATGGATCTGGTGACCTTATTATGGACACCGCTTCAACCACTGCCTTACCTATTCCCTCTGCTTCATGTTCTTTTTTGATTTTGAGAGTATCTATTTTGACCAGAAGACCAGAACAATGTTCCATTATTGATGAGTGTTTGACGGTTCACAGCCTGTACTTACTGCCGTTTAGAAGGATGAGGGGGACCTCATTGAAATGTACCAAATAATGGATAGTGGATGTGGAGAGGATGTTTCCACTAGTAGGAGGGCCTGGAACCGAAGGGCATAGCCTCAGAATAAAAGGACGTACCTTTAGAAAGAAGATGAGGAGAAATTTCTTTAGCCAGAGGGTGGTGAATCTATGGAATTCATTGTCACAGACGGCTGTGGAGACCCTGTCAATGGGCAATTTGAAGGCAGAGAGTGACAGGTTCTTAATTAGTAAGGGTGTCAAAGGTTACGGCAGAAGAATGGGTTGAGTTCAAAAGTTAGATCAGCCATGATTGAATGGTGGAGTAGATTCGATGGGCCAAATAGCCCAATTCTGCTCCTCTGACTTATGAACATGAATTCCACAAAAGGACTCAATGTTCCAGAGTTACTCAGTGGGTCAGGCAGTATCTCTGGAGAATATGGATAGGTGACGTTTCGAGTCGAGAAGGTTAAATTCTGTTAGTGTGTATATTAAGGGTTAGCAATCTGAATTAGAATTTACCTTTAAGTGATTATTTACAATTTCTCATGGTGCAGATTGTGAAAAATAGGGAAAAATTGATCTCATTTGTCAGCTGCAAATTGCAATCCATGGGCAATAAAGCTTGAAGTTGCATGGAAGGTAATGTAATTGTGTTGGGGGGAAAAAACACGCTGTAATACTGTGCTTTATGGCACGGAGACACACTCTTTTTGCACTGATGCACTACGTTTGAAGAAACATTCTGAGAATATAGGGGAATAGTCGTGGCAATTATTTAGAATACAATGTAAAGGTTAATAGAAGTTTAATGGTACATTAAGCCAATGACATTTAGATAGCAATTTCCATTAACTTCAATAGGACCAAATGTGCAGAGGTGAATATGAGTGGAGACTTGTAATTTATTTGCTTAATGTTAGTGACGAAGAACTCATTTCTACTCCATAAAGTTTCATACTAAGACCACTTTGCTGTTCTGTAGCACCAAGATCAATATTTCCCTTTAAATTGAGTGCACGTTCTTCAGTGTTATGGCACAACATTATGTTGAAATACTCACTGTGTAATGGTCAGTTCCAATCACATATTTTTGCACCTCTGCTACAAATTTTATTTCTTCAATATTGTTTGGTTCTTTTCAAACAAATGTCTGGCTTGCAAGAAAATGTCGAAATGGTCAAAAGGCTGTGTGCTAATCCGTTTCATGATTTAGTTTTCCCCTCTCTATCTGTACACTGTGGATGGCTCATTTGTAATCATGTACTGTCTATCCGCTGAGTGGTTAGCACGTAATAAAGTTTTTCACTCTTTCCCGGTACACGTGACAATAAACTAAACTAAACTCTAGACAGATACAAAAAGCTAGAATATCTCAGTGGGTCAGACTGCATCCCTGGAGAAAAAGAACAGGTGACATTTCGGGTCGAGACCCTTCTTCAGACCCCCTGACTCTCAATGTGAAGAAAGGTCTTGACCCGAAACATCACCTGTTCCTTTACTCCAGACATGTTGTTTGACCCGCTGAGTTATTTCAGCTTTTTTTCCATCTTCAGTTTAAACCAGCATCTGCAGTTCCTTCCTAAATCAAACTCTATGTGGATCCATGCTGATGTAAATCAACTCAAGGGACACAGATTCTAACGACTACACATTAGGGAGATGTGCTGTGGGGTTTATGACATCATTAGAATATCCAAACTCCACCTTGACTGTGACAGAATGTCATAATGTTCCATTCAATCTTTGTTCACTGTATGAAGAATCAATTGTCAAATCTTACTTGCTTTGTACAGCCTGCTGCCTCCTGAGAGAAATTGGTTGAGGATTGATGAAATGAAAGGTGTATAATCACTCCAAAACATCACTGTGGGGAGTCAAAGTGGATTCGTTTGTGTCTTTTGCTGTTACATCTTAATACTCATGACGCTACTGGTCTGTTCAAAAATTTCAGGTCAGTTCTCAAATATTATGAATGAATTGCTCTGAGGATTGTTTGTACTCTTGCTGATTTAGGTATTGAGCTATCATTGTGAGGATATTTTAATTTAAATTGTATATGATAGTCAAGCTGGCCTCAAATTATCTTTGGAGAGTCGATCAAGAATGAGGAGAAAGATTAAAAATCTTCTCTAAATACATTTAAAATGTCAACACTAAATAAATTTAGGTTCCCTCGGATAACCATTCACTTAAGGTTTATTTACAATGAGCATGAAACAAACCATAAAAGTAATTGGCTTATTTAAGAACAGATTTATTTCTCTACCATTGAACATGTCGAATACTTGTCTATATTGTGCCTTTAATTTCAGCAATATACTTGCACTATTTCCAATTTACTATTTTTCCCAAAGCTCTACCTAACTAATTTCTTTCTCTCTGCTTATTATTTTAATATCATTTTTCATTCATATAAAATATATAGCCAGAAAAATAAGCACAAAATATCTTTAGCTTCCTTTTCCTCTGCCACAAATTGAACCAGTAGTCATAGTCTCAGTTGGAGACAAGGTCGCCCTGTGGTTGAGGTAATAGAGCCACAGCCTCACTGCACAAGAGGTCCAGGTTCAGTCCTGAACTTGGGTCCTGTCTGTGTGGAGTTTGCAAGGTCTTTACAAGTGTCCGCATGGGTTTCCTCCAGTTGCTCTGGTTTCTTACCACGTCGAACGACATATGGGTGGGTGGGTTATTCGTTGTTGTAAAATTGTCCCTCTTGTGCAGCTGAGTGGTGTTGATGAGATTATGATTGGATTAGTGAAAATAGGTACTTGATGGTCGGCAAGGAGTTGGTGGGCTGCTGGGCCTGTTTTCATGCTGTATCTCTCTGTGATCTAACAGGAGGATCTTTCCTCAGAATTATTTACCCAAGAGCAATGTGGAAGCTCACTCATTGTGTTTGTTCAGAGATTGATAGATTCCTGAGTGTTAAAGGAATCAAGACGATATGAGGATAGTGCAGAAAAATGGAGCTGTGGTTGACATATGGTAGACTTGCCCAAGGGGTCAGATGATCAACTTCCGTTCCCAATTCTTCGTTTATGATAAACTGAATATCTTTGAAGGCCTTAGAGGGGTCGCACGGTGGTGCAGCGATAGAGTTGCTGCCTTACAGTGCCAGAGACCCGGGTTTGACCCTGACTACGGGTGCTGTTCGTACAAAGTTTGTGCGTTCTCCCTGTGACCTCCGTGGGTTTTCTCTGAGATCTTTAGCTTCCTCCCACACTCCAAAGACATACAGGCTTGTAGGTTAATCAGCTTGGTATAAACGTAATTTGTCCCTATTGTGTGTAGGATAGTGTTAATGTCTGGGAATCGCTGGTCAGCACAGAAACGTTTGGCTGTATCTATAAAATGTTTCCACACTGTACCTCTAAAACTAAACATAGCCTCACAATACTGCTATGCATCCCAATCTGAATCTGATCCATTTTGGGTCTCTTTCCAACATTGTAGTATAAGCTCTTCAATCGAGGCGAGAATTCTTGCAATTCATTTTTGCACCTCCTTTACTACACCCATTCTAAAAAATAAGTAATGTTACAGCAGAGGAAATGATCAATATAGGCCAGGAGCCTCCAAACTTTTCAGCATGAGGGCCACACTATATATTTGGCACATTTTTGCGGGCCGTACACACACCACACATACAGTCACACACTTACCCACACTCACTCACACCCACACGCACCCACACACAAATACCCACTCACACACCCACCCATGCACATAATCACACACACACTCACCCACTCACTCACTTGTTACCCTACGGCAAACTGACGTGTAAATTCCCGCGCTACCACAGAACCCGCTAAATAGCCCGCAGCACGGAACGTGTTAAGTGCTTGCCGCGGACCGGATAAAATCTCGTGGCAGGCCGGATGTGGCCCGCGGACCATAGTTTGGAGACCCCTGATATAGGCAAACTACTTTCATTTCACTGTGTTCTTACAGTAAATCTTAAGCTGAACAGTTCTGGAGGCAATATATAATTTCAGATATGTGGGTGATATGGGGATGTATATTAAATAATACTCTTCAACCATTTAATAGCATTCTAAATAGCTTCAGAACATTTATTTGTTATAGTAAGCTAGTCAATGCATCGAAATGACTGGGATTAAATAGCAATTTATTACTTGTATTGAAATTTCAAAACATTTTCTTTAATGTTCATGATGGCTATTTCTGCTTTAGTTTTCACATTTATTGTGCTGTTTTCTACTATTTTACTTCTGTAAACACGTGGAATGAAATCCAGCTCAAATAGGCTGTTTTTTAAAAATAAACTATAGTAACTGTAGATAATACATCACATTATTCCCTGCCCTAACCTTTAAGGCCCTCATGTAACCTCCTTCAGTCAGAAAAAGAGGAGAGTGGATTTAACATTCTAATGATAGCTACGGTAATTCAAAATAATTTGTGAGGCATACAGTATTTCTGTAGTTTGCTGGGTGAAGATTGTAGGTTTGCAGATTACACTTGAAGTTTAATTTTGTAAAGCACTGCCAGTCTGAGGATATGACACTGAGTCTGGCATTTTAACATTTCTGACGTTATAATTTTGTACCAGAAAGGTTTGCTGAGGTGACACTTGTGTCAAACCCAACACTGCATTATGCAGTTCCACAAAGATGTTCCTGGAATTTGCATGTGAAAACATTTGGAGATGTATAATTGAAGAAATGTATAGTGATGCAATGAAGAGCCAAGCCTGCGATGGAGGAAGTCTTGAACTAAAAGTCTAATGCCCAATAAATATAAAATGTTGCAGATACTGGACATTTGAAAGAAAAGCATTAAATGTTGGTAACAGCTGGTCGAGCAGTCTCTTTGAGAAAGAGAACAGTGTTACAATGTGTAGGAAGGAACTGCAGATGCTCATTTAATCCAAAGATAGACACAAAATGCTGGAGTAACTCCGGGGGTCAGGCAACATCTTTGGAGAAAATAAATAGGTGACGTTTCAGGTCAGAACCCGTTCTCAGACTGAATGATAGAGAAGGCCAGAACAAAACAGGGCCAGCACCAAATGACCTCAGGAAGGAATCTATAATGGCCCGTTGGTGGTTGGGGAAGATGCGGTAAAGATTGGGATAAAAGGATGCAAACAGTGAAACTAATAGAACAACTGGAGTGGGGGAGGTGAGTGATGGGGGAGAGAGGGAAGAAAAAAATGCAGGAGTTACTTGAAATTATATCAATCAATGTTCATACCACTGGGTTTTAAGCTTGATGCCAGACACCTGTCTTTTCACCGGAATTAGAATGCGCTAAGAGGAGTAGAGTGGAGTGGAGTGCGCTAAGCAAGTGGAAGTGGAGTGGAGTAAAAAGCAGAGGGAAAAGTCTGTAACTGGATGTGAGATGGAAATAATTAATCAGCAAAATATATATTGGTGGAAGGCATGGGATCAGGAATTGGAGGTCATGTACAAGATGTTAGTAAAGCCACATTTGGAGTATTATGTACACTTCTGATCGCCCTACTGTAGGAAGGATGTCATTAACCTGGAAAGATTTATCCAAAAAAGATTTATGAGGATGTTACCAGGTCTGGTTTAAGGAAAGGTTAGCTAGGTTGAGTTTTTTTTCCATGGAGCATAAGAGGCTTTATACCTTGTTGTGGTATAAAATCATGAGGGGCATGATTTAAAATCATAAAGTGAATAGCCACAGATTTCCCTGGGGTAAAGGAGTCTATAACAGAGGCGTAGATTTAAAGTGAGAGGAGAAAGATTTAAAAGGGACCTGAAGGCCAATGTTTTCGCACAGATAATGTCAGAAAATAGAATTAGCCATCAGAGAAAGTAGAAGATATGGGTACAATTATGACATTTAAAGGGACTTGAACAGGTACATGGATAGGAAAGGAAAAGGCACAAGACACTGCAGATGCTGGTGTTCTACAAAGTGACTACCTAATTTATGTTCGGTCATACCAATGCATCATGGATAAGATAGGTAAATCACTGTTTCAGATGGAAGGGGACAATTTGGAGCCACTGGCCACTAGGATTGGAGGTAGCAAGGGATAGATATAGAATTTCTGAGCAGGCATGTGTATGGATTGCTAGGAGGGCGAATGTAAGGGGAAATAATACAATTAATGGCATGACCCTTAACAGCATTGATGTACAGAGAGATCTTGGGATCCAAGTCCATAACTCCCTGAAAGTGACAAAATAGAATGGTAAATAAGGCATATGGTTTGCTTGCTTTCATTGGTTAAAGCTTTAAGTATAAGACTCAGGAAGTCATATTGCAGTGGTATAGGACTTTGGTTAGGCTGCGTTTGGAGTATTTTGTGCAGTTCTAGTCGCCCCATTAGAAAAAAGATGAGAGGCTTGGGAAACGGTATGGAGGAGGTTTACCAGAATGATGCCTGGATTAATTGGTATTAGCTACGGGGTTGGGCAGACTTTATGAGAGGCTTAGATAGGGTAGACGATCAGAACCTTTCTCCTTGGATGGAAATAACAAAAATGAGGGAGCATAGGTTTAAGATGAGAGGGTTAAAAGTGTAAATGAGATACGTGGGGCAAGTTTTTTTTACACAGAGGGTGCATGGAATGCACTGCCATGGGTGTCGTGGAGGCAGGGGGGTGGGATCTCGTGCAGGACAGAGGCACGTGAGAGGCTAGAAGTTGGTATGGAGGATGGTGTGGGAAAGGTTAATGGACAGAATAGGCAGATGAACGGCAGAGAGTGAGGAAGCAGGGTTGGTTGAAACTGCAAGTATTTTAATGCAAGGGGCCTGACGGGTAAGGCAGATGAGCTTAGGGCGTGGATAGGTACGAGCGACTGGGACGTTGTAGCTATGACTGAAACCTGGTTAAGGGAGGAGCAGGACTGGCAGCTCAATGTTCCGGGGTACAGGAGCTTCGGGAGAGACAGGGGTGAGGAAAAAAGAGGAGGGGGAGTTGCATTGTTGGTTAAGCAGGATGTCATGGCTGTGATCAGAGGTGATATTATGGATAGTTTGTTTAGTGAGGCTATAATGGTGGAGCTGAGGAACAAGAAAGGGATGATCACTGTAAAGAGCGTACACTCACACAGAGTTTCTTTACTAAGCTTTATTGATCACATATATACTGGTGCCCTAGCTGTACATGGTCTGCACGTTTTACTAGAGGAGGAACTAGGGGATGGAGAGACATTAATATACTTGATAAGAGGGGAGTGGTTAGTAAGGCTACACAACCTATAATTAAAGGGACATGCACTAATCATCTACATCCTTCCTCTTACAAAGAAAGGAACGTGACGGCCGACCATGTCTCATGCACTAGGGCACTGGAAATGAACAGACAATAAAATAGCAGCAATCACATATAATCGCCGTAACGGTCAGGCGCGCGTACAATACGGCCCGAGCGGGTGCGAATCCCGCTCACACCCCCTCCCCCCAAAGGAACAGGACCCGGGGAGGACACCCCGACAGGAGAGCCGCGAGGCGGGGACACGCGCGGTGACAAAGGGATGGAAGGCGAGCGACTAGGCGACGGGGGAGAAACGGGCGGAGGCACGGGAACAGGCACAGGGAGAAGGACCGGGACAGGCCGAGCAGGCGCGGGTCTAGTGACCACAGCAGACGGGAGAGCAGACAGAGGGGAAGCATGGGGAACAGCAGGAGGAGGAGGAGGCTCATTCACCAGGCGGAGGTGCTGACGGGACCGACGGTAAACAGCGCCATCGAGGTTGACCAGATAGGAGCGAGGAGAAGTGGCAGTCCCGACAACAATCGCAAGGCCAGGGCGACCGGAGGTGGAACGCATGCGGACAACCTGACCAGGGGAAAGAGGAGGTAGTGCACGGCAGGACCTATCATGGGAGCGCTTCTGAATGGACTGCCTAGCAGCGATGCGCTCACGGACCATGGCAGGTTTCAATACTGCAGGGGCAAGAGTTTGCTGGGCCACCGGGATGGGAGGGCGAGTGACCCGGGACATGAGGCGCTGCGCCGGGGACCCCAAGACGCTGTCACGGGAGATGTTTCGGAGGTTGAGGAGAGCGAGGTAAATGTCAGATTTTGATGCACGGCAGCGTTCCAATAAGTCCTTCGCGCTGCGAACAGCACGCTCGGCCAGGCCGTTGCTCTGGGGGTATTCAGGGCTGCTGGTGTAATGCCTGAAGTTCCAGCTGTCAGCAAAGTCCTTGAATTCCGCGCTGGTAAACTGGCTGCCGTTGTCGGACTGCAGGCTCGCTGGAGAACCAAAGGTCGCGAAGTGGCGGCGCAGCTTCGCAATTACAGCAGAAGAGGAGAGAGAGAACAGCTGGTCGACCTCAAACCAGTTGGAGTAGGAGTCGACAAGCACCAAGAAGTGCTTGCCGTGCCAGTCAAAAATGTCTGTTGCCAGCGTCGACCATGGCAGGTCTGGTGCGGGCTGCTGCAGAAGAGGCTGCCGCTGCTGCTTCGGTGCGAGACTGTTGCAGGTTCGGCAAGATGACACCCGGTCCCGGAAGTATGCAGCCATGTCAGGCCAGTAAAACTGGCTTTGGGCAATGGAGAGAGTGGCCTCGGCCCCGGGATGGCCGCGATGAGCAGTGTCGAAATACAGTTGCCGAAGAGCCTCAGGCACCACAACCTTGTGACCCTTAACGATAACGCCATCTCGCAGCACCAGCTCGTCACGGACCAGGAAGTAAGGCACAGCCGCGGCAGGTAGGGAAGAGCGTCGTTCGGGCCAACCCCGCTGAATGACTGCAGCCAACTGTTGGAGAGAGGCGTCAGCAGCAGTGTGTTTGACCAGGGACTGTAGCTGTTTCGAAGGCACAAAGTTGACGTTCATGACAATCATACTGGAAGCCTCGTAAAGGTGACGAGTGGTCGAAGCCAGAGGAGCCCGAGACAACGTGTCAGCAATAAACATGTCCTTGCCTTTACGGTACACCACAGAGAAGGTAAAACGTTGTAATTGAAGCATCATCCGTTGTAGCCTGGAGGAGGCAGCGTGAATCGGCTTGCCGAGGATGGTGACCAGGGGCTGGTGGTCAGTTTCAATAGAAAATTCGGTGCCCAGGATGTAGTCTTTAAACTTTGAACAGGCAAACACGACAGCCAGCAGCTCCTTCTCAATCTGGGCATAGCGCTGCTCAGCTGGAGTCATCGTGCGGGACGCGAAAGACACAGGCAACTGTACCCCATCATGGATTTGCAAACAGGCAGCGCCCAGCCCGAACTTGGAGGCATCGCAAGTGATGACGATCGGACGTTTCAAGTCGAAATACCTCAGCGTCGGAGTGCAGATGAGTTTAGAACGCAGCACATCGAAAGCAGCCTGGTGTTGCGGGAACCAGGACCACGCAGTATCTTTCTTCACCAAGTCTCTCAAGGGAGCACTCAACTCACTCAAATCGGGGATGAACTTTCCCAGGTAATTGACCATGCCAAGGAAGCGCTGGAGGCTAGGCACATCCACAGGAGCAGGCATCTCAGAAATAGCAGCGGTCTTCTGTGGGTCGGGCTTCAGCCCGGACGCTGTGAAAACGTGTCCCACATAGGTGACCTCCGGGACGCGGAACCGGCATTTACTGGGGTTGAGCTTCAAAATCACCTCCCGAGCTCGATCCAAAACCAGTCGCAGGTTGTGGTCGTGCTGTCCTACATCTTTTCCATACACCAAGATGTCGTCGACGATGATAGCGCACGGGAGCCCCGCGAATAGCTGTTCCATCGTCCTCTGGAAAACTTCACTAGCGGAGCTGATCCCGAACGGCATGCGCAGGAATCGGAACCTCCCAAAGGGAGTGGCGAAAGTCGTCAGGTAAGATGATCGTTCATCTAACGGTATCTGCCAGAACGAGCTCTTTGCATCCAGCACTGAAAACAAAGTCGCTGGGCCGACCTGTGCAGCAACATCCTCGACAGTACGCATAGGGTAGTGTGGGCGCTTGATGGCCAAGTTCAAATCTTTAGGGTTGATGCAGATCCGCAGCTCACTTTTGTCCTTCTTGGCAGCTACAACCATGGTAGAGACCCACTGAGTTGGCTTGCTCACCTCCTTCAGAATGCCCGTAGCCACCATGTCACGAAGGGTGGACTCGACCCTGTCCTTCATCGCAAAGGAGACCCGGTGGGGTGGTCGTACAACCGGATCCACATCAGGATTAAGAGAGATCTTATAGTTGCAGGGAAGCATCCCCAGCGAATTGTCAAACCGATCAGGGTATTCGGCTAGCGGGTCCAGAGGTCGCTGAACCAAACGGATGTCCCGGTGGAAATTGACCAACCCAAGGTCCTGGCATGCCTGAACACCAAGCAGTGGAACACATTTTTCGCCTACCAGAAAGAAAGAGAGGGGCCGAACGGTATTCAGCACTTTACAGTTCAGGGTAGCTTTCCCCACAGGGACGAGCAGACCTCCCCCATAGGCTCGAAGGACAGAGCGCTCAGTGGTAATCCGCTCATTATTCCTTATCTTCTTGAAAAGGCTTGTTGACATTACGTTTGTTGCGGCCCCAGTGTCGACCTTGGCAGAGAAAGTCGCACCATTAACAGTAACTTGCACAGTCGGGTCCGTTATCCGGGCAGGTGTCTTCCTAACTGAAAACACGCTGAGCTCACTCTGGGAAGAGTCCGAATCAGACAGTGGGAGGTTGTCAGGAGGTTGATAAGAACCAGACACAGTATCATCCCGTGCCAGGTAATTAGAGGGCTTACGCTGTTGCTGGGCAGGATTCCTGCGAGATCGACAGGCTGCTGAGAAATGGTTGAGTTTGTTGCAGAAATTACATGTCTTTCCCAACGCAGGGCACACATTGTAACGATGAGCCACAAAATTACAGTTCGGGCAGCGCTGTTCTGACTTAGAGCTGGAGCCAGAGCTGGCCCCACGGCGAGCTTGCTGAGCAGGACGGCGGGTGGCGGCGGTAGCTGACCGAACCTCATGATCAGAGGGGGGCGCAGCAGAGGTGACAGCCTCCGCCATTCTGGAGGCATGCAGAGCATCGTGGAGGGTCAGGTCCGGCTTACACAGGAGCTCCGACCGCAGCTTCTCATTCCGTAGACCGTACACCAAGACATCGCGGGTCAGGGTATCTGGGGTCGCGTCACCCAGGTGACATCGTCTAGCTAGATGCCGTAGGGCAGCATAAAAATTACCGACAGACTCACCGGGGCTCTGACGACGTCCAAAGAACTTAAAACGCTCCAGAATAGAGTTGGTGGGAACGTCGCACATTTCAGTGAACTTTCCGAGTAGGCAATCAAGGTCTCTGGGATCTTCATTCACCCCGTACTCAAACGACTCAGAGCGCTCCAGAGTCTCGGAGCCGGCTAGATTCAAGAGCAGTGACGCTTTAACTGCAGTGGAAGCAGCTGGGTGTACGATAGTAACATAATGCTGAAAGTCCCGACGGAACACATTCCACCGGTGAGCGATGTCATCGTCAAAGACAAGAGGTTCTGGCTTGCGGCAGGAGGAAGCCATGACCAGGCAGGGAAGGGCAACTGGGACAAATAAAAACTAAACCCGATAAACAGGAGACGCGTGATTCGAAACGACTGACACCATGTAAAGAGCGTACACTCACACAGAGTTTCTTTACTAAGCTTTATTGATCACATATATACTGGTGCCCTAGCTGTACATGGTCTGCATGTTTTACTAGAGGAGGAACTAGGGGATGGAGAGACATTAATATACTTGATAAGAGGGGAGTGGTTAGTAAGGCTACACAACCTATAATTAAAGGGACATGCACTAATCATCTACAATCACCTTGTTGGGGGTGTACTACAGACCCCTAAATAGTCAACGGGAATTAGAAGAGCAAATGTGTCGGGAGATTGCAGGCAGCTGCAGGTCAAATTAGGTTTTTGCAATAGGGGATTTTAACTTTTTCAATATAGACTGGGAAAATCATAGCGTAAAGGGTTTAGATAAGGTGCAATTCCTTAAAAGTGTTCAGGAGAGTTTACTTATACAGTATGTGGAGGCCCCCACTCGTGATAGGGCAATGCTTGATCTAGTATCTAGGGCAAGTTAATGAAGTGTGTGTGGAGGAGCCTTTTGGGACCAGTGACCACAGTTCGATTAGGTTTAAGATAGTTATGGATAGGGACGGAGGGGGTCCATGTGTTAAAATGCTCAACTGGGATAAGGCCAACTTTGATGGTATGAGAGCAGGACTCGCTCAAGTTGACTGGAGCAGGTTATTAGAGGGGAAAGTAACATCGGCCAGGTGGGATGTTTTTAAAAGTGTACTGAAGAAAGCTCAGGATGTGTACTTCCCCGTTAGAGTGAAGGGCAAAGCAGGCAAACATAAGCAAGCTTGGTTGACGAGGGAAATTGAGACGTTAGTCAAAAACAAGAAGGAACCATGGGAAAAGTATAGGCAGCTGGGATCAAGTGCATCCCTGGAGGAGTTTCGAGAACTAAGGAATAAACTAAAAAGGAAATCAGAAGGGCAAAAAGGGCCCAGGAGATAGCTCTAGCGGGTAGCATTAAGGACTATCCCAAAAGATTTTACAAATACATAAGGGGGAAAAGGGTAACTAGAATGAGAGTGGGACCACTCAGGAATCAAAGCGGTCACCTCTGTGTGGAGCACAGGAGATGGGCAAGGTCCTCAATGAGTATATCTGCTCTGTGTTTACCGAGGAGAAAGACAGTAGGACGGAGGAAATTGGAGCACTCACTGGAAGTGTCTTGAGAGCAGACAGGGCTACTGTCGAAGAAGTACTGAAGGTATTGTGTTGGAATGTAGACAAATCTCCAGGGACTGATCAGATATATCCGAGGACATTGTGGAAAACTAGAGTGGAAATTGCGGGAGCCCTGGTTGAAATTTATGAGCCGTCCTTAAATACAGGAGAGTTGCCGGAAGACTGGATAGTGGCAAATGTTGTACCTCTTTTCCAGAAGGACTGCAGGGGAAATGCTGGGAACTGTAGGCTGGTGAGCTTAACATCTGTCGTTGGTAAGTTACTGGAGCGTATTCTGAGGGATAGGATATACAGGCATTTGGATGGGCAATGGCTGATTAGGGATAGTCAGCATGGTTTTGTACGTGGGAGGCCGTGTCTCACAAATCTAATTTAGTCTTTTGTAGACGTGACCAAAAAGGTTGATGAGGGCAGAGCTGTAGATGTTGTATACATGGACTTCAGTAAGGTGTTCCACAAGGTTCCACATGGTAGGCTGCTCTGGAAGGTTAGATCGCATGGGATCCAAGGAGAGATAGCTGAATGGACAGCAAATTGGGTCCATGGAAGGAAGCAGAGGGTGATGGTGGAAGGTTGTTTCTCAGATTGGAGGTCTGTCTCGCATGGTGTGCCTCAGGGTTTGGTGCTGGGCAGTTACTGTTTGTCATCTACATCAATGATTTGGATGAGAACATACAGGGCAAGATTAGCAAGTTTGCTGATGATACAAAAGTTAGTGGTTTTGCAGATAGTGAAGATGGTTGTGAACGATTGCAGCAGGATCTGGATCGATTGGCCAGGTGAGCGAAGGAATGGTTGATGGAATTTAATACAGAGAAGTGTGAGGTGTTGCATTTTGGGATGTCGAACAAGAGCAGGACCTACACAATAAATGGTAGGCCTCAGGGGAGTGTTGAAGAGTAGAGGGACCAAGGAGCAGGTGCATGGTTTCTTGAAGGTAGATAAGGTGGTCAAAAAGGCTTTTGTACTTTGGCCTTCGTCAGTCAGAGTATTGAGTATAGAAGTTGGGAGGTCATGTTGCAGTTTAGACGTTGGTGAGACCGCATTTAGAATATTGTGTTCAGTTCTGGGCACCATGTTATAGGAACAATATTGTCAAACCTGAAAGGATATCAGAATATCAGAAAAGATTTACAAGGATTTACAAAGATTTACAAGTATGTAAGATTTACATACCCTCTTGCCAGGACTAGAGGGTATGAGCTATAGGGAGAGGTTGAGTAGGGTGGGTCTCTATTCCATGGAATGCAGGAGAATGAGGGGAGATCTTATAGAGGTATACAAAATCATGAGAGGAATAGATCGGGTAGATGCAGTCTTTTGCCCAGAGTAGGGGAATCGAGGACCAGAGGACATAGGTGCAAGGTGAAGGGGAAAAGATTTAATAGGAATCTGAGGGGTAACTTTTTCACTCAAAAGGTGGTGGATGTATGGAACAAGCTGCCAGACGAGGCAGTTGAGGCTGGGACTATCCCATCATTTAAGAAACAGTTAGACAGGTACATGGATAGGATAGGTTTGGAGGGATATGGATCAAGCGCAGGCAAGTGGGACAAATGTAGCTGGGTCATTGTTGGCCGGTGTCAGGGAGTTGGGCCGAAGGGCCTGTTTCCACACGGTATCACTCTATAATTCTATATCATAGTGGCATTTAAGATACTAGGATAGACACATGGACATGTTGGCTATGGAGGGATATGGATTTTGTGCAGATAGATAAGTGATGGTCCTGGCATCGTTCAGCACAGTTCAAAGGGCCTGTTTCTGAGCAGTACTGCACTATGTTATATGTTTTTTATGGATGGGAAGTTGATTAATTAATGACCAAGGTGTCTTGAAGGGAATGGGTTGCATCAATTGCTGAGTGAAGATTGAAGAGTTTAGTTAATAATTGATAGCCAATATCCAGAGAGATTGTGATTGAGATAAAAAAAGAGGAAGTGTCAGTAAAAGATTAGGGTATGTTAGACATTTACCGGTTAAGGGTGAGATCAGGAGATACAGTCACAAAGGTGAGATACAGTCACAAATATTGTGGCAAATATGGTTCAGAAAGGCAAATATATGGGACATGAAAAAATAATGTTCAAGATTCAAGATAGGTTTATTCAAGCTGGGTTTATTGTCACATGTACCAAAAGGTACAGTGAAATTCGAGTTACCATATGGCCGCACCAAGTGAAAAGCAGTAAGACACACAACCACATAAAATAAAAAATTTAATAAACATCCACCACAGCGGCTCCCCACATTCCTCAATGTGAGGGAAGGAAATGGAGTCCAATCTCTCCCTCTTTCTTCTCCGCGGTCGGGGCCATCAAAGCTCCCACAGCCGGTGATCCGAGGCCCTTGTGTTGGGGTGCTGGAACTCCCTCGTCGGGACGGTTGAAACTCACCATGGCTTGGAGCCCCGACTCAGTCTCTAACCAGAGACCGCGATGTTTAAACCGGGCTCCACGATGTTAAAGTCCACAGGGATGCGGTTGGAACTCTCCACAGTCGATCCCCAGCATGGAGATTGCAGCTCCACGATGATAAGTCCATGCCGCACCTGCATTGAAACGCCGGGTTGGTCTCCAGAAAAGGCCGCGCTGCCCCATAATGTTAGGCCACAATAGGGGACGGAGATACGACACAGAAAAAAATCACATGTCCGTCAAGGTAAGACATTTAAAAAAGTTTCCCCCAAACCCCCCCCCCCCCCCCCAAAACAAACGAAGAAACACTAAAACATACTTTTAACGCATACTTAAAATAACAAAACAGAAAGAAAAGACAGACAGACCGTTGGCTAGGCAGCCATCGTCGGCGCCGCCTGGTGTTCCTCATATTTCATGAAACAGCACCTACAGCTGGGACTCAAGCTTTCTTTGGCAGTATTCTTTGCGTGGAAAAAAGTGAATGGTCAAGGGGATAAATTGATAAATGTGAGAACAATTTTCAACAAGTGGAGGAAAGTTGTCATCGGTAAAGACTGTAGAAACAAAGAACTGCCGATGCTGGTTAATACACAAAAGGATCCAAAGTGCTGGAATAATTCAGCAGATCCGGCAGCATCTCTGTCGAACACGGATAGGCAATATGTCGGTCAAGACGTCTGAAGAAGGGTCTCGACCCAAAACGTCATCTATCTATTTTCTCCAGAGATGCTGCCTGACCTGCTGAATTACTTCAGCACATTGTGTCCAAAAGGTAGAGACTGGTTGGGCCTCTTGTGAGGGATAATTTAGTGTCCATAAAAATCCTGGATGTTAGCAGAGAACTATAGAGGGCTTGGATACCTCCAGTGAAGGTGAAACAGTCACAGCTGGCATGAAGCATCAGAAGGGTTTTTGGGTATGGCTGGGAAGACAATGGATAAAGGAAGGGAAAAACAAAAGAGCAGAAATATCTTCTCTGAGGTGGGAGAGGTCTGATTTCCTTGGGTAGTCCTAGCTGGTTACCTGAGGAAGGAGGTAAAAGTGTCTCAGCAGTCTGTAGAATTATGAGTTTGAAGACTGATGTTTGTAATCCTTGAGATGACATGAATAAAAATATTTATTTCAAAACCAGAGATGTGATAAAGGATGAAATACAACAGACCAGGACATTTTGTATCAGAGTGAGTTGGTGCCACTGGACAGACAAGAGGTTGCATGTACCACTGTTCGGCACTGATTGTGGATCACAGGATACAACAACACCAGTATGAGGGAAGCTGAGCATCTACAAAGATATCTGTGATTGTGAGTGATTTGAGACATGACAAGTCAAATTTCAGTGAGAACATTAACCTCACTTATTAGACTCGGCTGCTGAGTCATTATCGACCTAATGTTTTGTTTATTCATCAATTATCAGGATGCATTCTTTTCCCATTTAACACCAGTCCTGGTGTTGCTGCTTTAGAGGCTGATTACCAGTGATGGAGAGCACATCTTAGAGAAGTTCAGTCTGGAGAACATCCACAAAAGAGTGGGGCAGATAATAGATATTGAGCTACAGTGCTATCTTCCGAGTGGGTTTGACTTCATGGGTACAGTTGGTTGTTTAAGTAACTCATAAGCTCATAAGTTCTATGAGCAGAATTAGGCCATTTGGCCCATCAAGTCTACTCTGCCATTCATAAATTGTAGAAGCAGAATCAGGCTATTCGGCCCATTATGTCTACTCCACCATTCAATCATGGATGATCTACTTTTCCCACTCAATCCCATTTTCCTACCTTCTCCCATGACACCCTCTTCTGTAAATCCCACATGGTTCCTTCCCTGGTTTCACTGAGACGGTGCCAAATACTTTGAGAGGGGAGTGTAGGGAAGAGCCTGAAATTGGAGAACATGGATTGGTGACGTTTTTGGGCTACCTGACTCACTGAGTCACTCTGTTTAAGAAAGAACTGCAGATGCTGGAAAAATCAAAGGTAGACAAAAATGCTGGAGAAACTCAGCGGTTGAGGCAGCATCTATGGAGCGAAGGACTAGGTGATGCTTCGGGTCGAGACCCTTCTAATGCTTTGTGTCTTTTTTTTATCAACCATCATTTGCAGTTCCTTGTTTCTACAAGAGCCTGGAATTGTTATCCACATGGGAAGAAACGAGATGAGAAGTTAAAGGGGTGAGATCCTGAACTCAGGGTGTTGGGATATGGTTGACAAAATTTTAAAGCAGGACCTTGAAGGTGGTTTTCTCTGCATTGCTTCCAGCGTCTCATGATGCTGGGTATAGGAAGAGGAAAATTAAACAGTTTATGGTTCAGCTGGAGACGTGTCAAAGGAATTCGTGGTACTGTGGGATTAATTCCTGGTGAGCACCTGAATAGAGCTTTAATCAATGTCTTCAAAAGAAGATAAATTCATAGCATGGGAGTGACTTTAAATTAGTTGGCTGTACTCCGTGCATTAGAGTCGAGAAACAATATGAAGGGTGGACAGAGAGAAGCAAATGAGTGCCAAGAGTAGGAAGAACTCAGAGATAGATGGGAACAGACAGGGAACAGAAACTGTATAAGATGTGGTCTGAGAGCACAATTAAATAAATGGAGTGTGGTAAATAAGGTCTGGAGCTGCAGATGCAAGTTTAGGTAATAGCTTATGACACATATCTTTGTGGCAAGACATGTTGGGAAGGCTTTTTTTTTTAAATGCATTAACAGAGATAGTTGAGTGTTGATTTTTAAAAGCCATGAATAGCTTTGATGAGAGTAAATAAGCATTAACCTCTCAGCAGCAAACGTTCTGTAACGACCATATAAATTTAAGCTGATCTGAGAAAACAATTCTTTCTGTGCAACGAGCGTTGTCCATCAGTGCTTTTCCTGAGTGCTTTGCCTGAAGGAGAGTGAAATACTTTAAACAGAGAATTTGGGAAATTGCCAGGGGCTTTGGGAAAACATAAAGAAATGGGGTTTATCAATAAAACCCATGAGGAAAGCTTGAGCAAGGACTAGCAGAGCCATAGGCTGAGTGGTTTTGGGCAGTTGAAAGACGATAAGATCATTGTTGATCCTTGTTGAATTAAATGGTTGGCACAATGACCAGAGTTCTCCGCTATAATCCTGTTATGAAACTGGAGATGGACCTGGTGCCTTGTACTACTTGCAACCTGCTGATTCACATTGCTGTATTTCCTGGCCTGTTGTGTGGAAGATGCCAGCAGGCCCTGGAAACAAAACTAATTGTCCTAAGATTCTTCACTCCCACCTGTGGCACACTCACCCTGTGCCCAAGGAAGCAGAAGATCTCATAGTGGTCAACGTTTCTTCTGGACTAAACTCCAATACATCAGCTGAAGGCATTGCTTTTAGAATAAGGCCTTCAATCTTTATAAGTCCCCTACCTGTCAAAGTATCTTCCTATCTCTTGCATAACTTATCTCCCGTTCTTGGCTGTGGGAAACACAATATGATTGTCATCAATGTCTCAAGCTGGGAGTTACAACCAAGGGGCAGGTGGAAGTCCCAATGCCATTTAAAATGAAGGCTAAGAAGGAGTCATAACATTTTTGTGCCACTGGAGAAATTGGTCAGTTAATACAAATTCCCAACAATACACTTGGTCCCATTTCTTGCGTTTTCCCCAAAGTGAAGAACATTTTTCTAATGTATGATGTTAAGCATGTGGGAATTGATTTCCTAGATTTATAAGAGCAGTGGGCTGCATCTCTAAGTTAGCGGCAAATGCTTTTTTTGGAGCTCTTTAGTGTGTCCACTAGGCGCACATTCACTCTTTTTAAATAGTAGTGCCATATTTTGTCTCCTTTGTATGCTGTACACATTGAGACATGATTTGTACTTTATTCTTCAATATGTTTTTTTTCCATTTGTTCTCCAATATATTTTATCAAAATCAAAGTGCAGCCAATACAGAATCCCATATAAATGGCAGTAAATCACAGCAAATAAAACTGCCTTGTAAAATTACAAACTCTTCCATATCTTTTTGCTTTGCCATGTAATTCACTCCCACCCACAATGTCCTTTACATCCCAGGCCAACAAGTAACATAAATTTTAATTCAACATTCTGCATAATCAAGTTTTCCCACTGTCATTCTCAATTATTCAAAACATAGAAACATAGAAACATAGAAAATAGGTGCAGGAGTAGGCCATTCGGCCCTTCGAGCCTGCACCGCCATTCAATGTGATCATGGCTGATCATCCAACTCAGTATCCCGTACCTGCCTTCTCTCCATACCCCCTGATCCCTTTAGCCACAAGTGCCACATCTAACGCCCTCTTAAATATAGCCAATGAACTGGCCTCAACTACCTTCTGTGGCAGAGAATTCCAGAGACTCACCACTCTCTGTGTAAAGAATGTTTTCCTCATTTCGGTCCTAAAGGAATTCCCCCTTATCCTTAGACTGTGACCCCTTGTTCTGGACTCCCCCAACATCGGGAACAATCTTCCAGCATCTAGCTTGTCCAACCCCTTAAGAATTTTGTAGGTTTCTATAAGATCCCCCCTCAATCTTCTAAATTCCATCGAGTACAAACCGAGTCTATCCAATCTTTCCTCATATGAAAGTCCTGACATCCCAGGAATCAGTCTGGTGAATCTTCTCTGTACCCCCTCTATGGCAAGGATGTCTTTCCTCAGATTTGGAGACCAAAACTGTACGCAGTACTCCAGGTGTGGCCTCACCAAAACCCTGTACAACTGCAGTAGAACCTCCCTGCTCCTATACTCAAATCCTTTCGCTATGAATGCTAACATACCATTTGCTTTCTTCACTGCCTGCTGCACCTGCATGCCTACTTTCAATGACTGGTGTACCATGACACCCAGGTCTCGTTGCATCTCCCCCTTACCTAATCTGCCACCATTCAGATAATAGTCTACCCTCATGTTTTTGCCACCAAAGTGGATAACCTCACATTTATCCACATTGTACTGCATCTGCCATGCATCTGCCCATTCACTCAGCCTATCCAAATCACCCTGCAGCCTCCAAGCATCCTCCTCACACCTAACTATACCCCCCAGCTTGGTATCATCTGCAAATTTGGAGATGTTGCATTGAATTCCCTCGTCCAAATCATTAATATATATTGTAAATAGCTGGGGTCCCAGCACTGAGCCTTGCGGCACCCCACTAGTCACTGCCTGCCATTCTGAAAAGGACCCGTTTACTCCTACCCTTTGCCTCCTGTCTGCTAGCCAGTTCTCTATCCACATCAATACTGAACCCCCAATACCGTGTGCTTTAAGTTTGTATGCTAATCTCTTATGCGGGACCTTGTCGAAAGCCTTCTGAAAGTCTAGATATAACACATCCACTGGTTCTCCCTTATCCACTCTACTAGTTACATCCTCGAAAAATTCTATCAGATTTGTCAGACATGATTTACCTTTCGTAAATCCATGCTGACTTTGTCCAATGATTTCACCACTTTCCAAATGCGCTGCTATCCCATCTTTAATAACTGACTCTAGCAGTTTCCCCACTACCGATGTTAGACTAACTGGTCTGTAATTCCCCGCTTTCTCTCTCCCTCCTTTTTTAAAAAGTGGGGTTACATTAGCTACCCTCCAATCCTCAGGAACTACTCCAGAATCTAAGGAATTTTGAAAAATTATCACTAATGCATCCACTATTTCTGTGGCTACCTCCTTGAGTACTCTGGGATGCAGACTATCTGGCCCTGGGGATTTATCGGCCTTCAATCCGTTCAATTTACCCAACACCACCTCCCGGCTAACCTGGATTTCACTCAGTTCCTCCATCTTATTTGACCCCCGTTCCACTGCTATTTCCGGCAGATTATTTATGTCTTCCTTAGTGAAGACAGAACCAAAGTAGTTATTCAATTGGTCTGCCATGTCCTTGTTCCCCATGATCAATTCACCTGTTTCTGACTGCAACCTCTTTCATTCTTTATGCATCTTTTTGTTTTTACACATAAGAAAAAGTTTTAATTATTTTTACATTTTGCTCAAGGATTGTAAGTCTTTGGAATTCTCTTGTTGAAGAGGACTATAGAAAGTACAGTAATTCAGTATATTCAAGGGAATCATGGCTTCTGTGATGGGATGTGAAAATTGAATTACTAAAATAGGGGATGCAGAAGATGTCAAAATGATCTTGGCATAAGGAATCAAGTAATGCGCAACAGAGGCCTGTTACAATGGAACAGGTTCAAGGATCTGACTAGAACAGTAAAAGGCTTACTCGTTTGTTTGGTTACCAATGTGGCCACACATCTCTCTCTCTCTCTCTCTTGCGACCGTGCCCATCGGCGAACAGCTCTCTTGGCGCATAAAGGAATGCACACAGCGCTGCCGGCTGCAGACTTGCCGTGAAAAGGTTCAAACAGAGTGCTACCATCTTAGCGCGTGTATCTTTAAACAAAGCCATGTCGGCTACAGAGCTATGGGCCTTAAATATAGCGCTAATGGCCACAGCGCTACGGGCTTTAAATATAACGATACTGGCCACAGAGCTATGGCCTTTAAATATAGCGCTGTCAGCCATAGTGCTGGGCTTTAAATATAGTGCTACCGGCCACAGCGCTATGGGCATGGACTGTTTGGGCAAAATTCTCTTATTACAAGGCCTCAATGTATTTTAGGATGATGGAAGGTACCGTAACTTAAATTCTGATGAGCTTAAGGGTTTTTAAGTTGGGGAATGCAAGATAGGAGGGCAGGCATAATAAAATTGTAATAATCAAATGGCGAGGATTTCTACAAAAGCTGAGATGAGACAGATGATATTAGAAAAGTAGGTCATGAGTTTGAGGCTGGAGTGGCCAAGGAAATGGAAGCTTGCATCTAGTAAAAGAAGCCACTCAGGTTTGTGAACTGTTTGATTCACCCTCTGACAGTGGATTGGCTGAACGGTAGAGACAACGGCCAAGGGAATGAGGTTTCTTTCTCACTACTCTGAGGGAAATATTGATGCTGAGAAATAGAAAATGGGATGAAATGGAGCTAGAATGCACCAGTTCCCACGTCCCTCAGTTCCCAGCATTAAAGTCAAATCCTGAACTTCCAACGGTAATTTCATTAGTGCACTTTTTTTCAGGTAAAACACTCCTAGACTAAAAATTGTCATTGATGAGTTCTTTAACCTCATTGTTCTGAAAAGCACCAATTCTTATTTACCCATTGAATGTTGAAATTCCACTCAAAATTTTTGTTGGGCTTAAGATGAGAGGGGAGAGATTTAAGAGTAACCGCATGAGCAACACATATTCAGAGTCGTTCATATGTGGAATTAGATGCAATAGAAAGGTTTTGAAACGGATACGATTCTGACTTTTAAAAGATATTTGGATGGATATATTGATAGGAAGGGTCTAGAAGGCTATGAGCCAAATGGATCAAGCCCAGTATGCAAACACAGTCATCATAGACAAGGAGGACCGAAGGGCCTGTTTCTGTCCTGTATAGCTCTATAACTCAAAACAGTCGTAACACAGAAACAAAAAGAGGCAAGTGAGAGTAAAACTTTATTTTCCATCTTCCCATGGTGTAAAGTATGAAAATGGCAGAATATAGACCGAGAAGAACCCAAGCCTCCATCTGCAAATCAGCCAGGACCCAAGGAAGTCCTGGCTTTCTGGGCTATCAAAGTCATACTTTCATCCAAATCTTGCTTTGTCCCAGACTGCTGTTCGTTCTTAAACAACTTGAGGCATGGGCATATTTCTATCATTAATGCCATCTGCAAAACCAAGTGCTGATGTAGTGTATACATTGTGATCGGGTTCAATCCCTTGGTAAACAGTGAGTACTGTTTCCCTTTGACTCACCATTATTAATACCATTCAAGAGCAGCTAATATACTATGAAAGCCCAGTAATTCACAGCTAGTGCAAATCAATTATCATTTAGATATCTATTTGGGCTTAAGTTACACAGTAATACTTACAGTAATACATATCAGCTCAATTTGTTAATGAACAGCTTGGAATGGGAAATCAGTGATGATCTGAGAAATGTAATCATGCAGAAATAAATGATGACTTGAAGTGGCTGCACTGGGTTATAAACAAGAACAAAGTCACAGCTGACATAAATTACAAAAAAATAAAACTTTACTCTGTGGATTTTATGTTTTGTCAATTCCATGATGGTTAATGATGTGCGGAGGTGGATTTAATTTTGAATGCTGTGTGAGAAAGTACCCATTTTCAGCCAAGGACATGATGCACTCCACAAAGCAGGTGCCATCAGTCACAGATCAGCCAATAAACCATCCAGAGTAATTGCATGTTCAAGGTAACAACAGAGCTCCGACAATTTAGATTTAGCATACAGGCCACAGAGAAGATGTGATTTACTTTACAATTTCCCAGCAAATTCTCACCGTGAACTGTGCAACTTGGATACAACTGCATTTGGAATGGATGTTGCTTTACTTCTCCCCATCGCAATGCAACTTCGATAAGCAGTTGACTGATAGATGAAGATCAAGAGCAGAGCGGCACAGTGGCACAGCGATAGAGTTGCAGCCTCACAGTGCCAGAGACCCACGATCGATCCTTGCTGATCCACGATCGATCCTTGCTGTTGCGATTGCTGTCCGTACAGAGATTGCACTTTCTTCCTGCGACTGCTGGTTTTTCTCCAGGTGCTTTGGTTTCCTCCCACACTCCAAAGACACGTGCGTGTGTAGGTTAATTGGCTTCTGTAAATTGTAAATTGTCCCTAGTCTGTAGGATAGAACTAGTATATGGGTAATCGTTGGTTAGTACAGACTTGGTGGGCCAAAGGGCCTGTTTCCACGTTGTATCTCTAAACTAAATTAAGCTTAGAAGTTCGCCTTTCTGACTTAATTATAAAGTGGGCATTTAAGTAGGCACCTTAAAGGACCGAGCGGTTCCTTTTGACTCACCATTATTAATACCACTCAAGAGCAGATACTATACCATGAAAGCCCAGTAATTCACATCCAGAGAAATCAGTTTCGCAGAGCACTGTTTACTTACCATGACACAGGAGACCATACAGCTCTAGGTCCATGTCAGCTCTTAGAAGAGCAATCCCATCAGTGTTATCACCACCCCTCCCTCCCAATATTCTTGTAGTTCAATGACTTATACACCCATCAACTCCCTTTTTCTGGTTGTGCCACCTATCTACCCCGTGGGATAAGTTACAGTGACTAATTACATCTATAGTTGGGGAAAATGTACCCTGTGCTGAAGTTAACCAGGGGCAACAATGTATTTTTAAAGAAACATCCATTCCAAAATATAGCACGGGTGGCCCAAAGGGGGATCGTGTTACTGCTGGCTCCCTTCCTCACCCTTCTTACTCTCTCTCCTCCTCCCTCACATTTTCCATTTTTTCCCTTGCCTCCCTCCCAGGAAGTGACAGGGACTGCTCTTACTTTGATGTGTGTTTCTGTTTCTTTTGGAATAGGCAAGCAGCTAACATCTAGCTAACATCTTTCACCTGTTTCCTTCCCTATATCACCTATCCCACTGATCTGCTCCCAACCACCAATTTTCCCAATTGTACTCCTGACAAGCCTGACATAAATTTCCCTCTTCTTACATCCAGCCCCCTTCCTGATAAACAACCTTCTGCTAACTTAATCATCCAGACTGTCCCTGCTGCACACTCGCGTCATATCCTTTCTCCTCTCTACATGAGCAGGCAGTGTCTGCCACTGAATGAGGATCCCGATCATTTGTGTCTTTCCAGCCCTGAGCCTCGACCTCTGTAGTAAGGAAAATAAAAGGTAAAAGTGAGCACCGCAGTGATTTCATAAGGAGCAGCTAGTTTACCACATAATTTTGGGGCCATTCCATTCATAGCGGATTGCTGGCAATCCTAACATGTTGGTCAATATGGTGCAATTTTGTGCTCTCCTAAGCCATCAAGCTGCTGTAGAGTATACTATTCTGTGCTTACAGTTCAACAGTAATAGTTAACCATTCATTATTTCAGTGCATTGCAATGACCCTCCCCCCTCCTCTGGCATCACACCAACACTCCTCAGTGGTGGTTTTGATCTGCATCCTTCTCAGCTGGTAGATCTCCCACTCGTCTATTGGCCTGCTTGTGGGCAGAGAAATAGCAGAGATAATGTTCAAAGACACCCTGCAGGTCAAGAACAGCAGGAGATTCTAGATATGCATGCTTTCAGGTTTCCCGATTACAAAACAGCCAGAACTTGCCTTTGAGATACAATTTAGGCCTTTGGGACCATAGTAGACCTCTCAGCTTCTCAGGCCTGCCTCATTATTCAATTAGATCTGTATCATTTTATCTGCGTATCTCTTGATATTCTTGTATTGCAAAGTACCATCAGTCTCAGGTTTGAAACTAGCGTGTTCAAAATTGACACAATACTACAGTATATAGGGTGGCATGGTGATGTAGCGGTAGAGATGCTGCCTCACAGTGCCAAGCGCCAAGGACCTGGGTTTGACCACGGTTACTGAGTTTAAACATTCTCCCTATGTCCACGTGGGTTTTCTCCAGGTGCTCCGTTTTCCGCCCACATTCCAAAGACGTACAGGTTTGCAGGTTAATTGGCTTCTGTAAATTGCCTCTCGTTTGTAGGATAGAACTAGTGAACAGGCGATCATTGGTCTGTGCAGACTCAGTGGGCCTAAAGACCTGTTTCCACGTTGTATCTCTAAAACGTAAAAGTAAAACTTTGTGTAAAAATAACAAAAGGAGAAAATACTAATTAAAAAGGGGGTCAGGCTGCATTTAGGGAGAGATGAGTGGAAAGACACAAAACGCTGTAGTAACTCAGTGGCTCAGGCAGCATCCCGGGAGAACATGGATAGGTGATATTTTGGGTCGAAACCCTTCTTCAGACTGATTGGGTAGGGGTGGGAGAGTGGAGGGGCTGGACAAATAATGACAATTCATGGGGGATGGCAGGCGAGGGGGATTTTGATAGGCAGATGGTTGGACGGAAGCCAAAGAATCAGAGAGTTGTGTAGCTGGAGGATTGATAAGTTGAGAATTGTTTGTGCAACTCTCTAATCCTTTTGTCTCACACTTTGTGTGTATTAATCTTTGGCCTTTATCCGACCACTCGCTAGTGTTCACCTATGACCTGCCATGCTTTGTCCTGCCCCTCCACTCATCGAGCTTTCATTCATCCCACCCCTCCGCTCAGTCTGAAGAAGGATCCTGATCCGAAACGTCATCTATCCATGTTCTCCAGGGATACTGCCTGACCGCCTGAGTTACTCCGGTATTTTGTGTCTTTTCTTGCTGGAGTAACCAGCATCTGCAGTTTCTCGTTTCTACAAAGAGAGGTGTGTTTCAAGTTGGTGAACTTTCATCATAAACGTACTGATGTGAAGGATAATATGAAACTGCCACTCTTGGGTGCAAAAAAATCAACAGGAATATTTCAAAAGTAATTTTAGATATGTGCAACTATTACATTATATCGCCATCCTGCCGTTAAATAATTTTGCATTTTCAAATGACAGTGTTATTAAAAATATGATCACACAAAGAAAAATGTTAAGGCCTAATTTTGTGACCAATGTAATTTTGGATTATATTCATCAAAGTTTATAAAGATAAACATCATGTTGCTTTAAATAAGTGGGCAGCAGTAGAGTTTCTGCCTTAGAACGCCAGAGACCTGGGTTCGATCTTGACTACGGGTGCTGTCTGTACAGAGTTTGTATGTTCTCCCCGTGACCTGCAATGGTGATGGGTGCTCTGGTTTCCTCCCACACTCCAAATATATACAGGTTTGCAGATTAATTGGCTTCAGTAAAATTTGTAAATTGTCCCTAGAGTGTAGGAAAGTGCTAGTGTACGGGGATCGCTGGTCGGTGAGGATTTGGTGGGCCGAAGAGTTTGTTTCCACGCTGTATCTCTAAACTATACTAACAAAACTAATATGTCCTAAATTTATCAAGGAATATTTCCCAAGCACGTTTTTGAAAAATTATGTTATAAACTATCAACAAGCAGGTGCACTGCAGATATTGCATTTGGTGATGTGCAGATAAATTTGAGCGCTAACTTTATCGAAACCAGCATATTTCAGCACAACCTCTGCCCATTTCCCTGACTGTTGCAGATGGAGAAACACAACCATAAATATCATGAAACATTTGAAAGGATGAATAGAAAACATTTCTTACGAAACCAAAGTGCTATGGATGCTGTAAATGAAAAAAAAAGCAAAAATAACTTAGCAGGTCTGGTGGCAGCTGTAGAGGGAGCATAGATTTTCTCCATTTTCTTTGTTCTGCTCCCATTCGAAACTCAGTCCTCAGCCTCCTATATCCTCCTGCTGAAGCCCAATAAAAGCTCAAGGAGTGGCACTATACTTTCAACTCTAATGCGCAGACTCAACATGAGTTCAACAGTTGCAGATAATTTTTCTCTTGTTCTCATTTATACTTGTGACACATTCACATTTTGTTTCTTTACGTATCACATCAGCATTCCCTTGCACTTTGCTAATATTTGGGCAAATGTTGAATGAGATGCACAGTGTGCTTGGTCAGAACCTTGATTATTTTCATTGACACCTGCCTAGCCAGTGCTCCCTGCAGGCTGCTCATGCAGAAGCAGGTGTTTGCAACACTCCCCTGACAAATTCTGAAAATTCTGGAAACACTCATCAAGTCTGGTCATAACCATGGACACAGAAATAAAGTTAAGGTTTCAGGTCGATATAATTGTCTGATCTGCTGAGTATTTTCAGCATATCTCTGATTTCATTTTGGAGTCACGTGAGTGACTTCGTGAAGAACCCGCCAGCACGCATGCGCGACATATCGTCGCAACGCATTGCTGCCGACGGCTGGCGGTGGAGCGCGGCTCCCCACCAGCCCTTCATAAGGAGCCACTCAGGTAAGTGAAACTAACCTTAAGTTGGTTGGTTCCTGTTGGGAGAGTGTGTTCTTTCAGCAGGGACATGGACGGGAGAAACAAAGGCCGTAGGACGTCCGCTAGGAGTCGCCGGCCACCCATCCCGGAGCCCTCATCAACGGCTGCACCTGCGAGTCAGGCCGGGAAGAAGGCGAGGAAGTCGGGGAGCCCTGTCGCTACAGGGCCCGACCCGCCGATACACCGGAGCTCCAGTGATTCCGAGGAGCAGGATTTCGGTGTACCACCCGAGCAGGTAGACCCTGACTTGGTATCGAGGTCGCCAACGGGCTCGTTGGTCGACCTGGGCAAGGGCCCGCGTGCGGCTGCACAGCCCTTCTCCCTGAGCCCTCGGAGGAGAGGGAGGGATGGAGCCCGTAAGCCTAGCCCTTTAGGGGCAAAGGCATCACCTGCCGCTAGAATGCGGACTGGTGAAATGGCGGGACTCAAGTCCACTGGGCGACCTGCAAGGACCAGTGTCGACTCCCCAACCGCCAAGACAGGAAGAGTCATTCGGGTGGAGTCCCGCCACGGTCACCGAGTCCCCCGTGGATGGGAGGACGGGGCCGTACGTCGGCTAGGCCCAGGATGTGGGCAGCCGGCAAGCCCGCGCGGGCGTCGGGTCACCACGCCGAGGCGTTGGGTGCCGACTCTCCACCGCGTTTGCCCTCCGAGGCAGCGGGATCGGGCTCCGCCAAAAGGAGGCGTTTGAACGTACCCGCGCGGGAATCGCTCAGCTTTGCTGCGGCGGCTGGTAGCGACAACTTCCGGCACCGGGTTCACCTCGACGAGGTGTGGGCCGATGAACGGAGCCTCAGCAGTTCAGTAGAACATGAGGACTCCGACCGCCCGAGTTTTAAGGGCGAGGGGCGTATTGACCGGATGGAGCGGATGCTGGAGCTCCTCCTGCAACAAAATCAACGGCAGGAAGCATCCAGCTCCAGAGGGCACAGGGAGGTTTCACCATCGTCAGCAGGCAGCCTGAGGCAGCCAGGGGATGAGGACATTTTGGATCATACACCATCTACGTCGGAGGCCCTGCAGGAAGAACTCCTCGATGTAGCGGCAAAATTCGCATCATCAGAGACATCGGGACTACCCCTCAACCCCAAACTGGCTGCCACCGTGGACTTCCTGACCAACCATCAGCTCCAGGAGGAGGTCCTATCGGAGGCCATAAACAGGCACAAGGCCCCAGCCAACTGCAACTCCCTCAACGTGCCCATAGTCAATACGCCAATCTGGGGCAACATCGGCACAGCAATCAGGACCCAGGAGATGAAGCTCCAGCACATCCTGAAGCTGCTTACTGCTGGGATTACCACGTTTGCGCGGTCGGTATACGGGGAGGATCTAAGCACGGAGCAGGAGGATGCTCTGGCTCTACTGTGTGCCACACAGCATGAGATCAACGCTTTCCGGAAGAGCGTCATCCGACCCACGCTGAACCCGAAATTCGCGGGGTTGTGTAAAGCACCTCCTACGCCACCACCCAGACAGTTGTTCAGGGAAGACCTCCCGAAGAGGGTCAAGGAGCTGGACGACCACGCCAAAACGGTGGGACTGATGCGGTCTCAAATCTCGCCCAGGCAGGCGGCCAAGAAAGGGCCATTTTTCAGGCCACGAGGCCCTGCCACCAGACCGGCAAGAACCTACACTCCAGCTCCGCCTCAATTTCAACAGCCTCAGCAACCGCGGCCTTTTTTAGGGCTAGGCCCCCAGCGGCCACCATGGAAGATGCGGACGCCGCATCAGCAGCCCAACCCAGCACCTCCACGTCCCGCCAAACATGTCAAGGACCGCCGGTAACCATGGAGGTAAGGCGGTCTGGTTTTCATGCACCTGCGTGCTTAACTTCACATGTTGGTGGGCGACTACGGTTCTTCATGGGGGCATGGGAAACTATCACTTCTGATGAGTTTATCTTACAAAGTATTCAAGGCCATGAGATTGAATTCATCAATGGCAATATCCCTCCATCCCAGCATATGCCAGATCGGAAATTTACGCTGTCTAGCAACGAAATGGCAGCAGGCTATGCTGAAATCTTAAGGTTACAAGAAAAAGGCGTGATAGAAAAAACTATACACGAACCGATTGAATTTGTATCCAACATATTCACTAGGCCCAAGAAGGATGGAGGATGTCGGGTTATTATTGATCTGACCCATTTGAATACCTTTGTAAAATATACCCATTTCAAAATGGACACGTTCGAAACAGCCAAGTCCTTGATTTCTCATGGCTGCTTTATGGCATGCATTGGTTTAAAAGATGCATACTATTCTGTATCCATTCGGAAACACCACAGGAAGTTCTTAAAATTTATCTGGATGGATCAGCTCTGGCAATACAGGGCTTTGCCAAATGGGCTATCCACAGCCCCTAGATTATTTACTAAATTACTCAAACCTATTCTGGCCACGCTACGGAGACAAAATCATATAGTGATAGCCTATCTGGATAATATCTTGATTGTTGGAAACACCCTGGAATCAGCTGAACTGGCAGTTTCAGCCACCGTGGCAATTTTTCAGGAAATGGGGTTCATTATCCATCCAGATAAGTCAAAGTTCTGCCCTTCACAGGTCATGGATTATCTGGGGTTGACAGTGGATTCCAATCGCATGAGGGCCACCATACCAGCTAACAAAGTTGGGGATGTCACCCAAGTATGTGAAGATTTAGTCTGGGCCAGTATACCATCAATTAGACAAACTGCTAAGGTGATTGGCAAGATCGTAGCACTTTTTCCAGCTGCTCAATACGGACCTTTGCATTATCAAAATTTGCAGAGAGCCAAGATCTCAGCGTTAAAACTAAACGCTGGACATTTCGACAGACCAATGCAGCTGCCTCTTAAAGCTAAGATTGAGTTACAATGGTGGGTGGACAATATTTGTGACTCATTTAAACCCATAATTTTGCTCAATCCGATGGTATACTTACGAACAGTCGCAAGCTCCCATGGCTGGGGAGCTACGGACAACTACTCTAGTTGCGGGGGCAGATGGGACACCCTTGAAACTACTCTGTTATTGTCAAAGGGATAAACTATTTGGAGATGCTTGGAGCATTTCACGGACTTCGAGCTTATTGTTCTAATCTTACTGACGCTCATGTCCATCTCCAAATAGACAATACCACTGCGGTGGCATATTTAAACCATATGGGCGGTACCAGGTCAATTTCATGTGATGAATTGGCAAATACAATTTGGCTCTGGTGTATTCAACGGAATATTTGGATTTCAGCTACCTATTTACCAGGTGAGCTCAATACTGTGGCGGACACCAGGTCATGCAAATTTAATGACAACATCGAGTGGATGTTGAATCCTCAAATCTTCGCTAAAGTTACAGCCAAATTTGGTAAACCGGATATCGACCTCTTTGCGTCGCGGTTGAACCATCAGGTACCAACATACGTTTCGTGGGAACCAGATCCTGGGGCAATGGCGATGGATGCGTTCTCGCTGGACTGGGGGAAATGGTTCTTCTATGCATTTCCTCCATTTTACCTCATCAGTCGGGTATTGCGGAAAATCCAGATGGATGCTATCAAGGGCATTCTTATCATACCCGACTGGCCTACGCAGCCATGGTATCCGGTGGTCCTTGATATGATCAGTCAACCTTGGGTCCTCTTAGAGGGTTGCCCACAATTGGTAACTAACCCTGTGTCAGGGGAACCACATCCCTGCCACAGCTATCTAAACTTGTTGGCTTGCAGGTTCTGAACAGGCCATTACTGTGGTATGGCCAATCACCCAGAACCATGGATACCATCGGAGCGTCATGCCGGGAGTCCACCAGGCGGCAATACCTCTCTCACATCCGGAAATGGGAAACCTACTGCAGCCGCTCCCACATTGCATATGGCGCTGTAACCATAACCGACGTATTGGAATTTCCTGGCGGGGTTGCACCATGATGAACACCTGAGCTACAGTGCCATCAACAGCGCCAGGAGTGCGCTGTCATTTTACCTCAATATTGAGGTAGGATCCAACAGGCTGGTGTCCAGACTCATGCGGGGAATATTCAATTCGAATCCGCCCAGACCACGCTATAATATCACCTGGGATATCGGGAACGTATTAACCCTGCTCAGGTCATGGTCGCCCATGGAGGGGCTAGAGCTGGACAAACTCACCCTGAAGCTGGTGATGTTACTGGCACTGACTTCAGCGCAGAGGGTATAGACACTCCATAAAATCCGGATCGACAGGATGATCTCTACCCCTGCAGAAGTAGTCTTCTTCATAGACGAACTACTCAAGCAGCATAGACCTGGGGTTCACAGGGCTGCAGCTGAAGTTCCCGGCATACCCCGCAGATGCAAGGCTATGTTTAGCCGCCCATATCCGTCACTATGTGAAAGTGACGGGAAACCTGAGGGGAATGGAGAAATACCTGTTTGTCACTCACAGGAAACCTCACCATAGAGTGACGGTCCAGACGATATCCAGGTGGCTCAGGATCGTCTTGGGTAAGTCAGGTATCGACACTAATGTCTTCAAATCCCATTCCACCAGGGCTGCATCAACGTCGGCGGCAAGGGTCATGGAGGTGCCCATGGACCATATTCTTGCCATAGCAGGATGGGCGAATGAAGCCATCTTCCAGCGGTTCTACAACAAGCCTGTTGCCGCTCCTCTACAGTTTGCGGAGGCCGTGCTGAATGCAGGTCAAGAACGTGGAGATGTCCCCGAATGAGGGTTTTTTCTTTGTTATTAATAAATATTATTCTTGTTTTTCAGTGCAAGCAGTCTGGAAAGTTGTTTACTCCCATCCATCCTTAATAGTGGTGTGTGACAGCATGGACGTGGTCCAGGGCATGGAATCACAGAGCTTTGAAGTCTTCACGAAGTCACTCACGTGACTCCGAAATGAAATAGTAAGATTAAACGAGAACTTACCAGTTCGAAGGTTGATCTTTATTTTATGAGGCGCTGCGATGAGGGATTTCGTGCCCTCCGCTCCCAACCCTCGATCATACTCAACTGGTAATTAGAGTCCCTTCAATCTTACTATACCAAGTCATTTCTCTGTTGTTGTTTCTGTGATTCCACACCGCTACTTTGAAGAATGTCACGCATGCGTGCTGGCGGGTTCTTCACGAAATCCCTCATCGCAACTCCTCATAAAATAAAGATCAACCTTCGAACTGGTAAGTTCTCGTTTAATCTCACTATTTTATTTCAGATGTGCAGCACCTACAACAGTTTGCTTTGGAAGTGCCTGTGAATCTTGCTTCAGTATGACTTAAAGTAGGACATAGAACAGTAAAGCATTCGCCCCACAA